>CM066032.1:192073079-192510579 GCA_033557465.1 Ichthyophis bannanicus
ATCCCTTTAAAAACAGACGGATGTATGCAAAACTTTAGTTGTGAATAGAGAGTAATATCCTACACATAATCAAGCTATATGGGCTCCCAGTCTGTTTACATCTTTAGCAGTATAGACAGGAATAATCGGGCAAGCTGGACTGAGCGACTGACCTTTTCCTGTCATTGACTAGGCAGGTCACTATGTCCGTGCTGACATTAAAGAGGTAATACCAGTGCACAACATTCATAAGGCAATATTTAAACACTCTGGAAGTGTTCTTTTTAAATAGCAGCTGTGTTGTTTATGTATCCGGATAGTGACCACCGCTGAATACCTGGATTTGGTTCTGGCTGCGGGCAGATAGCGACACTTTTCCAGATGCCCTAGCACAGGTTTGTTTGTTTTTTTGCTATGCTAAGCTATGAGGATAGTTATCTGTACAGCTGATGCTGAAAATCACTGCAATATGGATAATTGCCCACTGTGCCTCAGCACTATTTCAATAGTGCCGAGTCACTCTATTGTGATATTTTGTGACACTAAGCAAATACCGTCAATACATTTTACAAACTGGTGGTGTTAATGTCAGGTTTAAAAATCATTTGCAAGAAGTTGCCATTTGCAAACTAATTATGTGCCTAACTGATGTCCTTTGTTTTTAACATTAAAAATAATTTTGATTGGCTTCATCCATTTTGGGCTTCACATTTATTGATGCAGAAACGCAGGGATAAGTGGTTATCACAAGGGTTTAAAAAAAAACTCATTTTGAATTTTTTTTTAAAGTGTGAGGTTTACCTATTACAGGCAGCTTTGTAACCTTCTCTCTAGGGAAATTTGCGTGAAAAAAATATTTTTTCTGCTCTTTTATTGAGTTGGGCCCAATGGATGCTAGTAATAGTGCCAGTACAGAACTCTGTACCAATAGCTATGGTGAAAATTTAGCACAATTCCTAGCAAATTTGAGCTGCACTCAGCCCTAATTTGTGTAAATGATCATGTAAACTGTGTATCTATGTTTATAAAGGCACATTTTATAAAGAAATGCCGCCGCGCCGCAGGGCAGGGTCCCGAGGCCGGTAGTAACCGGGTTCCCGGGGCCCAGCCTTACGGCGGCAGAATCGCGGTCCGGCTTGCTGGGTGTGGGGGGGGGGGATGAGAGCGTGGGAGAAGCGCGGCCGGCACCAGCAACCTACGTGTCCACGTAGTGCTTGCTGATTGGTGCTGGTGCCGGCCGGGGGGGCGGAGCAACGGCACGCGAGGGAGATCGCTGGTGTGCGCTCTCCCTCTTTGCAGCGTGGCCAGCCGTCCGAAAGGTGTCCCTCCCACCCTCCCCTCGCTCATGGTAGCAGAAAGGGTAGGGTTGTCGCAGCTGGGTATGGGGGGGGGTCATTGTTGCAGGGCTGGCAGGGTAGCGAGCCGGCGCTCGCCGACCCGGCGGGGCATTTGAGGTGAATGCCGCTTGGCAGAGGAGCGGCAGTGCTGTAGGTTGGGAGAGACATCATGGTTGTAGTCTCTGCCCGGTGGAAGAAATTGCCGGCCTTTGCTAATAACATGGCAAGGCGGGCAGAGGGGGAATGGGGGGGGTGGATGATGCACCGCTTTGCTAGGAATGGCTGGTGGGGTATCATCCGGAATTTGGGAGGTGGAGGGGGGGGAACGTTTCGATTAAGAACGTTTGTTGGCCTATGTTGGGCCGGATTACAATGTTATAAATAAAGCTGCGACCAACTAATTGTTCACCAAGGTTATGGTCTGTGTGTCTTCTGTTATGGGAGAAATGGGAAAGCAAAAGGGGGGGGGGTGGGGGAGATGTCATTGATTTAAGGAGGCTTGGAGTGTGGAATGGTGGTAAAGTGGTATGGCTGCCGCCAGGCAAAGGGTGGGCATACGGATACCTCGGTTATGCCCAAATGCAATCTGTGACGCCCAAGTAAGAACATCCAGAAAAAAATGCAAGCAAGTTTGGGTATAATTTCATAATCGTGGATGTGCCTGATATGGGCATCAGCAGAACAATCTACATAGACATCCCTGGCTCAGTATTCAATACCGGACGTCTAAGATACATGCAGCGGTGATTCAGCACGAGAGAAGTTTCCCATCACAAAATATGTCATCGTAGAGTGTCAACTTCTCTACACTCTGGGCCCAAACAAGCACTTTTCCAATTCGGGCCTGGAACAGGTCTAAGCTTGGATGTGGTGCTCTGACATCCCCGAGGGTTCTGAAATCAATTGGGAATATCTAAGTCCACAGCACCACACGTTTTTAAATACCGTTTCTAAATTGTCTCCAGGGATGTCTTTGTGGTGTGGATATCCATGTGCCCATTTTTGGAAGTCCAAATTCCGAATAAGGCTTTTAAAATGGCATCCATAATTTATATATGCTGTATATATTTCTGTATGCACACAATCTTTTGAATTTGGTCATTTGATATGTCTTTATATGGATGAGTAATATATATGTTTTTCTTTTTTTCCCACTGACATAGAAACACATGTGTTTTGGTTTATAATCCAGAAAAACCAAACATAATCCAGACATAAAATGATCAAATGTAAAGGAATCGGTGAATACATACATGCACTTTGATGGACTCCTACTGGATGAACTGTTCTTAAACAGGAAGCTTCTGCTGCTCTAATTCATGTAGAAATTCATACAAGAAGGGACTTTTCTTTAAAGAATTCCAGGGCCCTTTTACTAAGCACTGCTAACCAGCTAACATGCATTCTAATATGTGATAACTAGCAGTGGCAAATGCTAACGCGAAAGCCTGCCAGCTACCAATCACTAAAGACACACTTGTGCACTAATGTGGAGAGCGGGAGGGTCGGGGGTGGAGTATGGGTATAGAGAGAACATTAGCATGAGGGCACCGTTAACATGGTAATTAGAGTGAGGGCACCTAGCGATACCTCTATGGGTATCGTTAGGTACATCTGCGTTAATTGTGCTGAACGTTAACGTACCCAGTCATGGAGGCTTTGCGCTTAATGTGCATTACAAAGGCACGTTAAGTGCACAGGCCTACCAGGATTTAGTAAAAGAGCCCCATAATAATTTTATGGAAATCAGAAGATCTGTTAGCAACACAGTTACTACTTTTCAGGATTATAGACCAAAACACATGCGTTTTACTGCCTTTTAACCTTTTGAAGACTGAAAGCTACATGTTGCATATGTTTAGGAGTACTCTGAATAAAGTTTGTCATTAAAAGGAAAATGAATAAGGAATTCAACCAGATTGCAAGGCCTGATTAGGTAATGACTTAATATTAACTGAAGTAAGCAAAATGCAAAAGACTTCATTAATAGGCTGCGGTAGATATTTCCAGCATGACGCTTTGGGATGTATTTATTTTACACTGCACCACATTATCATTTTGGGAGTTGTGCTGGTCAGTCCCAGTTTGCCATGGGTTACATTTCTGCGCCAGTTTAAATGCTTAAAGTTTTTCTCAACAAAGCACTGTTCATCTTGTTAATTCAGAGGTGTCAAATTCCAGTGCTGAAGAGCCACAAGGGAGACTGGTTTTCAGGATGCCCCTAAAGAATATATATTTGCATACAATGGGAATAGTGCATGCAAATAAATCTCATGTGTCTTCATTAGGGATATCCTGAAAACCTGAGTGATTTGTGGACCTTCAGGACTGGAGTTTGACACCCTTGTGTTAACTGAAATTATGCATCTAGTCTCCTATGCTCTTCTCCCATCCCTGCAGCAGCCATCACCAATTGACCCTGAATAGCAGTCCATTCTGTCTCTCAGTCATGAGACTGGGAGAAATCTCTCAAATCCTGCTAGGTTTATAAGGAAATCATCACTGGCACAGTCTTAGAAGTGTGGTAGTCATGCGGCCACCTACATGGTAGATAGATCATGTTTTATGGCTGCCACAGACCAACTGGCCAGTAGGATTGTGCCATACTGAAGTAGGATACAGAGAGGCCAATTTCAATGCTCCACTGTAATTTTCTTTTTATATTCATATAGGACAGCCAGCAAAATATAAAGGCCCATAATCAGCAGATTCAGTACATTAATGGATGTATTTCTTTAATCGGTTTTCAAACGCCTGAACCCATCTACAAAAGTGATGATTAAAATTTACAATAGGTTTCATGTAGTAAAAATTAGGGTTTCTTTTTCAGTCTATAGCAAACTTGTTGAAAGAAAATAACCAGCAGCTTTTGAAGCACTTAAAAGTGGCAAATGGCATGCTCAGTCGTGTTTTCAAATTTTACCCCATGCTATTTGCCATTAATGCATGCGTATATTGTGTTTGTAGAAGCTTTCACAAAAATTATGGCAAATTGCTAATGGGTTGAAGAATTGTTCAAATCAGTTCATTATTGATTTGTACAAAGCAAAATTACACATGGAAATCTGCGCAGCTTGGCAAATTTCCACAAAACCTAACTAAGCCTCAAAGTGGCATAAGTTGTCTTGCGATAAGTTTCACAATTTTGCATGGATTTTATCCGAAACAAATGGTACCAATTTCATTTGAATAAAATTCAAAGGAGCTAATATCATAAGAGAAAAATTCTCATAGCAATGGCTCAAAGTCTGAAATATTAATGAAATATTTCAATATTTCAATATCTATTTAAAATATTTAAAAAATTATATCAAGCTGTCTCAGTCTTTACATAAACCCTCCACAGTAGTCAAAAAACAAACTGCACAGGAACCAAATACAATATTTTACATTACACATGTTTAAAGGAAATTGTTCTATTTAAGAATTAATAAAGGAAGGCAATATAGCTTCTTACGTAAAATTAATATGGAATAGACATCATCTAAGTATTATATTCACCCCCTCCTTCCCACACATACACACATGCATATGAACAAAACACAGCATTTTATTAAGACTCTCTCTCAAAAAGAAACAAAAATTGGGTTTTTTTTGGAAGCAGCAATGGCATCAAAAGCATGGGACCAACACAGAGGATCTTTAAAGGATCTCACTCTTTGCTGCCCCTTTTCCTTCCATATATTTCCTTAATCTAGTACATTTTATCAGATTACGACATTCCCCTCTTCTTTATGTTGAATCTTCCTATGAAGACTTTTTGAATGTCAGCTTAACTGCAAGTTGTCAAAAGCCAATGTACGGTATATGATGCAGAGTATCCCGCCGATCTGGTGTCTGTTTCCAAAGGACATCTCTCCAAATTTGTTCTTTTTACACCTTTGAGATCTAGTCTACAAATCTAATAAGTTAGTCCCATGAAAAGGTGCCACCATATTTTCCTCTCTGTTTTTATTTTTATTTAACTGCCATTATAGTGGACTAACACAGCGTTCACACTTGTTTTTACACCCCACCTTCCTTATCACTTCCATTTTCTTTTTTTTTTGTGTTTAGGTAAAGACGTTTTTGCTTCATATTTCAATTCTCTCTCAGTTTGGAGTCAGAGGTGAGGACTGACAGGACACTGATGATTCACTTTGTTAATGCTCCGAATCTATTCTTAAAGCTAAATATAATACATTGTAAAAAGGATGATACAAATTAATCCACATCTTCCAAAAATGGTGTGGAAGGAACTCAATCTAGAGAAACAATTTATCCATTTAGTCTTATACCCAAAGGGGAAAAGAAAGAAGTACAAGAAAAGAGGGTAAAAAAAATAGCCTAGGTATGACATCATAAAATAAATTGTAACAGTTGTCATGAGAAACGTATATAATTCTCGGAGATCAATATTCCTACTCTTAGGGACAAGAGCTCCATAATGTAACTTCCATATCTAGTTCATTTCTCTTTCAAACCCATGAATGGAAAATTAATTAGTTGCTTAACGGTCACATGACCGAGAACAGAACGCACTACTGCAGTCCAAATGGTTAGTTGCCATGAAAAATGGCAGCACTATCGCCCACTGTCATGGAAACCAGCCATCCCCTTATCCACTTCATTAAATACTATACTTTCCAAAATGACTGTCTGGCACTGCGAAAGAACCTCTTGGGTGCAACAGCAGGTGGAGGCATGGCAGAGACAAGTGCAGAAAACTGGTGCATTAAAGTAAAAAAAAACAACAACCCTGGATTCAACTAAGGAAAAGAGCTTCAAAGGAAATGCAGCAAGCAGTCACAAAGATGTGAGGAGACTGCCAATGCCTGAACTGGACAGAAAGAGTCTAGGTTTAATACAATAGAACTAGACTAAGACTTTTACAGGTTTCAAGATATATCACTTTCCTTTGGGGTGAAATCATTATCTTTACATGCTAATAATACAACTGTTGGCATGTGTTCCTTATAATTTGTTATTACACATTCAATTCATACTCCTAAAAATTATATATCTATATCTATATACACACACATACACACACACGTAAGCAGTTAAATATATATATATATATATATATTCGTGCACACACACAAAGAGACACACAAACACACAAGGTGACAGTATCTGAAAAGCAATATTCAAATTATTTTATATTTTTGTTGTAGTGCAATAATCTGTTTACCATTAAATGCTAGTGAACTGCAAATAAATTGTTTGCTGTTTAAACCTTTTAATGGACAACAATATTTGCTCTTTCCTTTTCATCTCCCCTGTGTGCTCATGTCCACCTACATTAATAGTTTGTTTTGATATTTGTGTCCTTGAACTGCCCTTGGTTGCAGTAGTTGGTATTTTAAAATTCATTCATGTTAACCAATTGGGCAGCTACAAACAAAACATTTGAACTTGGGTGTTAACACAAAACTGATCAAGCAGAATTAACTCTTCACCAAAGCATCCTGTGCTGGGCATGGGGGTGGGGGACTGAGAACCAGTAAGGCAAGGGTTCTAAAACTGTGTTAAACAATTCAAGTTTGACTAAAAATCAGGAAACTGCAGCTTGACAATTAGCAATGCAAGGGTTAACAGACATATGCTGTATAATTAGAAGATGCATTAATGATTATGAATAGCAAATGATTTTGTGCAAGGCAAGAATTCTAGGCAGAGGGACATGGACCTATCTTACATGTTTATTAGAGTCTGTATATAATTTTAGAGAATTCCGCTATTAAAAACCCTGCATTATTGGTGTAAATACTTCCAAGGGTACATCAAATTGTAATCTTTCATACGACATCCATCAAACCAGGCTGGAGATTTTGACAAACATTAAACACAGTAAGGAGGCAATTATGTATGCATGATTTAATCTGCAACTAATTAATATGCAAATTTATTCATATGTTAGTTACTAAATTAAAAATGCAAAGAAGCCCTTATGGTGATTCTCGAATTTTTGCACAAACAGAACATTTATAATGAAAGAAAAATGAAGTTTTTTGCAAATCTGCTACCTACTTTTTGCATTTTTTTAACTTGTTGCTTTCAGAAGCTTCATATGTATTTGTCTATTAATTGAGGAATAATAAAAGGTGTGCTAAATTCAAGCAAAAACATGTAACAATGGCACTAGTAAGCCTTTCCTCAGTACAGAAAAAGATTTTCACTTTGCAGCTAACAAATTCTGTTCCACCACACCATCCCCCAACATACTGCAAAGCATATTTTAAGATTGTTAAAAGTTTGCCGCACTGATAAGCATTTTGCTGTAACTGTAACACAACTGCTGTATAGCCTCTGTTCTCCAAAGCTGAAGCATATCAGTGCTTCTCAGTCTTAACTTATATGTCGTCTTACGTATTGTTACTTCGACAGAAAATGATTCTGTAAAAGATGGAATTTGCTAAAGGCTGAGAAATAAATTATTCAGATTAAAGCTATTAACCCTTAATTCTCTTCTCGTTGCCTTGCAAAGAAAAATGGACACTCGGCATCTACCCATCTCAGAACAAAATGCTATTTGATTTATAGCTCGGCATGTCACTACAGCTAAAGTAGATGCTGGCTATGCCGTTTAACAGGTGGAGAGACAATAATAAGTAATTTGCGATATCGTTTATCATGTTAACTGTACATAGTTATGAAAAAAACGATGTTCTATGTAAAACCATGTTCACTAAATGTTACCTGTAAACCGCCTTTGATCTTTGGAAAAAGCGGTATAGAAATAAGCATAAATAAATAAATATGTATTTCTTTGCCCTAAATGGTATTTTGCTTTTCTAGCATTCACTCAGAAATCTATTCTCTGCTCACAGATTATTCTTGGTCTCCTGAAGCTCGGTTCCCAGAAACATATGTCCAAGTCGGGATATTTAAAATTTGCACTGTACTTTGGAAAAGGTTAGCCTTCTATATAACAAGCATAGCTGTATTGAAAAAAAAAAAACACGTAGAAGGATGTTTGGGCAGCGGGAACAAAAAGAGCAGCCTCGCTCAGGGCCTTGAGGTTAGCACAATGGGCTGAGAAGCAGGCGAGCTAGTATTCAAACCCTGTCACTGCATGAGTATGCTGAGCCACTAAGGAGCCCATCTCTCAAATTCTGATTTTTGCAGTTTTGAGGTGCTTTTCAATATCTGAGGGGTAGCTACAATTCTCCCTTCAATTCTCCTCCCAAGCCCAGGACCAAGCAAGACGTTAACCCATTCATATATGGCTTGAAGAAGGTGGCAATGCCAACAGGGAAATGTATTGAGATATGCATGTAGCGCCATTGCAGAATACAGAATATATGTATGCGTTCAAAGTCTGTCCAAACCACACTCAGAAGATGTCCCCTTTAAATCTGTGCAAGTGGGCTGGCTCAAGTGTTTCTGCAGCTCTAGGCAGAAACCCTGGCCTCACCGCCCCCTGCTGATGCCGCTCCCCCCCCCTGCTGAAGCCGCTTCCGCCACCACCACCACCGACGCCGCCCCCCCAGCCGCTGCCAACGCTGCCACTGCCACCCCAGCTGGCACTGCGATTCTGTCTCGGTAGGGGGAGGCGAGCAGCAGCTGCGGCAGCTTTTGCCACCACTTTTGAAAATATTACCACTGCCTGCCTCCCCCGAAACAGCAGCTGGGGAGGTGGGCAGCGCGGCCACCCATGTGTGCCACCGCCGCCCACCCAGGCTGGCCACCCTAGGAAGCCGCCTAGCTTACCTAGTGGACAGGCTGGCCCTGTGTGCATGACA
Source organism: Ichthyophis bannanicus (assembly GCA_033557465.1). Taxonomy (NCBI): domain Eukaryota; kingdom Metazoa; phylum Chordata; class Amphibia; order Gymnophiona; family Ichthyophiidae; genus Ichthyophis; species Ichthyophis bannanicus. The sequence continues at coordinate 192,082,123 of CM066032.1, forward strand.
CCAAATGGACATAGCACCTAAAATTGAAGCTTAGACATAAATGATTATTTACATGAGTCAATGGCTTTTTTTACACATGTAAATCTTCTAAAATTCCTCCCCCCAGGTCATATGAATGAAATAGATTTGCATGCAACATACTTGATCATTTTGGGGCGGGGCATATTCAACACTGACGGCTAGCTCTGCTAACACAGCCAGCCACAGACACAGAACTTAAAACCTAGATATTCAATGCTGGGGTCATATTCGGCAACTGCATTGATTATTTGGATTCGCTGGATTGCTGCAAGGTAAACCTGGCAATGGCATTATTGAGCTGTTGCCTGATTAGCTAATATGGCAAATGTTAGGCCAGGGTTATCTGTGCTTGACTTTCACTATGTATCGCTAGCTGGGCAGCAGCAATATTGATCCACTGCCCGGTTAGCGATAGGTGCTGTCCTAGAACTCTCCAATGCTAACCACTTAGCATTGGGGCATGACAACGCCATTGAAAATGCCCCTTTCTTTCCTTGAACCCTGCTATACCAGTCCAGATGAATGGGTTATGCTCTTTGGCCAGCAGGTGGAGGAAGATGTAAGCAAGTTTCAGTGATGTTATCACTCAGTATATCCTCAGAAAAGCCAGTATGAAATTTTCCAAGCAGTAAGCAAGACTGAAAAAACTCAACAACTAGAAACATAGAAATATGATGGCAGAAAAAGACCACATGGCCTATCTAATCTGCTCTTCCATATCAACTACTATAATAGTGCCCTTTTTTCCTTTAGCGATCCTCTGTGTTTGTTCCATGCTTTTTTGAATTCAGGTACTGTCCTCATCTCTACCACCTCCACTGGAAGACTATTCCATGCATCTACCCCCTTTTACCCTCATCCTATGTCCCCTTGTAGCAGAGCTTGCTTTCATTCAAAAGAGGCTCTCTTCCTGTGCATTTATGCCATGGAGATATTTAAACGTCTCTACCATATCTCCTCTATCTCGCCTTTCCTCTAAAGTATACATATTAAGATTGTTAAGTCTGTCCTCATATGTTTTGTAACAAAGACCACTATAAACATTAATAGCCAATCATAAAACTGGAACAAACATTTGGATCAAGTACTTTTGATTCTGCAGCAGACACTAATACTGATGATACAATCTAAAAGCAGCAGGGCTTCAAAACCTTGAGGAGGAGTCTTCCAGGGTGGTTCATTGACTGGTCAGGATTCAAGGAAGAAAATTATCAGATATGCAAATTTCTCCTTCCTTACCATCCTGATAGACCAGTCCAAATAAGTGGGACGTGCCCAAGCAGTCAGGCTCGAGGTGGGAGGAAGTGAATGCTCTAGTCAGAAAAGTCCTGCTAAAAGTGCCATCTGATCCAGCTCCCACATGCAGCCTGTACTGCATCACAAAGGTGCCCAAGTAGCCGCCTCACAGATGCCCTCCATAGATACCAAGGAGGACTCTGTTCAGGAGGAGGCCTGTGCCTTAGTGACTCCTTTCGTCATCTGAACTAATGGGCCCTGATATGCTGAACTAATGGCCTCCATAATCTAATGGGCAATTGAGTACTTGGCCACTGCCTGTCTTTCCTTGGACTACTAAGAGAACTAAATGATGGTATGACCGACGAAAAGAGCTAGCAATATATGGGTATCTGAATATCACCCTCCTCATGACCGGCAGAAACACAAAGGGGGTATACATGAAGTTCTCCTCTGAGGAGGAGGGAAGATTGATGGTCCGATTGAGAAGAAATAGAAACAACACATTTGGGAAAAGGATGGTATAGTCCACAAGGAAACGGAAGTCATCGAGATGATCAAAAAGGTCTCCTGACAAGACAAGGCCTGCAGCACCAACACTCACCTGGTGAATGCAATAGCCACCAGGGTCAAATTCTTGAGAGAGGCTCTATGAATGGGCTCAAAGAGAGGCCCTTTCAATGCCTTCAACACCAGAGAAAGACTCCACTGAAGAACCACTGGGCACAATAGTGGACTAATTTGCTTTACACCCTTGAGGAAATGAGAGAAATCAGGATACGTTGCCAAAGAGATACCTTGAATATGCCCCCAAGTATCTTGCTAGGGCCACCACCTGAACCTTGAGAGAGCTCAGGGTCAAAACCTTGTCCAAGCCAGACTGGAAAAACAAAATGGCAGTGATATCTGTCTTTCTGGCATCCAGGGCCTGAGAGGAACATCACCTTTCAAAGACCCTTCAAACTATCACATACGCTAAAGAAGATGAGGTTCTGTGGGCCTTGAGAAAAGTATCCATTATCGCTCCAGAGTAGTTTCTCTTGGAGAGCTTACACCTCTCAAGGTTCAGGCCATAAGCGAGAAGGGACCGGATTCCTCCATTACAGAGATCATGGCTAAAGAGGGTCCTTCCCCTGAGGCAACAAGAGCAGGGATCCTGCAACAGACTCAAGAGATCCATGTACCATGGCATATGCAGAAAATGCAGAGCCACTAGAATCACTAAGCCTGCATGAGACTGGATGCTGCATGGGAGGCTCACCAATGGTGAAAGACACACTTGAAGGAAGTTATCTAAGCCTGCTGCTCACAGGTTCCTCCTGCAGCATAAAATGGTATCTACTTTGGCATTTTCCCAAGTGACCATCAGATTGAATACCATCTTCACACTATGAGACTGAATGTGTGAGGGCTAAACTCCCACTCTCTGGGATCCACAGTGTTCTGACTCAATAAGATGGCCTGAAAGTTGTTGACACCAGCTGCATGGGCTGCCAACATAGCAATCAGATGTTCTTTTGCCCAATGGCACAGCTGTGCCATCTCAAGAGCCACTCCGGCATTTCAAGTTCCAACTTCCTTGTTGATGTACACCAACGCCATGTCAGTGTCTGAGAACAAACAGATCAACTTGCCTGCTAACAAGGACTGAAAGCTCAGCAAAGCCAGGTTGATTGCTGTGACCCCCAGTTTATTGACTGACCAGGATACTTCCTGAGGGGACCAAAGGCCCTGGACATCTGACCTAGACAGTGATCCTCACAGCCCTTCAAACTGCATCCATGGCTATTATCATCAATCAGGTGCTTCCAGAGGCATCCCTTTCATGCAGAATGCAGTTCCAGGCTTGAGGAGCAGACTGGGCACAAAAAACCTTGAGTTGGTTCTGCAGCTTGAGTAACCTCTGCAGCATGAGGAAGATATGGTCCCGGAGAGTGGTGAATCGAGCTTTGAGATACTCCAAATCCTGGGAGAGATTCACGCTGCTCTTGGGATAATTGATCACTAAATCAAGTCATTCTAACTATCAAATCAGATCAGATCTCTCGCTTGCATGGGAATGCCACCATCACTACCATAGCCTTTGAAAAAGTGTGAGGAGCAGTGACCAGGCCAAAGGGCAGAACCCAGAACTGGAAGAGATGGACCAGCATGCAGAAGCAAAAAAAATCACTGGCATTGCTCCAAGATGGGAATATGGAAGTAAGTATTTAAACCACCTTGATATCATGAAAGGCGGTATATAAGAAATGTTAAATAAATAAAATAAATAAATAAAAATTGCCAAAAATTCAAAAATGTCCTAGATGAAAATAAAGGACTAACTTGAACAGATTTTAAAGTATGCTAATCCAATCTAGTTCTTTATTCAAACCCAAAGGTTCAACGGTATGCCATGTAAAGATCCACTTTTGTTCAAGACGCTGCAAAATTTGTTCACGATCACCCCCTCATGGGAGATCCAGAACCATATCTAACACTCTCCAAGAAAAGTCCGCAAAATTATGACCCAAGTCCAAACTATGCTGTACTACCGGAGCCGTGAGAATTGAATTACGAAGTCTTGAGACATGTTCTGTCAACCGAAGCTTCACAGGATGGTGATCGTGAACAAATTTTGCAGCGTCTTGAACAAAAGTGGATCTTTACATGGCATACCGTTGAACCTTTGGGTTTGAATAAAGAACTAGATTGGGTTAGCATACTTTAAAATCTTTAAAATCTGTTCAAGTTAGTCCTTTATTTTCATCTAGGACATTTTTGAATTTTTGGCAATTTTTTATTGTCAATTTTGGGCTTCAGCATAACAGTTTATCTTGGGCAATGTTTTTCTTCATTGCTATTGGTCCGCCCTGGTTATTTAATTTGCTTTTTGGGTTTTTTGATCATCAATGAGCATGCGCCGGCGTCTTGGAGAGGGAGACGCTGTAGTTTCATTTTCATGGCAGTTCTTTAAAGCATTGATACAGGGCGCAAGAACTTTTGCATTCACCCGAAACGCAGTACTGTGTCCTTTGATATTTACTGCTGCTTTGACTTTTGTCATAGAAGATCCTTGAGAGAGTGATTTGGAACTTCCGTGGACGCTGTCAGTTCCCCTTTGGAAAGCATACACGCATTGACGGGAGCGGCGGTTCTGATAAGTACCACGTTTTTTCATTTAGTTTTGGACCGCATTTTAAATTATATATGGCTTTTGGTATGAGGTGACACCTTGTGGTGGTTTTACCTCCATTTTAACCCTTTAGTATTTTTTTCATAGGGTTTATTATAAATCGAATAAAATGGAAGTTGCAGCCTCAAGAGGATAGTTTCATTCTCCCGGCTGCCTTCCGACAAAAATATCACATATCATTTATTTGCTCACACATTTTTCACTCTATTTTTGTTTTTGGCTGCATAAGGCACGGGCAGAATAAACTGAAACTGCAGGAGATGTTGTGGATTTTCTTTGACCATCTTTTGCTTGAGTGAGAAGCCAGAGGGAGACTCTACAAAGGCATCTCTACAAAGCTAACTCTCATGTACATAAGTTATACTGTTTAATGTAACATGTATTGCATATTGTAAGCAGTCTTGTAAATAAGTTCAACAATTCTATGTGATACCAGTTTGTTGTAATGTATACTGCTTTGTCACAGTGAAAGGCAGTACAGAAAAACAGTCAAATAATAATAATCTCTTAGAGGCTTGGCAAACTCTAACTTATATTCTTGATTCAGAACCTCTAGGACCCATTGATCTGACGTGATATGGGTCCATTCTGATTGAAACAATCAGAGCCGCCCCCAACTGGATGTAACTCAGAAGGAACCCACCAGATCTCATTGTGGAGGCTTACTGTATCAGTGAGTCCCGAGATTGTTGAGCACTAAGAAAGGACTTCCCCTAGGAGTCCAAGCGTGTCTTCATGCCCTTTGGGAGGGAGACCTGTTACCCCTAGGCCTGTCTTCTGGGAATCTTTGAGGCCATGTTTCCACAAGGTCTTTCACCCACTTCTCAAGATCCTCCAAAAAGAGCAACCTGCCCTTGAAGGGGAGCTTGCTCAGTAGCAAAGGGGAAGCCACATCAGCAGACCAATTGCAAAGCCAGTGCCAAGATAATGCTGCTATAGACTTGGAGGTGATCCTGATCAAGTCATATAGGGTATCTGCCACATAAGTGGCTCCAGACTGCAATCTGGTAGTCTTTGGGCTGTACAGCAGCTGCTGAACCCAGTGCAATAGTGCTCTGTGCCTGGGAGTCTAAAACCACCTCTCAAGGCATTCTTAAGGAGGGTGTCTACCTACTTATCATGAGACTCATTGAATGCAGTGCCCTCTTCCTTTGGAACAGTTGCACACTTGGTTGGCACCATGATGAAGCATCCACTTGAGGGAACCCAAAAAATGGATGCAGTTCAACATGGAGCAGGGGATACAACCGAGTGAGAATCTTAGGGCCCTTATGAACCAGCTCCAGATTCTCCCACTGGGAGACCAGGAGTTGTAGCATGGGCTCAGGCAAAGGAAAGAAGCCAGAGGGATGCTTGATACCTTCCAAGATAGTGTCCATCTGTGACTCTGTCACAGAAGCAGGCTCCATGAAGTATCAGGCCACTATAGGCTCCTGAATCAGCACTGAAAAGTCCTCTCTGGGGGATAAAAAGGTGGCTCACAAAAGGATCTTTTCTCTCCATAATGGGAAGCTCTCCTTCTTCTTCAGCCTCACCATCTGGAGAAAAAGAGTCCTCTTCAGCATCCCAACCAACCTCCATAGTGGATAAGGTAACATTTTACTTACCAGATAATGTCCTTTCCTTGAGTCCTGCTAGTCCAATCCAGATGAATAGATTGTGTCCCCCTACCAGCAGATTGCTGGAGATTGAAACCTGGGCATTTCATTGGTTTCTATGACATCACTCCCATGCCTTTAACAGCCTGAGCCACAAGAGGGCACCTCAGTATTCATCCAAAACCATATGGGAAAGCATGGCAAACCCCACACAACCTCAACGTGGCAACAATGATGAATCAAACAGTCAAGAAACCATATAGAAAACTAAGCATATGAGAAACTGACCAGAAGGCTATTAGTAGGAAATGAACCTGCAGAGCCAAGCAGAAAAATCCTAGCAGAATAAGGTACCACCGCAGAATAACAGACTAAACACAGTTCCAGGGGTGGGTCATGGACTGATCTAGCAGGACTCAAGGAAATAACATAATCTGGTAAGTAAAATGTCACCTTTAATATCATCCGTTTAGACCAGTCCAGACAAGTGTAACATACGAAAGCTAAGCCACCACTGGGCGGGAAGAAGACACAGCAGCTTGCAAAACCTTGGGGCCAAAGACCGTGTTCACCCCAGCATGGACATCCCTGTAATGCTTGACAAAAAGTGGAAACTGATCCCCACAGTGCCACTTGGTGCCTGAGAAGAATGGGTATGCAAACCCTCCAGAACCAGCCAGCTCAATAACAGATACACCGTGGCAAAGCCGCCATGATTCAGCATCCCAAGATAAACTCACTGTTGTGACACCTTTGTGTGGACCTGCAAACAGCACAAAGGATGAATGGACTTATGAAAATCAACCACAACCACTAGGAGTGGCCTAGTGGTTGGGGCAAGTTGCCTCAGGCTGGAGGACCAGGGGTTTGAATCCTCTGGAGGACAGCAACCTTGGGCTGGAAGGACTGGGGTTTCTGCTCCTTGTGGTCTTGGTAGATTATGAGCCCTTTGGGGACAAGGGAAATATGTACTGTACCTGAATGTACCCTGCTTTGACCCAGTGAAAAGTGGTATATATGCACTGCTAAATAAAAGTCCTGGAGAAGAAATCTCCAAACATCCATAAGGCAAAGATCCTTATCTTTCCCTCTACACTGCTCCTCAGAAAAGGAGGGCAAGCAAACCACTGGTTCACATGAAAGGATGATATCACTTTTGGCAAAAGGAAGGCACAAGTCAAATGGAAATGGCCTCCTCTGAAAAGGACAATTGGATTCCAGCAAGACAGAGCCTGTCACTTGGAAATGTAACTTGCCATACAAATTTTGACCAACGAAATAGTCTTGAGAGTTATGTCCTTCAGAGCAGCATGCTTTAGAGGTTCAAGGGCTCTAAAACCAGGACCCTGAACAACAGATAGAAATCCCAAGAAGGAACAAATAACCAGAGGGGAGGACGCAGATGCCAAACCCTTTGAAGAAAACATGAAACATCCAAGTGCAAGGCTGAAGGCTTTCCAGCTACCGGATCACCAGATCACTGAAACAGGACAAGGCTGCCACCTGAATTTTCAGGAGGTAAGGGGAAAGCCTCATATTCAGACTGTCCTGCAGAAGACCAACAGCGTCGGCACCTTGACAGACTTAGGAACAAACATACATGTGCTGCATCCATGCTCCAAGAGGTACCAGGCCTGCATGCATGCCAGGCAGGTAGAACCCTTTTGAGCTCTGAGCAAGGCAAAAACTACTGCAGTAGAATAGTGCTTATGTGACAGCCAACTCCCTTCAAAAGCCAAGCTGTAAGCAAGAAGGGAACCGAATCATCCAGGACAAAATGGGGCAGATAAAGAGGAGGAACCTGCAAGAACTGCATCAGATCCCTAAACCACACTCTTCTCATCCAATCCAGCACCACCAGTACAATCCAGCCTGAAAACATATGCCCCAATAGCAGCCATGGAGGAAACACATATCACAGACATTGCCGTGGCCAAGACTGGACCAAGGTGACAAACCCTGGGCCCAGTTTCCGTGTGGAGAATGAAGAAATGGTACACTGGAGATTGGAACAGGACACCTTCAATTCCATCCTGGGGTGACTCCAACAGTGTAAAAACATCTGAAACACCTCCTGACTCAATGCCCACTCCTGGGGATCAAAGAAGTGAAGAGGGAAGAAGACCATTTCTACATTGATCACACCGGCAATGTGCCAACCCGACAGAGATAGGAGGCTCATCTCCAACCAGGCAAAGCAGAGAGTCATCCCCTGGGCCACTCCTGCACAGCTTGTGCCATCTTGGCAATTTACAGAAGCCATGGCCTTAGCATTACCTTTGAACACTTGCACCACTCTGTCCTTGAACAAGGGTGGGAAAACACAAGAGAGCCAGTCAGATAGCCCTTGCTTTGAGATGGTTGATGGATCACAGCACCTGTATGTGGCTCCAAAAGCTCTGGGCTGCTCATTCTGGATAAGGGTTTCCCCACCCAAAAGATGGGTGCCCAACTCCCGATGAATCCACAATTGATATCCAGCAGCATGCCCTCCATCAGATGTGAGCGTAGCCGTCACCTCAAACTGGTTCTTACTCCCAGTTGGAGCAGAAATCTGAACTTGAGCGCCAGTCAGGAAGGGCTGCTGGAATGGCCTCATATGAGCATGCCAGTGGCAACAGTTGATTGCCACCACCATGAAGCTGAGAAGCTAGGGATAATCTGAAACCCTGGGAGCCTGTCGAGATCCAAACAGTGCAAGTCATTCCAACCATCTCTGCACTCTCTCATCCAGGAGGACTCTCCCTGCTTCAGCATCAACTCCCACTCCCAGGAAGTCCAACGGATACTTTCCCCAACTGACCACCCAGCTGAAGCCTTCCAAAAGGCACCACTCAGGCCAAAACCTGAGAGGCCTCTGACAGAGAATGGCTCGGATGAAGCAGTCATCCAAGAATGGGTATATGCATAGTCCTTAGTGCCATGGCGCAGCATCCACCACCACTGTGATCCTCGAGTGCATCCTTAGGTCAGAGAAGAGGCCAAATGTAGTGCGGTGAACTGAAGGTGTGCATCAAACATGGAAAAATGCAGACATCTTGTCTGATCCTCCTGGATCAGGATATAAACACAAGATTCAGCCAAAACCAGAGAAGCCAGAAACTTTTTTTTTCCGGTTAGCTAATCTTGAACCAGCAATCTTTTGGTTAGAAAGCATGCAACTTGCAGAAGAGCCATCACATCTCAGTAGCTAGAAACTCCCTTCAGAGCCTCACCAAAATTACCAATCTCAGAGTTGCCATTCAAAAGCAAAACACACACAAAGTATCATGGACCGCCTAGAGTCCATGGATCACATGGATCCATCGTTCTTTAGCATCCCAGTTGTCCTTGCCCCTTTTGCCGGGGCCCTGGCACTACTATCTACAAGCACAGTACCTTATGCAATGTGGCCCATGTAGTGGCTTTCATCTCCGCTAACCCACATAGAGATGACAAACGCTTGCAGTCCAGGCATAGCCACTCTGAATGGTGTCTAGCAGCCTTCTACCCTTGATGACATGCAGGATTGGGCCCCAAAACCTACAAAGTGAAGAAGGAGAGAAACCCCCTCTGGAGGGGACCAAGCCTCCGGGCCCACAAGCCCTATTGGAAGGACTAATTATGGAAATACAATCCAGAAGAGGAGAAGAAGAGCCTTCCAGGATGAAATGCCAGGAGTCCCGAGACCCCTGGAAATCAGTCCAGTGCATCAGCACTGGATTTGCGGAGGCCAAGGAGGGTAGGACCCTGCTTGTTCCCCAGGCTCTTTTGGTCTATGCTCTGGAAGGTGAGAAGATTCAGCCTCGGCAAAGTCCTTCACCAACCTTTCCAATCTGCTGCACAGGGGAGACTTCCCTTAAGGCCAGTTGAGTTATATGAGCTCTGGAGGGCATATCCTCTGCCCAGCAGCAAAGACATGATCAACTCTGCATCACCGCCAATAGGGTGATATCCATAGCCACCTGTGGGCTAGAGTATACATGGCATCAGAGCATCATCCAGTGGGAGAGACTGAATACACTGGAACAGAGCTTGTGGCACCAAGCCTGCACACAAAGCCAATGGGAAAAAGCTGCCACTGCGAACTGGCTCTTCAGAAGAGGGTCCTTTTGTCTATCCATAATGTCCTTCATGGCCAAGCCGACTCCCACAGGAGTTGAGGCTCACTGTATGACTTCTGTGTCTTCTGCCTTCACCTTGGGTTGGCCAGACATCCCTTAACACGTGTATATCCTCCAGGCAGGAAATCAGTCAGGACCTGTTCCTACTGGAACATGTTCTCGATTAAGTCTGGAAAACTGCCATAAATATCTGCACTGCCTATAGAAGCAGGGAACCTGTGGCCCCTGCTCCATCACTAGAGAATCAGCCACATACAATATAGAAGAAAACTACAGCAATCAAAGCTGCCAGGTCTCCCTTCTGGGACAGGCAGAAAATATCAGCCTCCACGTGAACCTCTGACAGAGAAAAAGTTCTTCCTTTCTTTCTTCTTGTTTTTCTTTTTTTTTTTTTCATCAGACCCCTCCAACCAAGATGCCAGGACCAGCACTCAAGTTCAGGTCTCAGACAGACCCCAGCTGACCCACATCTTCAAGAGGTAACCTCCATTCGGGTCACTTAGAAGGAGGCACTCAAGCTTGGCTTCTACACACTGCCTATCCCTCACATGACTGCGCTTGAGGAAATCCTTGCTGAAGAAGGAAAAGAATTCCAGGGAGAACAACTGGACTCCGTGAGTTCCACACCATGAGAAGGATCCCCAACACAATAGGCACCGCTAGAGCCAAGCCCTCAGAAGAAGGGGAACGGCCAGCAGCGTGGACACTGGAACTCAAGGCCAGGCTAGGCTTCTTACCCACAGCGCCATCAATTGCCTCCTACCTTGAGGGGGAAAATACCAGGCCAACTAAATTCCTTCATTGGGAGAAGGGAGATGGGCCTCCCAGTGAAAAGTTAGAGGCTGCCATTCAGGATGAATCCAGTGAGAAGGCTCTTTGCTTGCCAAAGGTCAAACAATGCTTCCTGAAAGAAGACAGAAGTGTTAAGGCAAGGCAAACATTTGTGTGTGCCAAAGCCATGTAGGCACAAAGGCACTAATGGAATGTGTACAAGAGAGAATGCTATGGGCACTTGGGTAGAAACCTGTGTTGTAGCTGTTCAGGCAGAATGTGTGCTGGGACCACTTGGGTGCAAGGCATGCAAACACAGAAAATGTTACTAGAAAATGTTAACAGTACACTGGAAAATGGGAAGCGCGCATGTAGAGTCATTGGTTTCCCATGGCCCACTCGGACTGTTGCCCCCACAGATGAAAGCAGGAGCTCCCGACATGGACAATGACTAAGTTAAGCCGTGGTATTCACCTCCTGGGAGTCTCAGGCAGAGAAAACCGTGCCAGGCTCAGTGCTATTCCCCAGCCGCTATCTCTTTCACATGCTTGCATAACAGGCTAACAGCCACATACCTCTGAGATATCTTCAGTCTTCAGGGAGAGCAAGCGGGACAGCAGAGAAGGGAGGAGGCATTGAGGTTGTGTGAGGCTGCCAAACTCTTCCAAATCTTTCCAATCTTCTGGCTGCTCAACAGGCTCTTAACATGATAAAAGTGTGGATCTGAACCAATTTTCCCTTTCCTTTGGTGACCAAAAAGACCTTGGTCTAATGGAGCTTCCCACATCACACTCAAGTGAGAGAGTCACCCTCAAGATGTTTGTTCACAAGCGAATAAATCTTATTCCTCTCAATTGTTCAGATTTTCTTCAGAGATAAGAAAATCCATCCAACATCCGCTGGGGAAAGAAGGATACTGGGTGCCCTCTTGTGGCTCAGGCTGACAGAGGCACGGAAGTGAAGTCATTGAAACCTGGGCATTTCATTGGCTTCTGTCTCCACCAATCTGCTGGTAGGGAAACACAGCCTACTTGACAGGCCAATCTAGCAGGACGATATGGAAGACTGAGGTTCTGGATGAAGACGTGAAGCAGGGGTACTTAACCCATTTGCCAGCTGTGGCAGAGCCACTCAAGGACCCAGAATCCCCCTGTAGGGGAGGCCTGATCCACAGATCTCTTCAAATGGGGTTGCCAAGCAACAAAAATAGACTGAAAATAGACTGTTTCAGTAGCTTTTGCTCAAAACAGCAGAGAGAGAACCCTAGGGCCCTGAGAGGCCTAAGAGGGAGCTCCTGACCAGAATCCGAGACCTCCCCATTCTAGTCCCTCTGAGAAGATTCTGCAAATGGGACAGGTGTGAAAAATTTGGACTCTGAGCCAGTACAAGCATTGTGGAACTTGTGTCTCTTGGGGAAACTGCTAGGTACATATGACCTAGATTGGCCACTGTTGGAAACCTTGGCCTGACCTTGGTCTGACCCAGTATGGCATATCTTATGTTCTTATCCCCTTTGCACAGGAAGCAAAAAGAGCCTTCCAAGCAGCTGACTTGATGAGAGCCATACATAACACAACTCCAAGCATTGGACATGCTTGCATGCTCCATGTGACAAAAAAAAGTGAAAAAACCCTGTGGAAAAATAACCGCCAAAAAGAAAGGCATGGGCCACAAAAAAGAAACGCCAAAAAATACAACATAAGCCATGGAAGAAAGGAGACCCAGAAAGAGAATCCCAGCATTTGACAGCAGGGGAAACACAAGCAAGGCTTTCCCCACTACCTACGCAAGCCTAGGAGGTCCCCACTGCCTGAAGAAAACAAGCTTTTTCTTTTTATTAATCTAAATAAGCAGTTTTAAATACAGCCAAATACAGTCTAAGAGAAATAAATGGGCAAATAAATAAATGGCCATCGTCTCCGGGAAGCTGGTCTCTGTAGCACTGTCCACCATTGGTTTCACTCCTTTCTTTCCTCCCGCTCCTGTACAGTTCTTTCCTCCTCACCTGCTTTTCCCTCTTCTGATTCACAACACCTTTCCTGTGGGGTTCCACAGGGTTCTGTCCTTGCCCCTCTTCTTTTTAACCTCTTTCTGGCCCCCCTTGCTCTTCTCATTCAGCAGTCAGGTGTCTCAGCTTTCTTTTATGCCGATGATATTCTCCTACTTCACAATACTTCTTCTTCCTGTCCTGATCTTACCCCTCTGAACTCTTGTCTTTCTTCTGTTGCAAACTGGCTCACTACCAACTGTCTTCACCTCAACCTTACTAAGACCCTTGCCATTTGGTTTACCCATGGTGACCCCTCTCCCTCTCTAGCTCCTTCTTTTTCTGACTCCCCCGTTCCACTGGTCACCACCTTCCGATATTTAGGTGTTCACTTTGATTCATAGCTCTCTTTTCGCTCCCATATCTCCCACGTCACTAAAACTTCCTTCTTCTTTCTTCGTCAAATTCGTTCAATTCGTCCCTTCCTTTCTACTTCTGCTCTAACTACACTAGTACTATCTTTAGTTATGTCACGGGTGGACTTCTCCAACTCACTGTTCCTTGGTCTTCCCAAAAATCAGGTAGTTAGACTTCAAAGAATACAGAACTCTGCTGCACGCCTTGTCACACACTCTACTCTTCGGGATCATGTCACTCCTTTACTTTTTCGTCTTCACTGGTTGCCAGTTTCGTTTCGCTTTCAATTTAAGCTATTGATCTTGCTTCACAAAGTATATCACACTAGCACTCCGTCGTATCTGATCAATCTTCTTTCTTTTCATTCTCCTCGATATACACCTCGCTCTTTTCACCTTAACCGTCTTGCTCTTCCTTCCCTTTCTCGTGCTCATCTGCAGCTCACACGTCTTTCTGCATTCTATTTCGCTGGTCCTGCTCATTGGAACTCTCTCCCCTCCTCTCTCCGTCTAGAATCATAATATGTCATTTTCAAGCAAAACCTCAAAACCCACTTATTCTCCCTAGCATTTAATGTCCCTTCCCCTTTTGTATAAGTCCGCTCTCTTGCATGCTTTTTGTCTGCCTCCTGTCTCTATTATCTTTTTTGCTTTCTATCCTTTTAATTTTGTACATTTCCTTTCTTTTACCGGCTTCGGCCACAACTTTTATGTATTTTATGTATTTTATTATTGTACACCGCCTTGATTGACATAGAAAGGCGGTTTTATCAAATAAATAAACCTTAAACCTTAATTTAGAAAAAAATTCGGAAAAATACAGAAAAAGCTCAGCAAGCACATAGAGGCCAGTAAGAGGGAATGGAGGCTCTCGCCCAATTTACCACCCCCCTCTGCGGCCCATGGTGTCCTCCTATCTGCTCTGCAGCCTACCAGTGCTGGAATCCATGGGCAGCTGCCAACTCAAGGAGACAGGGAGGAGTGGCCTAGTGGTCAGGGCACATTACTTCAAGCCAGAAGGTCAGGGGTTCAAATCCCAGTAGAGGACAGCAACCTTGGGCTGGAAGGACTGGGGTTTCTAGTCCCACAGGTGCTCCTTGTGGCCTTGGGCAAGCCACTTAGCCCCTCCATTGCCCATGTTCCCTATAAAATAGTTATCTCCAAGTTATAATGCCCTGTTCAATGTAATTCCAGTTTGTTCAATGTAAACCCCCTTGATATCATGAAAGGTGGTATGTTAAATAAATACCAGCACTCCAAGCAACATTGGACCTATAACATCTCAGTCAAATAGATCACAGGATCATAGCCTACACCAGGGGAAATGAAACCATTTGCAATGCTGCACCAATCCAAACACCTTGTCACCTACTGGAGGCAGAAAATACTAGCTTCTCTCAGTACCAAGTGATAATGTCACTGAAAGTTGCTTAAGTCTGTCTCTGCCTGCTGGCCCAGGAGCAAAACCAACTAATCTGGACTGGTCTAGCAGGATGATAAGGAAATGCAAGTTTTATCACTTGTATATTCATTAAGGTAAAACCTGAAAACCCAATTGTCTAGGAGTGCTTCTAGGAGAGATTTAAGAAGCACTGTTCTAGCATATGAAAAGAAACCTCAAGACCACTGGGAAAGGAAATAAAATCTCACCTCTCACCGATTTAATAAAGTGCAAATCATCCAGGAACAAAAGGAAAGAAAGTTAGTCGCTGGGAGTAGAGCCTGGTTTTAATCCTCTGCTTCCTTTTATACCCTTTCAATGGCCAAATAACAACATCTTGCCCACTTCATTTTTAAGAATTGGAGTCAAAAAAACTCTGTTGTCCTACTGGATAATTTTAAGCAGTCAGCTAGGACACTGGCTTTTCTGTCTACCTTTTGTAGTCAAATAGATCCAAAATGACTACTTCCATACTCTACAGAGGCTTTCTGTTCTTAAACGAATAATGCTTAAATACAAGGGGAACTATTTACTAAACTGAGGTAATTGTCAAAATTAAAACATCATAACTGCACAACCACTGTGCTAACTGCTGGGAAAACTCCCAGCCTCTTCCTGTACAGTTAGCACAGAAAAACATTTCCTTACAATGCACTAACTGCATTGCAGATAATGTAATGCATTTAGCCACACCTACTAAGGTGATGTTAACTGCGCCATGTTATTTGCCCTGTTATCAGCTTATGCACGGTAACTACCTCTACGTTAATTGTAAGGCGCAGACCCAGCCCATTCTTTGCTTCATTCTATGTTAGCTTAGTAAAAATGCCCCACAATATTTCATCTGAGGAAGAAATATAGGACCAGAATTAAGTTTCAGGTAAAAAGCGAGAACAAAATAATGCAGTCTGCAATTTAGAATGCTGGCACAGTTTAGATACACACAAACAATTTAAGTCCTGCAACTTCGGAAAGATAATTTTCACAATAAAAACTTCAACAAACAAACAAAGAAACCCCCAACAACAACAACAACACAGAAAATACCCTAGCACTTTTCTTAATGGTTTATTCTTTGTATAAAAGTTGCACAGGTGCTTTCTGTACAAGTTGTTAGGTTGTGCAGTTGTTATTTATTCCCCTGTGGAAGTTGGTTCTCCCTTTTCCCAAAGTTGCAGGAAATTAGATCTTAGGACAAATGTGCTATTTCAAAATTGATGCAGTGCAGTGACTTGCAGTCATTTTGCATTTTTTGAACGTCCTACTTTTACTCAAAACTGAAATCTGATCCTAGATGTCTGCCTCAAATGCTGTTGGTTCACAGGCCAGTGATGTACATGCAAGCATACAAGCCTGCCTTGGAGGACAGATGACTGATAGATGATGAGAGTATTCATTTGTAATTTATATTACATAGCTTTACCGAAGAACGTGCCATGGGACATACAGCCTTTTAAAGAAGTAGCATTTATAATTTTAACCCCAGCCAACAAAATTCTTCTTAACAAGAATAACTGTATAAAATGATTTTGATTTTATTAATCAGGCAAATATTCTCTTTCAACATTCTTGGTTTTTGGAATCTCCAACAAAGCCTTTCTTAATGGGCTGTTAGTATTAAGTATTTCTAGTATTAAGACTGAATAGAAAGGCTTTTAAAACTAGATTTACAACATCACAAAGGAAAGCCTTTCATTCTACTGTCACAGGAAACACGTGTTCAAAGCAATCTGTTTCCTCCTATGAACCCTTTCCTGCCTGCTCAAAAAAGTTGCAACACACTTCACCCTGAGTAACCAAGAGGTGATCATAAATATCCCTAAACAGCATTCAACAGATATGAAAGACATTAACACTTTCCAAATGGCAAAGTGGTATTTAAAAAAAAATTCTAACGGATGCTCTTAGGTCAAAAAAAGAAATGCACGCTTCCCTTTAGAAAATAAAACAGTCCATCAGCTTCATAAATGAACGGCAATCAGAGGCATGAGATGCTTTAGAACAAACCAGAGGATCTTTTTGGTAAGGAATGCCATCACTCCATTGTCAAGGGATTTATTTTTATTTAACAGTTTTTTTATACCACTGCATAATTTTGGTCAAAGCAGTTTACATTGTAACTTAAACTTGGTAATGTACATTAAACAAAAATATTGGCTACATGGATTTCTTTTTCTGAGGCAATGGAAGGTTGAGTGACTTGCCCAAGGTCACAGGGAGCATTAGTGGGAATTAAACCCTGGTTTCTTAAGTGTACAAGCAAGTGTTCTAACCATTAGACTACTCCTCTACTATGAAGAAAAGGATCATAAGAAAGGAAGAGTGTGTCTGATAGCCACTCTCCTTTCTGAGCCACCAGGTGGTAATGGCTACTGCCAAGGGCTCCCTATTGCACAGCAGAAATACTACTCTTAAAAGGAGAGCAGGCCTACAAACCACACTAAGAACATATGAATGTAAGACCTACCATACTGGGTCAGACCAAATGTCCATCAAGCCCAATATCCCAAGGCCTCGCATATCTCAAAAGCAGCCAGTTCCATGCCACCTATCCCTGGTGATAAACAGTGGTTTTCTCTTGGTCTAAACGGTTTAGGGACTTTTCCTCCAGGAATTTGTTCAAATCTTTTTTTATACCCAGCTACATTACCTGCTTTTTACTACATCCTCTGACAAGTTCCAAAATTAATTATTTGTTGAGAGAAAACACATTTTCTCTTATTTGTTTTAAATACAGTACTATGTAACTTCATGCCATGTCCCCTAGTTTTGTACTTATTGAAAGAGTCAGCAGTCTACTTCAGTTGCCCATTCCACTCCATTCAGGATTCTATAAATCTCTATCATATCTCCCCTTAGTTGTCTCTTCTCCAGGCTGTAGAATCCGAACCTCTTTAGCCTTTCCTCACAGGAGAATCATCGTCCCCTTTATCATTTTGGTTGCCCTTCACTGCTCCTTTTCTAACGTTGCTATCTTTTTTGAAGTGTGGAAAACAGAATGAACATAATACTAAAGGTGCGGTCACACCACGGAATGATGCAGAGGCATTACCATAACCTTTATTTTATTCTCTACTTTCATAATGATTCCTAATATTCTCTTTGCTTTTTGGGCTGCCACTGCACACTGAATTGATGATTTCAACATATTGTCCACAATGATGCCTCGATCCTTTTCCTGGGTGGTGATTCTTAATGTAGAACCTGGCATTATCTTTCTGTAATTTGTCTCGTTCTTCCCTATGCTCATCACTTTGCACTTGTCCACATTAAATTTCATCTGCCATTTGGATGCCCAGTCACCCAAGTTGCTATTGCAATTTTTCACAATCTGGATCTCATTTTACAACTTTACATAATATGGTGTCTTTTGAAATTTAGTCACCTCACTTGTTCCCATTTCCAGATCATTTATAAATATATTAGAAAGCACTGGTCCCAGCACAAATCCTTGGGGCACTCCACTATTCAACCTCCTTCACTAAGAAAATGGATTCTGTTATCTCGCTCTCAATTAAACACAAAAACACACACACGCTCACATATATGTATACATAGTATCTATTTCAGGAGCACTTGGAGGAAAACGGGCTAGTGTAGCTGAGCCAGAGAGGTAACTTCATCTCACACCCCGCTAGATGAAAAGCTTTTCTCTGACAAGATGTCGTTAGCTGGAAATACTGTCAAACTATATTTAGAGGGGCTGGGACTATAGTGCAGGCTAAAACATGATGGGACATGTTTGCTAAGATCCTCCTGGTAATGTGTGTGTGGGCCATGTTACTAAGGTGTGGGGGGGGGGGAGGTTCTGTCCCCCTGCAGTTAGTGTGGGCCAAAGACACCGCACAATGCAGGTTGGCATGAGGGCACATTTAACGGCACTCATTGAAGCAACATTAGATGCAAGAGCAGTTAGCATGGGCCACTGATGCCCGCACTAGCAATGCCTGTCCACCCAGTCCCCGTCCTGACATTTTTACCACTAGGGCCCGTGCTACAGTTTAGCACCACTCCCAAACTGTGCATTGAACCCCATGCTACTGGGTAGTACGGTTTAGTAAACATGCCCCTATACGTTGCGGCACAAGGAATCTGGCAAGTCAATTCAGACCTGGGTGCTCCATGGAGGTGATGTGTTCAGCAGCAAGAATGGGAGAAAATATGCCCCTGGCCAAAGAGCAGTAGCAATGGCGTGCTTGTAAAGAGGTAGCTCTCCTGTACTCAGGTTTGTGAAGTTCTCCAGGGCAGAGTGTACTGTGGGGGTAGGGGTGGGGATGGTGGAGGAGGGATTGGGAGATATGGTAGAGCAAAAAAAATAGCTTTCTGTATAAATATATGCAAACATAGCAGCTTTCTTATTATTTTATAGGTTGCTTTTTGACCCCTAATACACATTTGTAATCAAAATTAACGCATGTTAGGTGCCACCACACCACGGTAACTGTCAGGGACATGGTTAGCAAATGCCTGATAGTTACCTTGCAGCCAAGTCCTTTAGTGTGTGTTTCAACTCTTGGCAATTATCCTGGGAGCACCTAACACCGCCTATATTGCTGTGGCAGCAAATGTATCCGCACCGACTTCAACACTGGCGATTAGCACACGCTTCCGACGCCTGTGCTAACTGCTCGCTGTCCTAGATCCCACCCTGTTATGCAATACGTGTTAGGGCACATTTAAGCCTATGGTAGTTGGCCCTCCTGCTAGGCAACTATTACCACAAGACTGCAGAAGTGATTAATGCACGTTAACTGAATAACACACTTTACAAGGGCCCCTTAATGCCCTACTTCCCTAAAAAATTCCTGCCATTGATGAAACTTTCAAAAATTAATGTCTCTACTGGAAGAATTTACTTCAAAACAAACAAACAAAATATACCAATGGAGTAACAAAGCACAGTCGAGGAAACCGTTGGTACTAATTTCTTTATAATCTTTGCAACTACATATCAGCTCTATCAGCACTCCTGACCATTACCATCCTTAAAACATTACCAATGCTGGAATGAAAATGAAATTCTTTTGTGTGACTTAAATCCTCTTTCCTTCAGGGACGGATATACAGCACAACAACACTCCCCCCCCCCCCCCCAACAAGAATAAGCTGGTGATTTCTGAAAAACTGCATGATCAGAAATGTGTTTGAATATTCCTTCAGAGTGATGGTCAGAAGTGTAAGACCATAAAATATACTTTTGCCTCCTGTACTTCCATCATTATTCTGCAGAGGGAGCATATGTGCAAGCCAAAAACACAAAACAAAAAAAGGATAAGAAAGAAAAAAAATCCCTCAGCCATATCCACCAGCTGAAAACTCTGCACCAAGGATAACCGTCCTGATCTCAGACCGTTCTACAGAACTGCAGCTGTAAAAATGTAGCATTTTATACCTAAATATAACAAGAAGAAAAATCAAAACTAAAGCTTGAAAAAATGGTGCCTTTCAAATGCTAATTATATATTGATTTTGTTGTATTTTAATATTCATTTAAAAGGAGGAGGGTGAACAGGTGCCCACCAGTTTTTCCGTATTGAGACAGAGAAGAAAAAAACCCTATTCCTTAGGTTTTCTCAGAAATGCAAACAATTTTCATGTTTGGCTTTCACCTGCAGTTATAAAGGGTTTTTGAGTTAACTAGTCAAACTGCTTTATTAATTAATCATATTGAAAAAAAAATAGAGCTCAAAAATTTTTGAAAGGAGATATTAAGTTACAGCTGGTAAGGACCTTGAGGCATGGAAACAGATGAGAAAGGATTAAGAAACAGCTTCATAGGTGAGATACAGTTCATTAATATATTATGATAAAAAGTGGAAAACTGTCCTGCAATATGTATTATCTATACAAAAAAAGTGATTTGTATTACTGTTAGGAAGCCATCAGACGAACTGTCCCATTAACGCCAGATAAATCTGGGAGCAATTTTCGAACTGACTACACCAGAGAAAAAGCAGCTCTCATGAGTGTTCATAGACAAGGTCCTCACATACTTTGGGGCCCTTTTAATGTCCATTTTAATGGGTGGCAATGACTCACAGTGACAGCTATTTTACATATTTATTTTTCAGTAGTATTTAGCTCATGTATTTCCAGTGACAGTTCAAGGTGAATTACATTCAGGTATGTAGGTATTTCCCTGTCCCCAAAGTGCTTACAATCTAATTTTGTACCTGAAGCAATGGAGGATTAAGTGACTTGCCCAAGGCCACAAGGAGTGCTAGTAAGATTTAAATGTTGGCCTCTTTGCTCACAGAGCACTACTTTAACCACTAGACTACTCCTCCACTCCAGGCATGACAGCAACCGGCTGAAAAATCACGTTAATCGCCCATCATGCAAAGAGGTAGGGAGTGGGCAGGGTTATGCTCCTTTTATGTGGCAAGCACACCTGGTACTACCTCTATGGGTGGCATTAACTGTGCCACACGTTAGTGTGGGTGTCCATGTGCTGGGAACATAGTGGTTTCACCCCCAAAGGTTACAACGGAGGATTTGCATGATTATTTTCATGCTAAATACACTTTGAGTGCTACACCCTAATGGGCTTTAGTGAGAGGGCCCCTGTCTCTTTCAAAAGTGCTGTAGATACGAAGTATGCATGGTCAATTGTGCAGGCAGAATTTTGCTTGAAAGTATATTAGAAGATTTGAAAATGTAATCCGTGTGTATACTATTCATTCCTCAACTTAAACCTACTCCTGAGATTACTTTTTGGAATATGGATTTATTAACACACACTCTGTTGTTCCTTAATGCACCTAAAAAAAATGTAGTGCCGGCCGAATTGATTTCATACATGTTGACCTACAAAGTAACGTGTTAATTCAATTACCATATGTTAAAAAAATTTAACACAGATTTAAAACTTTTATTAAATTAAATGTGAAAGGAACAAAAAAAAAACACCTGAAAATCTGAACCCCCCCCCAAAAAATCAAATGAACTGAAAACAATCTTAAAGTTGTACCCATCCCTACTGAATATAGTTTAAAGAATGTGTGTTGTAGATAAAAACACACACTTATAGTCACAGTAAGAACGGGTAACTTTCAGCCATCTGATCTAAAAGGATAAAACACTTTTCAGTTGTAGAAATTGTTTTGAAAATAGGAAGGCCGCGGGCAAGGTCCCGGCGGATGCCGGTAACCAGCAGTTCCAGCCGGGCGCGGGCCCCGGCCTCAAGAGGGCATCGGGGGGGGGGGGACGAGGTCGGTGGTCAATTGGGTGAGAGCTTTCTTGCGCCTAGCGAGTGTTTGGGGGCGACACTGTCCGGAGCAGTATGGGATGCTTTTGTCCTATGCGGACTCAATTCTCGAGGCTTTTCAGGTCCATGATGGGTGGTCATGGCTTAATTATGATGAGAAGTTTCGAGACAAGATGGAGGAGAACAAGTTGTTGTCCTGGGGCACGCAGGATATCAATTTGTGGCTCACCCAAATGTCACTAGGGTCGAGTGCGGCGGGAGTTGGGGGGAGCGGCGTGAAAGTGGGGGGGCCGGCCCTTCAGCTGATGAACCGGCCCTTTCATGTGGGCGGGGCGGGGGCCCCAGGCAAGCAGGGGATTGGAGCCGGGGCGGACGTGTGCTGGAGGTTCAACAAGTCCTCCTGCCCTTTCCCGGATTGCAAGTTCCGGCATGCATGTTCGGTTTGCGGGGGAGGGCATGCTGCAACGAAATGTATCCGAAAAGGGCCCTTGCCATCGGCCAAGTAATAGTGCACCTTTTGGGTTAGCCCCATCGCCAGTTCGGATCGAGGTCTTGCGGGACTTGCTACTGCATTACCCTAGGGTGCGGGACAAAGGGGTATTGCTTGGGGGGTTTACGAACGGTTTTGTTATCCCGGTCCGGGGGGGGGGGGGGTGGTTTCGTCGGCTACTTGGAATGCTGCTTCTGTGCAGTGCTTTGCGGCGGTCGTGCAGGAGAAGTTAGATGGGGAATTGAAGTTGGGCCGGATAGCGGGCCCATTTGTGGATCCCCCGTTTAATGAATTTGTGGTTTCTCCATTGGGGGTTGTCCCGAAGAAAGAGCCGGGTAAGTTCCGGTTAATTCATAATTTGTCTTACCCTGAAGGTACATCAGTCAATGATCATATTCCAAGAGAGTGCTGCACGGTACGTTATGCTTCTTTCGATAAGGCCGTCCGGTTGGTTAGGAAGGCGGGGTGTGGGGCACTGATGGCGAAGGTGGACATTGAGTCCGCGTTTCGGTTGCTCCCGGTGCACCCCTTCTCCTTTCATTTGCTTGGTTTCCAGGTCTCTGGCGATTATTATTTCGACAAATGCATGCCCATGGGTTGTGCAGTGTCGTGTGCTTACTTTGAGACTTTTAGCACCTTTCTGCAGTGGGTCGTCGAACGAAAGGTGGGTTGTGCTGATGTGGTCCATTATCTGGACGATTTTTTCTTTGTGGGGGCGGCGCACACTTCTCAGTGTCGGGAGTTGTTGGACGGTTTTGTTGCGGTGGCGGGCGAATTCCCCCAATTCCCGTTGGCGGGGCATAAGACGGAGAGACCAGCGACTACAATTACCTTTTTGGGAATCGAGCTGGACTCCGTGGCAATGGTGGCGTGCTTACCGTTAGTGAAGGTGACACAGTTGAGGGTTTTGGTGGCAAATGCGGTGGTCTCGGCGAAGTATACTCTGAGAGAAATGCAGGCTCTTCTCGGGTCCTTGAATTTTGCTTGTAGAGTGATACTGATGGGGCGTGTCTTTCTGCGCCGGTTAGCGATGGCCACGGCTGGGGTTTCTAAACCTCATCATCGTATTCGTATTTCCAGGTGTATGCGTGAGGACTTGTCTGTTTGGGATACTTTCTTGCAGGATTTTAATGGGTCGGGTGTCCTCGTGGGTGAGGAGTGTTCGAGCGAGGACTTGCAATTGTACACTGACGCAGCCGGGGGTGCGGGGTTGGGTGTTTACTTTGGTGGGTCTTGGTGCGCGAGTCAATGGCCGGTGTCCTGGGAGGAGATAGGGCTTCTGAAGAACATCACCTTCTTGGAGTTGTTCCCTATTTTGGTGGCGTTGGCATTGTGGCCGGGTAGATTGTGTAACAAAAAAGTGGTGTGGTGGTGCGATAATGAAGCGGTAGTGAGGGTAGTCAATAATTATTCACCTCGATGCGTGGACGTTGCTGCTCTGATGCGGAAGGTAGTCTTATCCTGCTTGCGTTTGAATGTGACCTTGAGAGCTCGGCACATTCCGGGTCATCGGAACGGCATCGCTAATGCTTTGTCTCGTTTGCAGTAGCAGCGTTTCCGGCAGCTGGCGCCAGAAGCGGATCCGGTGGGCGCAGAGGTACCGTGGAGCTTATGGAATTGTGGCCGGCGGAGATGATGGAGCTGCTGCGGAGTTCGCTCGCGGACAGCACGTGGACTGCTTATTGCCGGGGCTGTCGGCGAGTGGTCGCATTCTTGCAGGGGCAGGGGTGGTGGGGGGGGGGGTCGTTCCAGATGCACTTTTGGGTTTCTATATTGTTAGTGCGAAGCGGATGGGTCTGTCTCGGGTACCCCCCGCTGCCTGACACGCGTCGCCCAGTCACCCATAACTTGCTGGCCGGTATTTGTGATGTGCTGTCTGCGGTGACTGCGTTGGCATATGAGGCCACGCTTTTCAGGGCAATATTTTGCCTGGCGTTTTCTGGTGCATTCCGGGTGAGTTGATGGCGGATTCAAAGAAAAGGGGGGTGGGTATGAGTTTACAGCGACATCATGTGCGTCTGGAGGGGAATCTCTTGAAGGTTTTGTTGCGGAAGTCGAAGACAGACCCGCAAGGCAGGGGTATGTGGGTGGTGTTGCGGGCTATTGGAGGGCTTTCCTGCCCAGTGGCGGCGACTCGGTTGTATTTGGAGGGTCGCCCCCGGGCAGAGGGCGGGTTCTTTGTCCATTCGGATGCTCATTTGGTCACCCGTTACCAGGTGACTGCAGTCTTACGGTTAGGGCTGCAGCGGATGGAGGAGGATGCCCGGCAATTTGCGGCGCATTCTTTCCGTATCGGGGCAGCGACCAGTGCAGTGGGTGCTGGATTGTCGGCTTCTCAAATACAGGCGATTGGCAGGTGGCGATCCAGGGCTTTTCAAACTTATGTCCGGTTATGATGCATGGGCATGGGGGGGGCGCAGATCATTAACATTGTGTTTTCTTTACAGAGCGGGGCAGATGTGTGCGGGGCTGTTGGATGCTTGGGAATTCCTTTGTCTTCTGGGCTGGCAGACATGCTGAGGAGAGGCCTATCGGGCAGAACCTGAGATTGGAGCCTGCAGTGGTGGCGCTTTCATGGCTGGGCGAAAGAGGACTGAGGTGGCCGCAGTTGATGCCCTTGCTCCATCACCATGCTCGTATTAGAACACAGCCCGGGTTTCTTCTGTTGCATTTGGGGGGTAATGATCTGACCTCTTGGACCTGCAAGCAGTTGATCAACGCTGCCAAGAGGGATTTTTCTCGCATTTTGTCAATGTTTGCTGGGGTGGTGTTGCTTTGGTCCGATGTCATCCCCCGGCCGGTGTGTAAGGAACAGCGGCGCTGGTCCCGGGGGTTGACTAAGATCAACCGGCAAATTGGGAGATGGGTGGTTGAACACGGGGGTGCCATGTGCAGCACAATTGGGTGGACGTGGCCTGTGCAGGGTTGTGCAGGTCGGATGGGGTTCATTTATCCCCGGTTGGGCTGGACCTTCTTCTTAATGACTGGCAGGAGGCATTGGAGAAGGTAGTAGGCAGCCATGCCGGCAGGTTGCAGCTTTTGCCCGGTTAGGGGGACGGCAAAGCCACAAATATGTGTCTATGCCGGTGGCGGGATCCCGGAGGTTTCCGGGGTCCGGAGACATAAGCTACTTGGGGCGGGGGCAGGGTGCCCACGACCCGGAGAACCCTGATCTTACTTTTGCTAGTGATATGGCGAAGTTGAGCAGGGGTGGTTCGAGCTGGACCGGTGGTTGACCGGACCAGGGGTGGAAGCGAGGTCACCTTGCTAATAGTACGGCTGGTGACATATCGCTCTGCTGGGGGTGGGGGGGGGTGAAAATTCTTGGTTAAGTTGTTTTGGTTGTTAAAATGTTAATTGTTATTGGGCAATAAAGCTACGATCTGGTGTTTTTCCCAAGCAATATGTGTTTGTGCATTTTATGGGAAATGTATAGGGTAAGGAGGTCTTGGAGTTTGTGGGGATGAGGGGGAGCGCCTGGTATGGATCTTCGGTTATAGGAAGGCTGCGGGCAAGGTCCCGGCGGACGCCGGTAACCAGCGGTTCCAGCCGGGCGCAGGCCCCAGCCTCGAGAAGGCATCGGGGGGGGGGACGGCAAGGAGGCCGGCATTATTTAAACTGATTGGTTGCTGGCGGCTGGAGCGAGCCAGCAACCAATCAGGTGTGAGGACAGGCCATGTGCTCCAGGGGCACGGGCGCACGCTGGGCACATGGCTGAGGAGCGGGGAGCCGTCAGCATCCCGCCCTCCCATCCTTATGGTTGAGGGTTGGGGGTGTCGCAGTTGGGGGGAAGGTAGGAGCGGGATCCCGGAGGTTTCCGGGGTCCGGAGACATAAGCTACTTGGGGCGGGGTCAGGGTGCCCACGACCCGGAGAACCCTGAGCTTACTTTTGCTAGTGATATGGCGAAGTTGAGCAGGGGTGGTTCAAGCTGGACCGGTGGTTGACCGGACCAGGGGCGGAAGCGAGGTCACCTTGCTGATAGTACGGCTGGTGACGTATCGCTCTGCCGGGGGTGGGGGGGGGGGGGTGAAAATTCTTGGTTAAGTTGTTTTGGTTGTTAAAATGTTAATTGTTATTGGGCAATAAAGCTGCAACCTGGTGTTTTTCCCAAGCAATGTGTGTTTGTGCATTTTATGGGAAATGTATAGGGTAAGGAGGTCTTGGAGTTTGTGGGGATGAGGAGGAGCGCCTGGTATGGATCCCCGGTTACTGGCCTTCTCGTGAACAAAGCAACTACTATATATACCAACAGTCACAGGTGTACACTCATCTTCTAAGAACACACATCAATATTTAGTGTCTGCTAATTTATAGCTAGAGCAGCAAACAACCAGCAATTTTCCCACAACTTTAAATTTACTTGACTTTATACTAATAAATCATATCACTGTCTACATTTTTAAATGACAGGAAACATAATACTATTTTCTCTTATTTATTCTGTACATAGAGATTGACAGGCTTATGCTATCTCTCTGGGATTTTTGTTTGTTTTATCGGGTGGGGATGATATTTTTGAACTATTTGTCCAGTGTGAATGTGCTCAGCCCATGCTGGGTTAATTGTTAGGGCAGCAAGAGGACACTGTGTGAACATCTCCCACAGGGAAATCAAAACTGGGAAGCAGAAAAAAAAAAAACGGATTTAAAAAATAACCTTGTAATGGCAAATAGACACCCTTCTACCAAAACAAAAAGCAGTAAGTTTCTGTAATAGTAAATGAAGGTGGATCACAAAGGGGATCGTATAGTAATTCTTTAGTGAAACATTACTGCTCGACATTAGAGAGGAGAGGCCTAGCTTTAACTATCATCTCCCAATTCTTCATGCTGCATAAGCAATAGTCACAACCCACACAGTATGGCAATCAGGAGCATAGGATAATACAGAAAGTTAAAACTTACAATATACTATTTATTCTTCCTGGAATTCTGCCCCCATTAACTCGAAAATTTTAACATTTTTTGCTCATTTTTTTCCTTTATTGCATTTTAAATTAAGTATCACTCAAAAACGATCTGCTTTGTTATTTTGACAAACAGAGCATGCAGAATTTTGCATAAGTCAGACCTTTTGACCCAGAATTTTGAATTTTGTGTGCTCGGGAACTATTTGCCTAACTGCTTTGGACACCGAGATGCAACATGCCAGCTAAACTATCTTGCTAAAAGCGTCCATACCATTTTCAGATTATTACTGGCATCGTTTGTTTGGATTTAGCTTGTATCTTTTCATTGGCAGGTCAAGGAGAGTTATATTCAGGTATATTAGGCATTGTTCTGTTCCAATACAACATACAATCTAACTCTGTGCATGAAAAATCATATTTAAGAAAGGGCTGTACTGAATTTGAAGAAGCAGCCCTACTTTCAGTTAACCAGGGTGTTCATTTTCAGTTTCATTTTCTGGTTGGGAAAACAATAATATAAATCGTAAATGAAAAGACGGTCTTGCACAAACACTCTTGAGTTTCTTATAGAAGTCACATTTAATTTACTTTTATCGTATTAAAAAATAAAGAAAGAAAGAGAGAGATACGATGATCAAAACTGCAAGACACTGTTATATACTGACTTAATCAGAGCCAATCGAGTTGACCCAGATCAGTAGCACAAGTGATGGCAAGTGACAGAATAGACTAGCTAACTATTTGGGTAGCCCCTTCTTTTGCACACTAGTTGTACGTTTGTACATGTAATAAAGCCTTTTCTGCATGTAAAGCATGCTTACAATGTGGAAGATGGCTCTTATGAAAGTGCATGGACACATATACAGGTACAGGGAAGTGTGCTGAGGGAATACCTGTATGTGCGTTTCCAGGGGCATGCATATTTTATAAGTGCATGTACACCCATAGGGCCCCTTTATCTGCCACACAGTCCATGGCAATAAAATGGACCATGCAACAGATAGCTCAAGCTAAGTGTTAGTAAAAGGGACTTAGAGTACACACACACATGCACACAGACACATTTATACTTTCTTCAAAGTATATATTTTTGCGTGAAATGTTGTGCTATCGAAGCTGGTTCTTGGTGCCTATTTTATAAAAGCACATAGGCACTTTTGGGGATTTTCCACATAGGTGTCCCTTTATAAAACTGAGGCTTTAAAAAAGTGAATTTAGTGTGTGACGATGGAGGGCTTACACCATATCTTATAATTAATTTTGAACCAATAGAGTGTTTCCAAATTACTTAGAGCCCTAATTTCTGAGCTTCTGGTGCTCATAGAAGATTTGACAGACTTCTGCATATGAAGGGCCTGGGCACATATTTTCTTTCTTTTTATTAGGAAATACATGTTGTTCAGAGTTAGCATTATTGTTATTCTTTTTAACACTGAATATGCCTGATTTCATACTCTCATACCACCAGCACAAAAGAGACCAATCATACCATACTGCAGCTGGAGAGGAATATTTGCTTAACATTTTTTTATATTTTCAGTTTCTGAATAAAGATCTATTAGTCTCCCAAGCTGATAAAAACAAAACAAAACAAAAAAAATCATAGCACTAAGTGATGAGCTGCGCATTTTATTTTATCGCTTCCACTAGTAAACATCGATTGTCGTACCTACAATCTGGCATCTAGCATAGAAAGGCAGGAGGTTTATTTTGTGGAGAGTAGTTTCATGTACAAAAATAAAATAAAACTTTGTTAGGGAAGACTGCTTTTCAAGCCAATAAAAATCATCATTATAAATATTTACTGAAAACCCAGGATGCTAGTAAACCCTTCTAGGAATCCACTATACTCATGCTGCAAAATTATATACATGTTTTTTTCTTAATAGACTTGTTGCTATAAGCTTTGGTAAAAGCTAATAAAAAGTGAATTTTGTTTTTTAACTGGAAATATATAGCAGCTTTTGTAAGTTATAATGCAATGTGACTCCAGTCTTTCAGTGCTTGGTCTTATCTCTTTCCTGTTCAATGGTAACTTTTTTCATAGAAAAATATGTCAGTTAATACTTGAACATGATAGTAATTTTGCACAAAGCCAACTTGCATGACACTGCAATAGCCTTACAAGAGACACACGTTTCACTTCCTGGTTATGTCCGAGAAAATTATCATCTGACACAGAGTTTGTAAAACCCCAAACGAACGGAGTGAATGACGAAAAAATGCATCCTGTTCTGAACAATGAAAACAAAAGGCCCCAAATGCTGTTTTGCCTTCGTATTATGGGATGCCGCCTCTGTGTCTCATTTTTTTAATAGTACAAAACTCCCCTGCAATTCCAGAACCACTGAGAGGTGTGTTTAACATTACCCATATTCTGCACTGGTTTAAATCAAAGAAAGTAAATAGTTAGGTGAAAGATATCAGATATCATAAAAGCTATTAAAAAGCTAACGTTTCACTCAAATTAAATCCATTGCTAAATTTAAGCAGAAACAATAGTCATAAAATTTTTAAAGGTGTCTTTGAATGGGGGAAACAAGATGTGCTCTTTGCCTTAAAAAACATCTTGCAAAATAAAGAGGGATGCTTCTCAATGTATTTCTTGGTCAAAAACTATTAACCGGGTACGGCGCACTAGCCGCCTCGCGAAACAACTGCGGGAGCCAATCACTTTGAAGCCAACACGCGCCACCGCCGGCCAGCGCGGCCGACCAACCGGGTGCGAGCGCGGCGGCGCCCCCCGGTTAATTCCAGCCGCAGGCACGAGGCGCCGCGGCCTTCCTGGTATCACTTTTGAAGTGCCTTCTTCCCCGAAAATTCTCAATCTTACTTTACTGATGTTTCCAAACGTAACATGGCCATCAAACTTTGAGGAGCTATGTAATAGAGATCTTTCCTTGCAGAGACAGCTTCAACAAGTACAATGGTGTTAAAATGGCATAAATCAAAACCCATGGCATAAATCAACTATAGAAGAAAACCCATACAGCTCTAGGGCCAAGTCAAACCGGTTGCAAACATTCACACTAGCAGGTGAAGGGTCCGTTGCAGACAAGCTGTAAGGCTCCTATTTTACATTAATCTGTCTGGTTCTCAGGTAGAAAAACAAATTATGCAGGTATTAACCTCAATTTAGAACATGATCTGTTCAATTTGGTTTTGACTTTTGAATGGTTTTCTTTCGCTTTTATGGAATGAGGGCACAATGTATATTGTGTGTATATATATATATATATATATATATATATATATATATATATATTTGTGTGTATATATATATATATATATATTTGTGTATATTTATATTGTCTGTATATTGGTATTAAAAATTCCCAACGTTATTCTTTATTTAAAGTGTTCCTTATCCAGTACATATCCCTTTCCCTTTTAAAGGAACAAGCAGAAAGGAGCCCAAGCATGAAGAAGAAAGGGCAACAAATAAATAGCCAAATACAAAATACATTTTCCATTTGCTCTCTTAAATCAGTGGGGCCAGACCCAGTTCATTTGCCTGTTTATTTACAAATTGTTAGTCTGTGTCATTATGATGTAATTCTCTCTAAAAGGTTCTAGGGGAAAGTAACCCCAGAATTTCTCGGTCTGCCTGATCTATGCATCAGGACCCCGCCAAAGAGAGTTTTAAGAGAAAGTTCTAATTTTAAATTGTCCTTTCTTGGCTATTGAAGTTCCTTAGGGGTTCCAGCCTTTGCTGTGTTCCTTGCACACATGCCTATGTCTTGTAAAACACCAAGAGAAGCATTTTCGGGAGACACACACACAGGTTGAGGAGAGTCTTTTGATGACATCCATTCACTGTCCAGCGAAGCCCGACAGCTGTACATCTTGTATTTCAAAATGTTAATGTATTGATCCTAAGTTATTGTATTCTTCAGAATAAAGCTCATAAGAAATAAGTGCAGTACTTGGTCAAAGTCTCACATCTTATCGGACATCCACATGTGTACAAGAAAAAGTCAATAGAATAGGATGCACAGCAGGGAAAGGACATCGATCATGAGCATGCACAGATAGTTCCAGCTGCACAGACACCAGGTTTTGTTTTTAAATTTTTCACTGCATCACGCATATGGAATAATAAAAAAATAATTCATTAAACAGGTAGGTCTTTATTTTGTTAAAAGGTGTTGCCCAGATTTAGTGCTTCTTAAAGCTGGAGCATGGATTTTCACATTCCACTTGCAGATCTGTTAACCGGCCTCTGCTTGCTAAAATAACCCAGAATTCTCTGTCTAACAGCTGGATTCCTTTGGCTGACACCTGGTACTGCACACAGCTACTGATGCGGCTACCTTTACAACAGCTCTAATTCGCACACCTTCATAGAAAATGAAGATGTTCTCTCTGCAATCTAAAGCTACAGTCCATGCAAATTTACGATAAATCCTCCGCACAAATCTCCTTCCACATGCAAATCCACAAATCATCACTGCCCTGACAAAGAAGTTAACCAGCATATGAAACTAATGCTCATTTTCTCCAAAACCCTGTTCAGGTACGACTCTCTAAACTTCAGGCATCTATCCAAAACTCTCCTCCGAATTCCCTCTGCTGGAAGAGGAACAGAGCTACATACA
The DNA here is from genome assembly GCA_033557465.1 of Ichthyophis bannanicus. Lineage (NCBI taxonomy): Eukaryota > Metazoa > Chordata > Amphibia > Gymnophiona > Ichthyophiidae > Ichthyophis > Ichthyophis bannanicus. Next base: position 192,114,077 of record CM066032.1, read on the forward strand.
GACATACATAGAGGCCGATATTCACATGCTACTCAGGTGCCAGCTCCTTTCCAATAATAGAAAATAGTATGTCTCTTGTCACCCGTCACTGATTGAAGAATTGCAAGGATCAGATTCTCTTGGATCCTAATCAACAAAAACAGCAGCAGAGACAAGAGGAAAGAGTAGTACTTACAGAAGATGGTAAACCTGGAGGCACCTTTCTGACTTTCTTTGCTTGTACTTCTGAAACAAAACAGACATCTGTGTAAAACATAAAATAAGTTCTGGATGAACTGTCCTATCTTCTGTTATTTGTTCATCTGAGCACCTTAACCTTTTGATGTTTACTAGTCTAGCAAAACAGTACAAGCACCGGTGAGCTTTTTAACTTTCCTAGGAGAATTCTGATCTTTTAATTCAAAGGCAGCAAGGTTTGATGTGCAGCGCGTGTTCGGCTGTTCCATGTGGCTTCTGTGCACTTTGAAAGGTTTTTGCACAAAGTCAAGTTCTAATGAGAAGTCAGATAAGCAAGAAGATCATCTCCGAACACTGTCTGCCAGGCACAGCACACTGGGTCCCATTTCATGTAGTGAATTTGTTACTTTGGAATTCACTTAAAAAACATAAAGGAAGAAACTCACCCATGGAGCTACTGTGAAGAGGCCTCCTTCGGGGGTTATTGCTAGAATACTGATAGTACTGGGAGCCTGGTTTTGTGGGCGATAGAGCTCCTGGATTGCCCATGTCCATGTCACCTCCAAGGAGACTTTGCTGAAGAACAAAAAAAAAAAAATTATGTGAATGCTGCTAAATCTCACTTCCCCATGCAATCATTAAGTAGAATCAATAGAAGAATTCACAACAATATGAAACAGAACCTTAGATAATAAATTTACCAGAAGAGCAAGCTACAAACAAAATGAAATTGTCGTGAACTAAGCTGTTATTTAAATTACAACATTTATATTTTAACACAAAACTAGAAAATATTAATAGAGACTTTTGTAGGACAAAACAAAAAAAAGTGCCCTCAGTTTCTTAATACAGTTCAATATCTTCACAATGACGAAAACCTGCCTGTTCACATGCAGTGTCTTAGACGTTCACTGTTATTCAAAAACAGTTAGTGTTATCTTTCATTACTCTGGTAATTATTAAAAGTAACCACACTAACAGCAATCAGACAATACAAACGTGTGAAGAAAATGGCAAAAATAAGAAATAAACATCCCTTCAACATTTAAAAAAAAAGGATTAAGCAGTTTAACTAGCTAAGATACCAAAATATTAATGCAAGCTGCAGTCAAACATGATGCTTCAGCAGATGACTTTCTGACTATACGAACGATAAGATCACAACCAACCCACAAGATGTACATTCACAATTCATCACAATTGGCAACTTCCACAGGTTCTTTCACTGTCTTGCAACAAGATTAGCTATTAATTCTGAAAAGGTTAGCACAAAAGAAAGATACCGTTCCCTAGTAATATTCTATTTTCTATAAACTACATTGAAACTTACCCATAATATACAAATCCCCCGATTACACTTTGCATTAAACACATTGTTCTTTTAATTATTCTGATATGTAATAAAGCAGGTGTAGGTACTACCATTTATATTAAGAACAAATTTATCATTTAAAAAGGAAATTTTAAAATTAAATACCAAAAATCTAACTTTATCTTTACTTGTAATCAACTTTTACCGACTGAACTAATTACTGTACTTGATAAAGTACAGAATGTGTTTTCCCTAATCTAAATTCTAATCACCATGTCACTCACAACAGACTTAGTAATGCTTCACTAACACACTATTCACATGCAAAATACTCTAAATACGCCAATTATGACTCTGCTCCTGTTCCCTGGTTAACCCGCTGAGAACTGAAAAATTTCACAAGGCAGTCACCAACTAAAACAAAGGGTCCTTGTTTTAAATTAAGGCAGTCTATTTGATTCCTAAACAGCTCAACAAAGTGGCATGTCTGCTGCTGAAAACAGTTGGTCAAATATGACCCATGAGCTTGGAAACCAGAAATTAAAACACCCTTCTTCCATTAACTCACTGCTAGAATCCACTCAGAAAGCATCTGTAGATTCTAAAAATCATTCAAAAATTTTTTGGAGGGGGGGGGGGGGAGAAGGCTACCATGTAAAACACTAATGGTTTATCAATCCTATTGATTGCAGCCACAGACATTTAAATTATGCATGGAACATATTGCCGTAGGCTTCATTATACAGGGCAAATTCCAATGGATGAAATCTTAGTTACATCCTAGAAGGAAAATGCATTGCTAATATCTTCAAGCCAGGCCAAAACTTTATAGAAATGTTTATTTCCAGTCAGCTATCTTTCAACTGATGAGTTGCAAATATGTTCCACTACTAGAAAACAACCACAAAAGAAACACAAATATAGTAATAGTGAATAAGGAAAAAAAACAGAACAAATCCATTAAAATGGAAATATAGGTCTTTATTATCAACATATTTAAACTTTTCTTAGATCTCTGTGGAGGGTCTTTCTGAATATAATTTTCAGATAACCATAGAAGTACTGCATGCACATATTTTCAGAATATGATGTCATATCATTGCTGATTTGTTCTCATGTTTTAGGATATTGAAAAGACCAGGACAGTTATCATTTTTAGATATGTAAATTACCATTATTCACCTCTTTTCTTAAAGCCCAACGAACAGTAAAGTTTGTCATTACATTTAACATACTCAAGTCTCATGCAAGTAGAATTACAACAAATAACTTAATTTTTCATATTTCAGCATATTTAATAACGGTTATTCCGTTGTTTTTTTCATTTGAAAATCAGACGGGTACATATTTTCGCATGCTTTTCAAAGACTATGCTGTAGAAAGCAAAGGTCACCTTGCAAACAGCAGTAAGAGAAGGGCCAGGATCAAATTTTCAATGGCTGGCACAAACTCCTAACACTCTATACAAAAACAAATGGTAAATATCTCAGTGTATTTTGAAGAACTTTAACAATCATTAAAAAAAAAGAAAATTATCAGTAATTATAAACTAGCAAAAAAGGTGACAGAAAGTTGGGACGATGATCCCTCATTCTATAATTGGATGCTGTAGTGGGCATCAATGGCCCTGTAAATGCCTACTAGAGCAATCACCAAGGCAACCCACTCTTGTTTCAGAGGCTCTGAACGCTGCTCGCCTTCCCTTCCCCCTCACACCCCAATTCTTTATAACCTTGAAAGTTACAGTATAGCACCCTTAAGAAAGAGAACTGCTCTACCAATAGTCACCTCCAAAAGGCATGTTCCCTGTATTTAGGCTATCAGATCCATAGTGTTGATTCCTGCATCATTTTGCTTCCATTTTTATTGCTGCAATCCAATTTTGGGGATCCCCCTACTGTGCAAATAATTGTGTAATTAAAGCAAAACGTCAGAATTAAAGGAAGATTGTTATTATTTCCACCAATGATCACGACTTGTATTCTTGTTATGTGTGCAGAGCTTTGGCTTGACAGCAGCAGAGGTCCATAAAAGTCAGAACATATGCAATATCAGGTATCACTTCTTAATTACCACTCTTTAAAGCAACATATTATTTGCTAAGTTGTTTGTTTAATTACAATGCTAGTTCTTTTTAGTGTCTGGGTAATCTATTTCTCCATACTTTACTAATTTCCATTTTAATGAAATCTGTGTGTTATCCTAAATATTCAAGAGTATTTCATACATACATAAATGAATTATATGCAAGGAAAACTATATTTATAGCAATGTATATGTTCTAGGACAATGTCTTACTTACATTGACCTCTCTGTAGATGGCTGATTTAGACATAGACGTGAGTATTAGAGGCTTCGTGTTTGTATTACAATCTGCTTTACTATCTCTGGATTTCACAGAGAGTAGGATCTCTTTTGTAGATGTAATAACATAGGCAGCTGTGATATAATCAGTAACTCCTCCCATTACAGTTCCACAATTCACATTCACACACTTTTGAGCAACTGCAGGTCTTCTGCATCGATCAGATTTTACATGGTTTTGGTAATCGAACCAGAGACCAAAGCCTAGTGTTCATCGAGCAGCGTTGGATTTACACTCTCAATACAGTGTACCCAGGAGGGTTGAATGCCCAAATTGATTGGACTGTTTGTATGTGAAACATCTTAGTTAATGGACTTTACAGCTGATTGGAGAGTAACAAGCCGTCCCCTTGAGCCGATTACGTCACCATCCAGACAGAATGTGAGGTCTCTTTAAATAGCAGCAAGCAGCTGGTGATGACGCATGCGCGGCGTTTTTTCACGGGTGAAAACGTGGAGGGGAAAGTTAACTGGTAGGACTGAGTTCACCTTGCAAAGTATCTGCTTGTTAGAAAAATACTGATTTAACACTATTTTTGTTTTCTTTTAGCGTTTAAGAGCCGAGTTGGCCGTATGAAAAAAGGATGATTATAGCCACGGGGTTGTACATATAACTGGCACAGTGTGAGAAGTGGATCCCCCGAAGAAACCGCTGATGTGCACTGAAACGTACTAGCGCGCGGGATTGACGTCGGGATTGAAGATAAGTTTCACTACACACTTTATGATAAGTTGGAATGACCTTCAATTTTTAGCTTCCATGTATTTAAACAGTAGCTAACTTATTCGGACAATACAATTGAAGGGACTACACTTATCTATTTCTAAGATCAACAACGTTTAACGGCCCAGAGAGGCTTTTTTGAATGTCCTTAACTTCTTGGGAACGTTGGGTCCTTGATGCAAGAAACGGGTTAGGGTGACCACAGCAGAGGTTTACCTCCTGGGTCCCGCCCCACTATAGTCTGAGACCTGTTCCCAAAGATCAGTATTTTTGTATTGGTGAGGAGTGGAGTATTGTTTGTTTATTTCATGAATATAATAGCGTGCCAATCCAGTGTGTAGTGTCAGGTGTCGGTATGTTTGATATTAGATTCCCAGACTTCATAATTAAACTGCTACAATTTTTACTGTATATAAACAGCCTTGCAATTATTTTTTCAAATTATATAGTTTGGGAATATATTTGTTTCTTTTTTCTTGGTGTAACCTGCTGACTGGTGTTCTCAGCAAGGGGATCCCTGCTCCCTGACTCAAGCTCTGAGGAGGGTCCTCCATTTTGGGTGCCTGCCAGGGTCAGTCTAACCATTACGCAAGACCAGAATGTCTCCTAGGCATCAACTTCTGAGGGGCAGCAAAGAATTGTAGATGTCATATCAACAGTAAATTCTGATAGCCCCATCAGCTCAAAGAGACAATAGCATATTCTTTTGCCTGCAGGGAGAGTGGGTCCACGCATACATACAAAGCAAAGCTTATTATTTAAAATTATGTTCTCAATTATGAAATTTTACAGGATTATTGTGGGAAAAATAGTATTGGGATGATCAGAATTGTTGAATTTAATTATTAAAATCTTAGGGGGGGCGTAAGGCTGAAATTTTGCCTAGGGTGCCCAATCATTGCATTGGCACTGGTGCCTAGGCAGGGGGTTCCCAGTTTATCTTTCGCCTCATGCAGCAAATTCCTTTGAGCTGCCCCTCAGAACACCACATCTCAAAAACCCTTCAAACTCTCTCATAGTCTAAGAAAGTTGAGGTCCTTCAGGCCTTCAGAAGGGTGCTAACTACTGCTCCAAAGTAGCCCTTCTTCGACAGCCTATTCCTTTCAAGGACTATGCTATGAGAAAAGGAAATTGGATCCTCCATGAACAGAGGGTCCTGCAGCAGAAAACTCTGCTCCTGAGGCAGCAATAGAGGTGATCCTGCCAATAGCTCAAGATCCTTGAACTATGGTCAGCTCTATCAGTCCGGCATCACTAGAAAGATCAAACCTGAGTGAGATAAAATTCCGTGCTGTAGGTATCTCACCAAGGGCCATGGAGGAAAGACATACACGAGCCCTTCCTGGGGCTGCTCCTGAAGCAGGGCATGTAAGCCTCCACCCACAGATCCTTCCTATGGATCAGTTTTTGCATTCCCCTAGCTGGCCATCAGGTTGAATACATGAAGGCTTCATTCTCACTCACCAAGATATGCTGTGTTCCAGCTCAAGAAGTCAGCCTTCACATCATCAATACATGCTATGTGGGCCACCAACAAAGTAATCAGATGATCCTCTGCCCAACAATAAAGTTCTATCACTTCAGCAGCCAATGTAGCACTGTAAATGCCGCCTTACTTGTTTATATAAGCCACTGCTGTGGCCTTCTCTGAGAGTGCTTTGACAGCTTTACCCTCCAGGAGAGATTGATATCTCACCAGACTAAGGTGGCTCACTCTGGCCTACAGCCTATTGATTGACCAGGAGGCTTTCTGGGGGGACCAACATTCCTGAATAAACTGACCCAGACAATGTGCATGCAAGCTGATGACTCACTCCAGGACCTCCAGAAGCTATTTATCAGAGGGTGACCAATTGCTCCTTGATCTACTGGGGAAGAGAATTATGCTGACTCAAAACTGGAAGCAGACTGCGCACATAGCACACAATTGACATAATTGTAAATAGTTGTATAGATGCACATAACCCCCTGTCCTCATCTCCCCTTCACCCATGACCTTCTTGAATGTATCTAATTTAGTTATACTGTAAGCTAATTTGATTGAAGGATAAGGTGGTATATAAAACTGGTTAAATAAATAAATGTGCACCCTGGCCCAAGTTACCAGCTGTAGGGCCAACACCATGGATCCCAAGACCTGACTTCTGCCTAGGAACAAAATTCCTTGAGCTGCCACTGCAACATGCCCACCTTTTAGAGATGAGAAATACTCATCCAAGCAAGTGTTGAATTGAGCCCCAAGATCCTCCAAGTCCTGGGAAGGGATGAGTCTATTATTGGGATTGTTGATCACCAAACTCAGCTTTTCTAGACAGTGAATCATCTGGGCTGTCCTCCAGAGTCGGACCAAATCAGCCAGTGTCTTAGGGATGGGTGCACCTGGATTCCCTGATTGTGCAGAAAAGCCGCCACCATCACCACCATGACCTTCGAGAAGATGTGAGATGCCGTGGCCAACCCAAAAGGCAGGACATGAAACCAGAAATGGAGGCCCAGGACACAGAAGTGGAGGAACCACTGATGCTGCTCCCAGATGAGAATATGAAAGTATATCTTGACAAGATCCAAGGAGATAAGAAAGTCCCCTTGCTGGTCTGACTTGAGGGTTTCCATATGGAAGTGGGGCACTCATAGCTTGGCAGCAACTCCTTTCCAGTTCAGAATGGGCAGCACAAAGTAAGTAGAATACTATCACTGACCCTGCTCTGTGGAGGGCATGGGTTCAATTGCCTGTGGAGGTACTGACCACCTTCTTGGCTAAAAATCCATTGGGAGACTCTACAAAGATGTTGCAAAGAGGCTCTGCAAACTCCAGCACTACCCCTTTTCTAGGACCTCCAAGACCCATTGGACAGATGTGATGTGGCTCCATTCCAACAGCCAGAGTCCCCCCCCCCCTCCCTACTAACTGCTGCTTGGAAGGGAACTACTGTAACTCATTGTGAGAGCTTACTGGCTCCTGACGGGGAAGTTGCTGAGTTGTGAGAATGATGGAATCTTCAAAAGGGCCAATCTTTTTTTGGTGTGGACCCATAGGAGGAATAGGCTGTGCCCAAACTCTTATTAGCCCTAAGCCACCCCCATGCTCACCACTGAGCTCTAAGAAAGGTAGCCCTGTGACCTCTGAAGCAATCTTCTAGGAGACTCTGTGGGCAAGCTTCTCCAAGGTATTTTACCAGCTTCTCCAGGTCCTTCCCAAAGAGCAATCTGCCTTTAAAATGGAGCTTTCTCAGCCGCAACTTAATGGCAGCATTGACTGACCAATTCCGGCACCAAAGCCACCTTCAGACCACTACAACCACCACCATGGACTTGTAGGAAATTCTGATAAAGTTGTACAGGGCATCTGCCACAAATGATGCTCCAGCTTTCAATCTCTCTACTTCTGGGCTGTCCAGCAACTGCTGAATCTATAGTAAAAGAGTTTGTGCCATAATTCCTGCACAGAACAATGCCTGAGTGCCCAATGCTTAATCTGGGAAGGTATTTATGAGAAGGATTTCCACTTCACTGGAATGGTTGTGTGTTTCATCACTGCTGTGACCAGGGCATCCAATTTAGGGAGCCCAAAGAGCTGTTCCATGTCTCCTTGGGGCGGCAAATCCAGCCACATCAGGACCTTGAGACCTCTCAACTCCAGCTCTAGTGTCTCCCACCAAGATATCACAAGTTTATGCAATGGCTCGGGGAGAGTAAAGAAGCCAGAAGGGTACTGTAATCCCTCCAGGATAGGGTCCACCTGGTAAAACTCCACTGGAGTGGCTCCACAGTGGGTAAAGCTGTCATGGCATCCTGAATAAGGAAGGAAACATCCTCCCTGTGAAAAAGAAAGATCATCAGTGAATCCTTACTCTCTGCTAGGGGAAGCGCCCATTCCTCCACTGACTTACCTACAGTAGATAGGGAATGGAACTGGGATGTCGGAAGAATAGACAGGTAAAAAGGCTGGGTAGGGCACTTAACCCTCTTGACACCAGTGGGAGAAAAACCAGAGTGTTTCAAGTCCCCTGTAGAAGTAAGGGCTTCAGACTCCTACAAAGGGGACTGTCATGCAGCTAACAGAGACTGAAAACAGCCCATGAGAGGTTTCAGAAGCTGCTGCTTAAGGCCGGGAGAGAATAGGAGCTGGGGTCATGGAGTGTCTTCAAGGACCTGGCAGCTTGAGACTGTGGCCTCCACATCATGCCCCCCCCCCCTGGTTTATGTGGCAATCTAAGATGGCCACCATCCCCACTGGTGAGAAAATCATGGGAGATGCAGCAGGAGCAGCAAAATCAAAATTAGTCCCCTGAGACACCCAAGGGGGGTTCACATTGCTGAAGAATGTGCCCCAAGGCATCTCCATTGCATTCAGGACAAAAAGAACCAGCTGTGGAATTCAACCAATGGGAGCTGGAATAAGCACAACACTCTGCACCTGGCATCACAGCAGAGCTCAATGTGGTCAAAAGAAAAAAAAAAACAACAGAAAAGAAAAACTGAAGTGAAAAAGGAACCTACAATTGATAAGGGAGTCCCAGCAGCTGCCAGTCTGGTTGGTGAAATTCAAAAAGGGCTGGCCCAGCCACCCACAGAAGTCTGGGAAAGCCCAGCTGTTTCACTGAGGGTTTTTTTTCCCCAAGTTCTTTTATTCAAAGCAGCAAAAGAGATCCTATTAAAAATTATAATAAAAGAAAAAAGGACAGTGACCGGGAAGAGGACCTGGGCCCAGATTTATCACCCGCCCCTCAGGGGCCCCATGGGGTCCTCCTGTCTGCTCTCTGGTCCACCAGTGCTGGAACCCATGTGTAACAGCGAAGAACACAGGGCAGCTGTTGGCTAGAGCAGAAAAGGGCATATCGAAGCTCTGAGCAAACGTTAAGCCTACAGATCTCAGTCTCTCAACCAAGACCAACATCTGGGTCAGGGGAGACAGGCCTATTTGCAGTGCTGTACCAGTACACACACATCTTGCCACCTGCTGGAGGCAGACAATACTGGCTTCTCTTGGTTCTGCACCATCGGACATACCCCTCCCTCCCTAGCCCACTCTACCCGTTCCTCAGCTTTTTTTTTTCTAGGCCCTGCCCTCTGGAACTCCCTTCCCACCGCCCTCCGCCTGGAACATCATCACCCTACCTTCAAGCTGGATCTAAAGACTCACCTTTTCTCCCTTGCCTTTGGCCCTCCCTCCTCTCACCCCTAACCTTTTTTCCTATACCCTTTGATATCAACCTGCTCTCCCATTTTCTCTCTACAAAGTAATTGTAACTTTCTTTCTACTTTTCCGGCCGTGTGCCTTGCTGTTACTGTAATATTTTATTATCATTGTAAACCGCTCTGCTATTTTGAAGGGCGGTCAATCAAATCAATAAACATAAACTAGTAATGGCATCACTGAAAGTTGCTCGAGTCTGCCTTCACCAACAGTCTGGGGAACATAACATACTTGTCTGGACTGATCTACCAGAATGATAAGGAATTTATTTTTTGATAGGGAAAAACGATAAAATTCAGCATATATGGGAGTATCATACAAACCTCCAGAATAGAAAAAAAGGTGGATTCTGACATAGTAAGAAGCATTATCAGAATGGTGTGTGAATGGAAGGTCTTGTTTATAGTTGACTTCAGCTCCTGAATGTGGACTGGAACTTACCCAGTGCAAGTATCAGCTAGACAATATCAGCTTGGATGCCCTCTCAGAAGTATTGTTTGGGCAATTAGAGAAAGAATCCACTAGAGGGGGATCATGCTTGATTTGGCACTGACAAATGGAGACACAGTTATTTACCTCATAGAAAGGGGGAATTTATGGCCTAGTAATCATTGTACTGTGACTCAATATTAAATTCAATGTAATTCTGAACTTAACTGAGTTCATCTTGTCGTTTCATGTAAGCCGCTTTGACTACCCAGAAAAGCGGTATATAAAAAGTGTTAAATAAAAAAATAAATTCTGACCTAAACTGACATATTAAATCTAGGGTTCTGAATATCAGGAGAGCTGATCTCAAGATGATAATAGCGTTGAAAATACACTATCAAGAATCTAAGAGCTGAACAGAAAATAAAAATATGCTTTCTTTTCTAGACTATTGTAAGAGAGAGAAACAATTGCAAGGGAACAGGGAAAGCTAAAAGATTAATGAGTTGAAAAGTACATGGTGTGGCAGGTTTCCCATTCCCCCATTCTCAGATTAGATCTTGTCTGTGTGGGACACTAAGTTGAAAGAGCGAAGGTAAACTGTCTCAGTAAAACAGCAGGGGATGTGAAGGCAGATGGATATAGGAACTGATGGTGTATGTGAGCTGCATATATGTGTGTGTGTGTGAGAAACAATGGTATGATGTGAATATCTATGTCCATGAGGAAAGTGTTGATGTGTAGATGTGAGGGTGGGAGTCAGAGGGTGGGAGGATATGTTTGTCTGAATGAGAGTTCAAGGGATGCCTGTACAGTATGGTTACCAGATGGCTCCGGGTCATCAAGGACAGGCTGAGCCAGTCCTGATTTTACTTCCATTGAATTTATATATACCTTTCTGATGCAGTCAATGGAAGTAAAACCAGGACTGGCTTTGTCTGTCCCTGTTGACTTGGGGCCATCCGGTAACCCTACTGCACTGCTTTCTAAACTTTTATCACATATGACCTTATTTTAGGAACTGAAAATCCACATGACCACAGATGATGATGAAATCAAAACAGCAGGTCTCCAGCCTCCTTCCTCTCCCTCCACTCATCTAAAGCACAAAGCAGCAGCAGTGAGCACAGGGTCCCTTGTGTCAGTGTGCAGTGTGTGCTTACTGTTACTGACCCAATCCATCGAATCCATGCAATGTGTGTGTATCGCCTTTGGAAGGCTAAGCTAAAAAGGCTTTCTCCACTAAACCTTTCATAAAATTTAAAACAACGAAACATCTCCCAGGTTGATGGAATGGGTGCAGATAATCCCAAACCAATTACAGACCCCGGTACTCAGCACGAGGTTCCAAATGCCCTAAATTTGGCAACCATCCGCCCGATACCCAAGAACTCTACATTAAGCAAAACCGACCCAGCCGCCTACCGGCCCATCTCTAGCCTCCCTTTCCTGATCAAGATCATCAAAAAAAATTGTATAATGTCAACTCCAGGACCATATTGATTCCCATGCCCCATTAGACCCACACCAACATGGCTGTCGACCGAACCATAGTGTCGAAACCCTCCTGCTATTCCTTTTCAACAATCTAATTAGAGTTATTGATAATGTCAAGTTGGGGTTTCTCATGATTTTCATCCATATCACCTCTGCTTTTGACTCGGTATCGCGCAGCATATTACTGAGAAGACTAGAAGAAATTGGGCTGCATGGCACCACATTGAAATGGTTTACCTCGTACCTCACAAACAGACAACTAAAGATTAAATGTGGCCCCAACACCTCCCGTGCCTCAATGTTCCTCACTTTCTGCTCGTTTGTATAACTTATACATTCAATCCATCTGCTCCATCATCAATAGCCACAAGATCTGCTACACCATTTACGCAGATGATATAATGAGTTACACTCCGATCAACCTTGACAACCCGGACTACACAAAAATAGCGGATTGCCTTCAAGAGATGACGTGCTGGTTAACTCAAAACAACCTAAACTACAATAAGACGGAAGCGATCATTATCACGCAAAACTCAGGATTTACCCCCCTCCCACAATCAACCTGAACACCACCACGATACCCTTCAAACCTGCAGTGAAATACCTCGGGGTCACACTGGAAAGAAATCTGAACCTCCAGTCTCACATCAACAAAACTATCAAGAATGCCTATCACAAGATGCGAGTCATCAGATGACTCAAACCACTACTGTGCCTAGAACACTTTTGGAATTGTTTGCCATGCTATAATCACCCCCATTTTAGACTACTACAACCCCATATACCTTGGGCTACCAAAACATGTACTCCGCCCCTTACAGATGGCACAAAACACTGCTGCCCGAATTATAACTAGATCTTCAAAGCACGAACACATCACTCCCATCTTGAGCCACCTCCACTGACTCCCCATTAATTCCCGCATCAAATATAAAATACTATTAAACATCTTTAAAATCAAACAATCTCTCAACAAACAGTCTGCAAACCATCATCACCACCGACTCAAGCACTAGGCCCAGGAGACAGCACATCACGGACAGGATCACAACCCCCAGCGCCTACACCAAATTGAATCAATCCACATCTGGAAGAGCAATATCTCTTGCCTCTCCTGCTCTATGGAACTCTTTCCCGGATCACATAAGATCCACTGAAGAGCTCAAGAACTTTCGGAAGTTGCTTAAAACCACACTCTACATAGAACACTTTGGAGACATTACATAAGCTTGAACACAGGAGTCAATTTAGCTGTTCTTCAAATGCTCCCACCCCTCCCCACCCACGCCTTCACCCCAATCCCCTCACATTTTGTTCCTCACCTTCCAACCCACTCCCTATTTCGCTAACCTACCTAGTCCTTTGGATGTTTTCAGAATATCCATCATGTAAATAGCTCATTTTGTATTTAGCTCATCATGTACATAGTTATATTACAATAATCACAACCTGAACACATTGTACAAAGTCCCATTGTAATATCCCCCTGCATGCCCCACACCCACATTTTATGTAACATGTTTAGTTGTATTGTGTAATGTCTCCAAAGTGTTCTATGTAGAGTGTGGTTTTAAGCAATTTCCGAAAGTTCTTGAGCTCTTCAGTGGATCTTAGGTGGTCCGGGAAAGAGTTCCATAGGGCAGGAGAGGCATGGGTCCTGCCTCCATAAGTGGTTACAAGGATGTTGATTTTTCTTGGTGGAGAGGGAGCGATTTCAGAAGGCATTTACATGTGCCTCCCTTCACTGCTGCAATTCCCCCCCCCCCCCCCAAATCTCTGTACATTCTCCTCTCGATGTGCCAGATTCTTACTAGACATCTCTTCTAAAACGCCACTTCATGTTACTATGTCCTGATGACATTTATCCAATTAATATTTGGGAAATTGAAATCTACCATCATTATTCTGTTGCCAATCTATAAGCCTTCCTAATTTCTGTTAGCATGTCACTATCTGCCTCCTTATCCTGTCTAGTCAGACAGTAGTATATCACTATATTTTCCCTTCACACTTCAAATTTCTTTCCATAAAGATTCAACATTCCATTTTGTTTCCTACAGGACTTCCCATCTTTGGAAAATAAATGAAAGCAAGATGAAAAAGAGACCAGTATAGTTTTCCAAAGATGGGCTTGATCGGCATCAGCAGCAGGGAGAGGAAATGAGGATATTCCCGCTCCCCACCGTTAAAGCCAATCAGGGCCCAACAACCATCACCACCAGACCACTTAAATGTGCAGTGTGCTTAGATGCCATAACAGACCATCCTGATTGGCATCAGCAGCAGGGAGTGGGGATGCAGGATACTCTCTCTTTTCACAGCCAAGGCCAATTATGACCCAACAACCAACACCACTGGACCACTTAAAACTGCAGCACGCTTTGGCGCACCTGGTTGGCCCGAACCTGAGGGCCTTATTAGAGGGTCCTCTGGCGTGTCCCTTAGGTGGGGACTATTGGCGAGGACAAACATTAACACCAGGTTCTCCCTCTGACCTCAACAAATGAACGAATACCACAGTCACCATTTGCTCAAGCACAACCACTAATGTAAACTCCAACAACCTTCATCCTGCTACCAACAAGTTGCAGAACCCCCTGATAACTCACTCCAGAAGAAAGTCACAGCAGCGATGTCACTCAGAAAAGCCCACACCACTCAGATCATTTCACAGAATCACCCTCAACAGACGCTCACCAGATAGTTCCAGCCAAGGCAGCAACAAGAAGGTAATCCCCTTTCTGCCACACCCAACAACATGGCCCCTAGCCTTGGAGCACCACAACTGCATGGCCAAACCGAAGCTACCATCAGACCCACTGCTAAACCATGCTAACAATATACCCATTACTCTACATGCTTCTAGCAATACTGCTGCTCTGCACAGCACACACATTTCAAGCACACCCCAACCATGGCTCAACACCCACCCTAGCATATAAATGCATATGCTACACGCACATAACACATACAAGAACCTCCACTGCTTAATATACATACAGAATTCCCCCATATGAACAGCTACAACCTTACTCAAAACTCCACACACACACTGCACTGTGCACTCAAACTCATGCTCAATCAGGTACAAAATCCAAATCATAAGAGACTTCCTATCATCCCAACACTCAGACATATTATGCATAACAGAAAAATGGGTCACCGAAACGGACAATGTGCTACTAAACCAACTCACAACAAATGGATACACCATCTACCAATGTCCACAATCACAACATAGAAGCAGTGGAGTGATGATCATAGCCAAGAACAACCTCAAGTTCCGATGCCATGCAAGTGAGATTACCTATGAATCTGACACCACCAACAAACTGATGACCATCTGTCTCATCTACAGGACACCAACTGCTGATCCTGGACAGAGTGATAACTGCATCAAAAACTGGAAAGGATCTCCTAGTATTAGGAGACTTTAACCTCTCCTCGCTGCAACAGAACCATGCCCACATCTTCATCCAAGGAATGTCAGCAATGGACCTAAAACAATTCATACAAACCTCCACCCACGATAAGGGCAACACTCTAGACCTAATTTTCTTCAATGACCATACAGCTCGGTCAGGCCCCCCACACTCTATTCAGGCTTACCCAGTACCGTGGTCGGATCATAAACTAAACAGCTTCTCCCTCCCACAGAACATCATCAGCAAAAGCCACAACCAACATCCATCAATAAGAAGATGTAAACCTTTCAACAAGGAGAATTTCATTCACAATACTCTCCCACAACCTCTTGCAGAATCAACTGATCCCAAAGTCCTCATCGAAAACTAGAATGACATCACCGGAAAAGCAGATATCATCCCCAATACAACCCCCCCCCCCCCCAACATAGGAAACTACCCAAAACTGGTATACTCCAGCCCTCCGCAACTTAAAATGACAACTCCCCAAAACACAAATGGAAATGGCGTAAAACTAAAAACAATAAAGACAGACTCCACTATCTATGACTTCTGAATGACTATCACATGGCAACAGACAAGGTAAAACAGGAATACCATAGTAAACTACTCAACTCTGCAATCAACCAACCAAGAGAACTCTTCAACATCATAAAACTGCTGAGAAAAACACCAACCATCAAAAACCAGGACATCACACTCACCTTCCAACAACTGGCACAAGATTACAAACAACTGCATCCCAACCGGAACTCCCTCAACCCCTCCTGATGAAGCTGATCACCCAGACTCCTGGATCACCTTCACCGGTATCACTAAGAAACAGATAGAAAACACCATATCATTTCTAAATACCACAACCTCCCCCCTGGATCCCTGCTCAGTCTCATGAATCAAGGCAACCAAAAAGGAACTCAGCAGTTCACTTGCCAAAATCACACAATCAATACTACAACAAGGCATCAAACCTACATGCCTAAAAACTTTCTCCATATGTCCAACCCTGAAAAAAAACCTACCCTGGACCCCTCTGACACTTCAGCATACAGACCCATTGTTAGCCTACCATTTACAGCCAAGATCATAGAAAAAATGTCCAACACCAACTTTAAGGCTATATTGACAGATACAATCTTCTAGACCCACAACAACATGGATTCCATCCACACCACGGAGTAGAAACGCTTCTAACCACCCTGGTAAATACACTAATTCAAGGAATGCAGTTCATCAACAAAAGCTTTTTATTAATCTTAGACATTTTCTCGGCTTTTGACACTGTGAACGACCATATCCTCCTGCAATGCCTCCAAACCAACGGAATTCAAGGTACAGTACTCAAATGGTTCATGTCCTACTCACTGATAGATACCAACAAATAAAGATCAGCCAAAACACCTCTATCCCGTACAAACAGACTCAATGAGTCCTCCAGGGATCCACCTTCTTGCTATCCTATTCAATCTCTACCTTCAACTGCTCTGTACAATCATAAGATCACATAACCTCAACGTCTACATCTATGCCAATGATATCATGTACTACGGACCAATCAACACAAAGCAACCCTCACTCTCTGCCCACCAAGAATGCTTCACTGAGGTAACCAACTGGCTAAAAGACAACAACCTTTAGATTAACTAAAATAAAATGGAGGCCCTCTTCATAACAAAAGACACCACTTCCGTCCCCACCCCACAATAGCACTGAACAACACATCAAACAAAACCCAGACTGAAGTCAGATACCCTGGAATCACCCTCAATCAACACCTCACATTCAAAGTCCACATCAATAAAATCACCCAGACAATATACTACGAAGTGAAGACACTGCAATGCCTCCAACCACTCCTACAGCTAACAGATTTCCAATGTATTCTACAAGCCTCCGTAATACCTCACCTTGATTACTGCAGTGTGATCTACCAAGGTCTAACATAATCCATACTCCTGCCCCTGCAAACAGCTCTCCACTCAAAAGCAATGATCCTACAAGCAGCTACAAGACAGGATCACATCACACCTTTACTCAAGCAGCTTCACTACAAAGCACTCATTCTAATTCACAAAGCAATCCACTCCGACCCCCCCTCCACCCACACACACATACCTCAACATGCTACTTCAGACCTCTCAACCATACAGATCTAGATGACCCTCCCAATGAACACCCTCATCATCCCCCACATCAGAACCAAATCCAGCCAGCAAGCATGTAAATGAGCCTGCCAACTGTATGCACCCTCTAAATGGAACTCCCTACCGGACAAGTTCAGAAACATCACAGACCTCAAAACCTTCAGAAAACATCTGAAAACACACCCATTCTCAGAGCATTTCAGCCCTATCACATAACCCCTCTCCAGAATAAACAAAACCAGATGATAATCATTGTACATAGTTTACATTTATATATAGTCATGACCTCAAAAGTTATCAATTGCATGATATATATAGTGTAATTTTTACTCTATACGTTGTTATAATGTACATTCACATATTGTTCTCTGTAAGCCGCCTTGACCCAGTGAAAAGCGGTATATAAATATAGTTAAATAAATAAATAAAATAAAATAAAATAAGGACAACAAGACAAACATAAAGAACAAAGAATTTCAGAAAGAACAATTAAGATATAAGGTAATGCTGGAAAAAAAACAACAGGGAAGATACAGTAGAAAATATGTGCTTTTGTTTTATTTTTTCTCTTAGTATATGGTGAAATTTTAAGTGGCCCCCTTCACTGAAAATATTTATCAAATATTGCCAGCAAACATATTCAGAATGAATCAACAGTGATGACACTCTTGTGCTTGTGCAGAAAAGATGAGAAGCTGCACTACCAGCAGTAGCCATATGTGTCAGTATCATAAATCACACCCCGACGTTCCATGTAAACCGCACTGATATCGAAGAGTGCGGTATATAAGAGAAATAAATAAATAAAATAAATAAATAAATGATACTACTGTAACAAATTATGAGGGCCATATCTCCAAAAAAGCTATAAACTGGAAGCAGTCCAGAGGAGATAAAGGAGGAATATGATAGACACTTTTGAATATCTCAAAGGTACAAAAAGCAAACCATTTCCAAAGGGAAAAAATAAATCATAACAAGAGGAATGATGCTGCAGTGGGGTAGCCTTAAGAACAGCATCAGAAAATATTTCTTTAGGGGAAGGGCAATGGATTCATGCCATGGTTTCCCAACAGATAATGAATGAAATGCAAGAAAGCATGATCCCATGAGGCCATGACTTAAAGGGAAAGCCAGAGATCAACTGCATCTGTGGCAGTGCACCGGAAGTGAAGTTAGGCAGACTAGTTAAGTCTATTGGTCCTTGGCAGCAGTAGGGATTGGGTTGAGAGGTTGTAATATTACAAACAGCATGATTTTTACTTCCCTAAGAACAAAGAAAGTGATGACAATAGAATGAAGAAAAGACAAAGGAAGCACAGCCAAGCAAGCCATGAAGTAGCCAAGTTGATAGCAGTAGACTACAGTCCCTCACAAAAATAACTCAAGTTGGTACCAACAAGATGATGGTGGCTGGGTATTGTCCACAAAGGCCAGGGGCAAGCAACTAGGCCAGACAGTTTGGAAATAGCTTCACTAGTTTTTGTAGCTATTTAGGATTCTTACAAAGCTTGGCAGTAAAACACGAGGGGAAGGGGGCCATAGGCATTTGACTGAGTATGCTCATCTACACAGAATGATGGAGAATCAATGAAAAAGAAAACAAAATGTGACATACAAAAAGAGTGATATCCTACAAGAAGCCCAAGCTACTACAGCCAATAGAGGGGATGCACCTAAGTTCTGTGGCAGGAATACCTTGACATATTAAATAAGCCAACTAATCTTCACCTGCCACCATCAACTGTGCTGCTATGGCGGAGACAATCCAACTCCCCTACATTTCAGCAAAACCCTGCCAATATGCTTTTGCTAGCAGGGTTTGTTGAGATAAAGGAGAAAAAAGCGCATGTGTACTTCCAATCTGCCCATGAAAAAAGTACCTGCACAAATTTGCATCTGTGGACACTTTTTTTGAGCAGAAACAATGCATGTAGGGATTTTAGATTCAGAGTTAATTCATGCCTTATGATGATTCAAAAATAGTTTTCTCCTTTGACCTAATCCCGCTCCAGAAATTCCTCCTAAACTTCAGGGATAAAAGTACCCACATTTTTTTATCTATGTGGGTACTTTCACCAGTGGAGAGGATGAATGATAATCAAAAAGTCCATTTCTGAAGGCACAGCACCATTTTTCCTGCAAAAAGGGCTCTGATGTACTCTTAGTCACTATGAGCCAGAGTTTCAGTTGGCACAATCACCATGTCAAATTACGTGCTAGTACTTAAAATTAATTTGTTTGCTCAACACCATTATCTATATAGGTTGTAATGCACAATATACAGGCCTAAACTAATTGGATAAACTATCCCTATCCCTGCCCACCAAGGCTGCATACTTTCCCTCTACCTGTTTAATTTATATGCAGAACAAATCATCAGAGAAGCAGGATTGTATGAAGACAACAGAGGTGTGAAGATTGGTGGAAGACTCATCAATAACCTTTGCTATGTTGATGATACCACATTACTGGCTGAAAGTGAAGATTATCTGAAACATTTACTTCTCACGACCAAAGAACATAGTCTCAAAATGGGCCTGCACCTTAATGTAAAGAAGACAAAGATCATGACAACTGGCATAATCAACAGGTTCATCGTTGAAGGAGAAGAAATGGAAATAGTGGACAACTTTAACCTACTTGGATCAACTAACAATAAAGAAGCAACAAGTGTTGCTACCAGAACAGATTGGGTTCTCTATTCTATGTATCAGTTACCCCAACTGATTTTATTTCTTATGTATATCTCAGTTACCACAACTGAGCTTCTGTGTATCAGTTACCCCAACTGATATTATTTTCTCTCAGTTACCACGACTGATGCTTAGCTATGAATTTGGTTCCGTCTCCCTGAATCCTGTTTCTCAGTACAAACGCTTGGGAACAGCAAATAATCACAATCGGTATGATATAAGCTGCTCAGTTTATTCGGAGTATAGCTTTGCTTATATAGGATAAAAAGATATACCATATACATCATGGAAGGTTACAGACAGATGCAAAAACTGAATCGCAAAAACAATTGCAGGGTTTATTTATTTATTTATTTATTTTATTTAGTTTAAACTTATATACCGCTACTTCCAGCGATCAGTAGCGGTTTGATTACAAATTTGGGAGATGTCAAATCAGGACGGAAAATTGGGATACTATATACATAGATTTGGGGTTAAAAGGTTATCTTTACAGAGCTTCCAAAAGGGGAATCAGCATATCTTAACTCCTTTGCTCTCTTTACTTATTTATCCATATAATGTGTGTGTATTGCTTTTGCAAGGATAAGCTAAAGAGATTTCTTTGCAAGGGTAGCAAATGACCCGTGTCCTACCTTCACAGTAAACAAGCTAACAAACTACTTCTGCAGATTTGGCAAATGACCTGTGGCAAACAACTGACAGCATATGTCTGATACATATATAAAATTCCTTCTGATATATACATAATATTCCGCCTATCAACAAGTAGTCAAGAAATCCAGTGATGCATTGCTCTTGGCAGAATGGCTATGAAAGACTTAGACAAGATTCTCAAGAGCAGAGATGTCTCTCTCTCTACACAAAGATTCGACTTGTTCAAGCCATGGTATTTTCAATAAAATCATATGGATGTGAAAGCTGGACAATGAAAAAGATAGACAGGAAGAAAATGAATGCCCATGAATTATGGTGCTGGTGGCGAATACTGCGTATACCATGGACTGCCTGAAGAACAAACCAGTCAGTACTAGAGGAGATCAAACCTAAGCTTTCTTTAGAAGCTCAGATGACAAGACTTTGACTTTCATACTTTGGACACATCATGCGAAGAAAGAGATCATTAGAGAAAGACATCATGCTTCGCAAGATAGAAGGTCAACCCAAAAGAGGAAGGCCAGCAATGAGATGGATCGATACAATAACAGCAGCTACGGGTACCAGTCTGTCAACAATGAGCCGCCTGACTGAAGACCGAATACAATTTAGGACAACTAGCCAGAGGGTTGCCATGAGTCGACACCGACTCGACGGCACTTAACAACAACCCCTGCCCACAATTGCATGGATGGTATTGTACTGTTTATCAATTTAAATAGCCTGATATCATCACTATAATTTTTGAAATTCTACTGATAGGGGGAACTATGTGTTGGCCACTCAGCAGTCGATGCATAACTCTCTTTAAAAACTGGCCCACATACGGTATATGCAAAGGACCTACACTTTACTTTTTCAAAGTCTTTGTTTTGGATTGGAACAGCAAAGTCATCCATTTGAAATATGACATAAACCTGAATTTTCATGAAACTTTAAGGCGGTGTGGTTGAAGGAGGTGTCTCGCCAAGTACTTCTACTGGGAAAAGCTAAGATAAAAACACATATCTACTTATTTGAAAGGCTTGTAAACAGAAAAAAATAAACATTTGCTATTGTTGTCCCATTCTTAATTGCCAACAATGAAGGCAGGAGAAAACATTTACAAATCATACTGCCCAAGTTTTATTAGCACAACATCTGAGGGATTGTTGCTTCACCCAATGAACATTATCGGAGAGCTGAGCAATTCAGCATCAAAAGATAATTTTTAACACTAAAAACATTAAACCTGAACAACTCAAATATATATATAAACCAACTCAATAAATTCATGATGTCCTATGGCTTGCAGTACATTGTACTGTAATTTTCTATATGATGCATATGGAGGCTCTGCCAGTGGCTACATTTGAGCGAAAGAGAGGTTTGAGTGTAAAACCATCATCTGCAAAGATCTATTTCTACCCTCTACTCATGAGTCTCCTTTAGTGCAGTGCCCCCTTCCATAGGAATAGCCACACACTTAGTCACAGATGTGACAAGGGCATCCACCTGAGGGAGCCCGAAAGGTTCATCCAGATTGCCTTAAGGCAGGGGATAACTGAGCCAGAGTTTTTGGCCCCTTAAGGCCCAACTCCAGATTCTCCCACTAAGAGATGCTCCATTGCCTCAGGTAAAGGGAAAAATCTAGAAGGATAGGGCCCACCTGAGACTGTGGTGTGGATGTAGGCTCTCAATTCATAAGGCAGCAAAGTTGTCCTTGACCAACACTGAGAGGTGCATCTGGTAAAAAAGGATCCCCACCTTCCATAGGTGAAATTCCTCCTTCGTACTCAGGCTCACCTTGAGATATAAAGGTATCGTCAGCAGTGTCAAAGCCCATCCCTATAGGGAATGAGGCTGGACTCCCGAGAAGTACCCAGATGAAAGGGCGAGACGGGGGCACTTAGTCCCCTGAGCAGCCATGGCAGCACCACCCAAGGATCCAGAGTCCCCCTTGGGGGAGGTCAGAGGCCTGGACTCCTGAGAAGGAGGTTGCCAAGCAGCCAAAAAAAAATACTGAAACAGCTGCTGCTGCTCAAAGCCAGTGAACAGGGTCCACTGGCCTAGCTTAAGGCTTCCTCAGCCCTCTGGAAAGCACCCATATTGTCCTTTGTGAGGGCTGCCTGACCCACAGAAGAAGCAGGTGTGGAAGATGTAGAGGAAGCGCCAGAATCAGCATTGCACCCCGGGCCAACCCGTGGGGTCTCAGTGATGTCAAGACATTCAAGCTCCTTACATTTCCATTATGCAGGATTTAAGAGGTCTGTCATGAAACTGACCCTGCATGCGCCACATAAGGCACAGCAGGGTCACACTGCATGCCCGCTAGGTTCCACTACATGGCTATGATGAAAAAAAAAAAAACCTTGAAAAAAAGACTGTGAAAACCACTAAAACAAACATTGCTGGCTGCAAAAAAAGACTACTGAAAAATGGTCACACCCATAAGTCCCGACTGGAAGTCCCAGCAGCTGAAAAAATGATCGGGTGGCTGCACTGCTGAAAAAAGGTTTGAATTATCTTCCATTTATTTTTCATTCTGTTATATAAAGCAGACAAGAAAGTCCAATAGAGCCTAAAGTTATTCAATGGGCAAATAGAGAAATAAATTAGAAACAAAAAATACTTACATGCAGAAAAAGACAGCAAGAGGGAAAGGAGGGCTGGACTCAAGTTACCAGCCTCCCTCCTCTCCCTCAGTGACCCCAGGAGGTCCTCCCGTACCTCTTTGTTCTATTAAGCAATAGCAACTGTGGGAACCATCATTGGGCACAGAGTGGCTACCAACTCAAGCAGACAAGGGCATACCTTAGCTCTGAGCAATGCTGAGCCCTACAGGACTCAATCTCAAGTCAGCTTCCACCCACTCATTTGGATTACTCTAGAGCAACGGTTCTCAACCTGTGGGTCGGGACCCCCACAGGGTTGCCTCAGGATTTACCAGGGATCGCCTGACAAATCCCAGGAATTATTATTCTTTTCTAATTTATTGTTCTAATTTGATCGCCAAGCCTAAAATGCCAAATACTTTGAATTTAATCAATTTATATATTACTTAGGCTATCCTTACTTACTTTTACCTGTTCTCCAGAAATGATGCACCTTGAGACGTTATTTAGATCACTTCCAGTTTTGTAATGGCGGACATGGTTCCTACTAAAATTAATTTTTCTATGTAATATTATATAACACCAGCGACTCCATTGAAAATGAGTGACAGAGAGAAGAATACCAAGAAAAGAAAATATTGCGATGACTTTTTAAGGTATGGTTTCACCTCCATATTTTCAGCAGGGATTGAGAAATCACAATGCGTTATTTGTAACGAAGTTCTATCAGTGGAATCCATGAAGCCAAACAAACTGAAACGGCATTTTGACAGTAATCATCCCACCTTGGTAGGCAAGGTTATTTGGTATTTTAAGAACAAAGCTGATGGAATCAAGAAAAGCAGACTTGATATTGGCGGAAAGTTCCACCAGCAAAACATAGCCGCTGTTGAAGCTTCATATATGGTGGCTCTCAGAATCACCAAAGCCAAGAAAGCTCACACCATTGCCCTTCGTCAGTCTTTTTGAATAAAGCATACTAAAACCGTTGACTACAAAATCATAATAATTTCAAAATCAAATATTGTTACTTGTTATTATGATTAATTATTGTGGTTTAAATAAGTAAATTTTATAAATAAAAACATATTGCAAAGGCCTATAATATATTAATAATTCAACAAATGATTACAGCGACAATGCGTTAATGGTAAAGGAAGAGAGACGCATTTGATTTTATCATTGGGGGTCGTCACAAGTTGACCAATGGTAAAAGGGGTCACGGTACAAAAAAGGTTGAGAACCACTGCTCTAGAGGGTTAATAAGGACGTTTAATATTTAAAAGCATGTTGTCCAATTATGCATTTTCACAGGACTGTTGTGGGAGGGCTGGTGTTGGGATGATCGTGATTGTAGAACTTAATTATCAAAATCTCGTAGGAGGGGGAATGTGAGCCTGGAATTGTGCCTAGGGCATCCAATATCCTTGCACCAGTCCTAAAGCCTGGGGGAGGCGGGGGAGGATTCAGCTCATCTCCTGCCTCAGGCAGCTGATTGCATTGAGTTTCCCCTGCTTCCACTTTACCCCATATCCCCCCCCAACACACACACCTCCTTGCTCATCTCCACATACCACCTCCTGCTCCTTACTCACACGCCTCATTTACTTGCTGTACAATCTTTGAGTCTTTTGTTCTAACACTTAGCTCGAGCTATCTGCTGCATGGCCCATTTTATTCCTATGGGCTGTGTGGCAGATAGCTTCAGCTAAATGTTAATAAAAGGGACCCTTAGTTTCCTGAGCACACCAACACTTATTACTTGAATCTCTCTCATATGCACCCAGCATCTTCCATGTCTTCTCAAACATACATATAACTCTTGCTCATCCCACCAAATGCAATAACATTTTGCTCTTCCAAAACACACACATTACTCACCCACGCCATCACAATCACACATACTGTCCTCATTCTCTCCCCATACAGACACATACAATCCTTGCTAAGCTCCCAACACAAGAGGGCTGGGTTGCAGAGGGCTAGGGATGTGCACAGTGCAAAACGTTTTGGCTTCTTTGGGCATTTTTCACGATTTTCAAAGTTTTAACCATTCATTTCACATGTTTATTTTAATAAAAAATGTTTAGGCATTAGAACTTTTTAATATGTGCTAATTGATTTAACATGCCTTAGTTCATTGGTCCCTGTGTGTTAAATTAATTTAGTGTGCTTGAAGGTATGCTTATGAATCTCGCTTCCTAACATCGAACAGTTCAATTTCTGACTTTTATCTTCCTGTTCAATATTCAACAGGAATAAAGCCCTTCAGACTGGTATTATCAAAAGAAAATCTCCTCTAACTGGGGAGAAGAGGGTTGATTTGAGAAACAACACCACTCTTCCTAGCAGGATATAATCCCAAACTAAAAGGCATCACACAAGGGCAGGGGGCATTAATAACAAAATAAACTTTTTCTGCACTATTTACAATGAAAGTTTTGACTATTAAAGCTCTAATTGCAGCTGTGTAAATATGTCTCCCCATATTTTTAATGTAATGGTTGAAAACGGATTTATAAAACTACAACATTCAGCTTTAATTTCAGATATGATTATGATTAAAATAAAATGACTTGTGATATGGTTATTTTACATCTTACTAATTCATCAAAAAATGAATGACTTTACATTTCTCTTTTAACTGGACAAATTCATATTAGTAGGAAATGTGTGGGAATGAAAGGCACTCTATTAAGCATTTTTAGCTTTTCAGTGATTTTAAGGCATTACGATCACATGCCCCATGCCATGTCAAAAGTGTTCTGACAATTCACAGAAAAGCAGTCTAAGCAAACCAGCTAACTTCTTTCCTGAATTATTACCACCAGCCTGCAGTTTAATTTGCATGCAGGAATGCTAGCACGTTATATTGTATTTGTTGAATTCTCTCTTGCTTTCCCTGCCAAAGATTGACTTTTAAAAATAATGTATATTAGAAGTGTGGCAAACACTACAAATGGTTCCATTTAATTGGCTTTAGGTCACATTACAAAAATTTCCCATAGTGAATAAAAATAAATGTGCTTGGAGCTTTGAGGAAAGTTTTGTCAATTTTTAATAGTCACACCAGCTTGCAGAGGTCAAGACATTTTCAAATTATGTATATTTAACAATGCTTTGTACTCAGGCAGCAGTTCTGAATATCCACATATGTCTTGAACCATCTAAGTCAAAAATTTCAAGTTCTATCATACTATTTGAGCAGCCCACCTAGCTGCATAATTTATATGTTTAACTATTGAATATTGTTGCTTAGACGCATAAGTTAAATAACTAAGTGGTGCCACATTCGGAATACCTGAAATCCCACCCCTTTTTCAGATGGATAATTTTGGTTGTATTACAGTGTAGACATCCAAGATTATCTGTTGAAGTGGTCGAGATTTTTTTTTTAAAGCACTTATCCAGTTGGTCCCACTTCCAACCATCTAAGTGCTATTGAATATCAACCTTGCAGTGTCAGCAAGAATCTTACTATACCATCCAGGGAGATCTACTTGAGGTCACTAAGGCAATGCTTTCATTGGGAGTCAAACTGGCTGTGACTACATTTTTTTTTGGCCTTTCCTTATCTCATCTTTAGAGAACTAGCAATTGAAGGATGTTGATTACTTTGAGCTTCCGATCTCTCTTCACTTGAACCTGGTTCTGGCTAAATTCATCCAGGGATATGTTTACTAAAGCCCACACTGGTAATGCACATGTGGGTTGTGTTACCAATGTAGGAGGCTCATGTTAACTTCAAAGGGCATGTCCATCTGTCCCCTTGCAGTTTGAATAGGTCCAAGATGCAGCATTGCAAACCAGCACGTGGGTGTGCTTAACACCACCCCCTGAGGTGGCATTAATTGCACCCATGCTAAAAGTAGCAAGCACAGTTATTGTGGGCCAATAACACCTGTGCTAGCCAAGCCTTGCCATGAAAGCTCCCGTTTCACCCCTGGCCTGCTGAGTCCCTGCCCCATTACACGTAACTCGAGTAGCACTCAAGTTTTAGCACAGGAGCCCTTGTTACCTTTTGGCATGGTGCCCAAACTGTGTGCTAAGCACCACGCTATGGGAATGGAAAGAACTTTCATGCTGTTATTGATGACTATCTATGAAAGCTGGCTGAATGTTACTACATAGAAAGTAGGTGATCCGAGTGCACTTGCTTGTCAAGAAAATGTCATAACATATGGAAAATATTTAAAAATTCTACAGGTCATATGTAAGGATACCCACAGACTTCTCATGGGTCTCCACTGGAGCACATTTAAAGGAAATTATAGAAGAAGTATAATGTTATACAGGTGCACCCTAATGGTTGATGTCTGAGATTTAATAAAAGTCACAGCACAAAACATTGGACTCTCTCCACTGTAATGGATCCAAGGCGCAAGGATGGTGTTCCTGCTTTCAAAGAGGGTGGCTTTTACCTATGGGCTGCCCTGGGCCCCTGTACAATGGGGGCCCAGCTGCCCTGTTGCTCATAGATAAGCATAGCCCCAAAGAGTTTACCGTCCAGGTCGCTGAATATCTTTTTGCACTGGATTCGGTTCTCTTTTTCCTGCTTTGTCAGTGTGTTGCAAGAGAAGTGGAAGGCGCATTAGTGAAAAGATCAATGACTCCTTTCTTGCAGCCAGTCTCGTGGTATGAACTCTCATACTGCAAGATGGGCCCATAAGGAGCACATCTGATGACTGTTCACTAGAGCACCACCCACTTCTCTTGCAAGCAGCCTGAGGGAACAGAAACAAGTGAAATAAGTTGACTGAGCTATTCGGGGGAGAGTGGAAGGTTGCTACTCCAAGGTGGGGTCTATTCTCAAAAGTTCTCCCAGGGCCCCATAAGAGGTTGAAGTGGCCCTGCTTCCAAAAGAGGAAAAGTGTTTGGAGTAGCCATGAAGGGCTTCAGATGGGAGTCTGGGATTTCTTTTGACAGGGGAATATTTTGCTCCAATGGAGCCCCATAAGTCTTATAAAGTTGTGGGCATCCTTACATTTGACCTGTAGAGTTCTAAAATAACAGTATATTTCCAATATGTTATAACCTTCTTTTGACAAGCTGCACTCAGATCACATTGTCGCTTTACTGGTATGTATTCATAAGAACATAAGATATGCCATACTGGGTCAGACCAAGGTCCATCAAGCCCAGTATCCTGTTTCCAACAGTGGCCAATCTAGGTCATACGTACCTAGCAGTTTCCCCAGAAGACACAGGTTCTGCAATGCTTGTACTAGGTCAAGCATTGATATCCTGGGTCCCTTCTTAATAATGGTTTATGGACCTTTCCTCCAGGAACTTGTCCAAACTTTTTTAAACCCAGCTACACTAACAGCCTTTACTACATCCTCCGGTAACAAATTCCAGAGTTTGATTACACGTTGAGTGAAAAAATATTTTCTTTTATTAGTCTTAAATAGTTTGCCCTGTAGCTTCATTGCATGTCCCCTAGTCTTTCTATATTCTGATAACGTAAACAGTCGATCTACGTTTACCCATTCCACTCCGTTCATTAATTTATAGACTTCTATCATATCTCCCCTCAGCCGTCTCTTTTCCAGGTTAAAGAGCCCTAACCTTTTTAGCATTTCTTCATAGGAATATCCTTCCATCTCCTTTACCATTTTGGTGGCTCTTCTCTGAACCTTTTCTAATAACGCTATATCCTTTTTAAGATACGGCGACCAGAATTGCACACAATATTCAAGGTGCGGTCTCACCATGGAACAGTATAGAGGCATTATAATATCTTTTGTTTTATTTTCCATTCCTTTCCTTATGATACCTAGCATTCTATTTGTTCTCTTGGCTGCCGCTGCACACTGGGCCGAGGGTTTTAACATATTATCCACAATGACGCCTAAATCTTTTTCCTGGGTGGTGGTTCCCAATGTGGAACCTTGCATCGTGTAAGCATAGTTTGGGTTGTTCTTCCCTAGGTGCATAACTTTGCACTTGTCCACATTAAATTTCATCTGCCATTTTGATGCCCAGTATTCCAATTTATCAAGATCCTCTTGCAATTTTCCACAATCCTCTTGGGTTTTAACAACTTTAAATAGTTTTGTGTCATCTGCAAATTTGATAACCTCACTCGTTATTCCACTTTCCAGGTCATTTATGAATATGTCAAAAAGTAGCGGACCCAGCACAGATCCCTGGGGTACACCACTATTCACCTTTCTCCATTGGGAAAATTGGCCATTTAGCCCAACCCTCTGCTTTCTATCTTTTAACCAGTTCCTGATCCACAGTAGTACACTGCCTCCTATCCCATGACTCTTTAGTTTTGCCAAACGTCTCTGATGAGGGACCTTGCCAAAGGCTTTCTGAAAGTCCAGATACACTATATCAACCAATTCACCTTTGTCCACCTGTTTATTCACACTTTCAAAAAAACATAACAGATTAGTAAGACAAGATCTTCCTTGTCTAAAGCCATGTTGGCTGTCTCCCATTAGGCCATGACTATCTACATGCTGAGTAATTTTATTCTTTATGATGGTTTCTACCATTTTTCCCGGTACTGACGTGAGGCTCACCGGTCTGTAGTTTCTCGGATCACCCCTCGAACCCTTTTTAAAATTGGTGTTACATTGACGATCCGCCAATCTTCAGGTATTAGAGATGATTTTAATGATAGTTCACAGATTACTAATAGCAGGTCTGCAATCTCATATTTCAGTTCTTTCAACACCCTTGGATGTATACCATCCGGCCCAGGTGATTTGCTACTCTTCAGTTTATCTAATAGTTGTAATATATCTTCCCGATGTATTGATATTTCCTTCAATTCTTCCGCACCTTTAAATACCACTTCAGTCATGGGTAACATCCCTACATCTTCCTCAGTAAAGACCGAAGCAAAGAATTCACTCAGTCTCTCCGCTATTGCCTTGTCACCTCTTAGTGCCCCTTTAACTCCTCTATCATCTAATGGTCCAACTGACTCTCTCACAGGTTTTTTGCTACGAATGTACTTGAAAAAAATCTTTATTTCGCGTTTTTGCTTCCGCAGCAAGCTTCTTCTCAAATTCTCTCTTTGCCTTCTTTATCAATGCCTTGCATTTGACATGCCAGTGCTTGTGCTGTTTCCAGGTTTCATCGTTTGGCTCTTTTTTCCATTTCCTGAAAGATGCTTTCTTGGCAACAACAGCCTCTCTGACCTCACCTTTAAACCATGCTGGCAGTTTTTTGGACTTCCTTCCACTTTTCTTAAAGCGTGGAATACAGCTGGTCTGGGCTTCCAAGATAGTATTTTTCAATAACACCCAAGCTTGATGTAAGTCTTTAACCTTTGCAACTGCTCCTTTTAGTTTTTTCTTGACTATTTTCAACATTTTATCATAGTCTTCCTTTCGAAAGTTAAAAGGTAGTACTGTGGATTTCTTTACTATCCCTCCTCCACTAATTAAATCAAAGGCGATCATGCCATGATCACTATTGCCAAGTGGCCCCAACACCCTTATCTCTTGCACTACATCTGGTGTTCCACTAAGGACTATGTCTAATATGGCTTCCCCTCTCGTCGGTTCATGGACCAGCTGCTCCAAGAAGCAGTCATTTATGTCATCTAGGAACTTTATTCTCCATAGGGTCACCTCCATCCCCCTTCCTCTTCTGCATTCTAAAATCCTTCCCTCAACCTCTGTCACTCTTTCTTCCTTTTCTATAATCACCGAGAAGGAAACTGTTCATCTTTTCTCCTTCTCCAAATTTACTACCTATTCCTCTGTCCCATCCCACTCATCTACTAAGCTATCTCTCTTCCACTCTCTCTCTCTTCCACTGTCATTCCTTCCGTCACATCCTCAACCTATCGCTTTCCACTGCAACCATTCCTGTGGCCTTCAAACATGTTGTAGTTACAACCCTCCTCAAAAAGCCTTCACTATACCCAACCTATCCTTCTAACTATTGGCCTATATCCCTCCTCCCCTTTGCTTCTAAACTCATCAAACATGCGGTTCACCACAATTGTCTGTTATTACTGTCCTCTCAGGATCCACTTCAATCTGGCTTTTGTTCTCTATATTCTGCAGAAGCTGCTCTTGACAAAGTCTCTAATGATTTGTCCCTCATCAAACCAAGGGCCTTTACTTGATCCTCATCCTTCTTGACCTTTATGCTACTTTTGACACTGTTGATCACAGCCTTCTCCCTGATACCTTGTTCTCCCTTGGTTTTAGGGGCCCTGTTCTGTCCTGGTTTTCTTCTTAACTCTCTTGGTTAAAGAAGTGTGGAAGCCGTGTTAATCCACTATAATGGTAGCTAAATAAAAAAGAAAATAAGGTGATACCCATTTATTTAGTTATTTAATGTTATTTATATACCGCCTTATCATTCAATCAAGGTGGTTTCCACGGCAAACAATCGGGGGGGGGGGGGGGCAAGTGTCTACATGCAGTGGATAGTGTGGCATGTAGGTGTAGGGGGGGATAGATTAGAGTAGTATTTTCTACATAGTGTGCTATATTACATCGTGAGCTATTATACAATCTTATATACAGTCTTAGGGAGGTGGGAAGGACTGGAGTTTTGTCTTGAAAGTTGGCTTAAGGGGTGAGGCCATAGTGTTCGATGAACAGGGTTGTCTTGAGGTTCTTTCTGAAGTCCTTGATTTCAGTGGTTAGTCTCATTTATTGGACTAACTTAATACATTTGTAGACTAGCTTTCAAAGGTCAGGACAGACTGTACTGAACTGAAGAAGAAGGTTTTATCTTTGAAAGCTAGTCTACAGATATAATAAGTTAGTCCAATAAAAAATTATCACCTTATTTCCTTTTTTCTTTTTCTTTTTATTTAACTTCTTATCTCACCCATCACATTTTCATTGAATGTTCTGGTGGATCCTCCTCTACCCCCATCCCATTCTTGGTTGGTATACCTCAGGGTTCTGTCTTGGGACCTCTACTTTCTTCTCTCTACACTCAGACCCCTGGTGCATTCATCTTCTCCCATGATTTTTGGTATCATCTTTACGCTAATTACTCTCAAATCTATATCCCTACACTTGAAATCTCTTCAGGAATAAAGGTCCCAAAAGTGTTACTACCAGTGAAATTTAAGGGGGGGGGGGTCCTACAAGTTTGGAGAAGCAATCATTCTTTTACAGGGTATACTACTCTGTTCATTCAAAGAATTCAAAAAGCAAGTATTCTTTGCAGGGTGGGGCAAGATGGCATCGGGAGAGAGTGTGCACTCCTGAGCTCCCACTACTGAGTAAAATCTCCTGGGCACTCTAATGTTTGAGCTCTATAATGGGGCTGAGAAAACACAAACAAAAGAGCCTATCCTTGTGCTCAGTGAGATCTGCAAGGGTTGTCTAGGCGACCTTAGGAAGAGAAGTAGTGATCTCAGTTAATGGGGGTGCTTCGGCAGCCGCTGATCTAAGCATTAAAAGGGTGTTTCTTCGTCCTGAACTTTGCAGAGCTCCACCGGTGCTGAGGCTGTGATCCCCCCACCCCCATCAGCATTCTAACTAGCTTGCTGAGGAGTGGGAGTGAAGTGGGCACCTTGGCAACAGGTCAGGCAGTCATGGAGGTTTTCCTGCACCAATGGCTTCAGCTGACAGCATGCTGCAGGAGACTCCCATTGAGGGACATGCAAGCCTACCGTTATTCAACAGGATAGAAAAACTTGCTGTTATAACTTTGGGTTCGCTATGGGATGTCATTGCTTCTTTAAACTACTTCCTTACTGCTTTTGTGGAGAATGTTAAAGACAATTTGACTGAGTTTAAATTGACTGTCTCTGAGGTCTCTCGGGAGCAGGAGCTGCAAGCTGGTAAAGTGGCCAGATTAGAAGAGCAAGTCGGAGAATTACAGGCATTAAGTAAGGCACAAGCTAAGGATAAGAACTTCTTGGTAAGAAAATGGAAAATTTGGATAACCATGTGAGGAGGAAGAACCTCCTTCCCCATTAGAGATTGCTCGGAACTATTTTTGAGAGGCAGTGAAGATCCCTCAGAATGATATCTCTCCACTTATTAGGACACAATATTTGTCAGTGGGTACTACTGTTTTGCCGCTTGGAGTTATCCAGGAAGAAGCACATTTTGGCAAATTGGATCTTACTGGGTTCCTCAGGGCCTCATGGATGTAATCACTGAGCGAGTCATGCTCCTTTTTACTTTTGCTCTGTGGTTAGATTGGAATTTGGTATTACGTTTTTTTCTATATGAATATTAATGAGCAGTTTTCAAGCTCAAGAATTTGTATTCTTCCTGACTTCTCTAGAGATACCAAAGAAGGAGGAGGGAGTTCTTGGCTTTAAAGCTGAGAGTCATTGCCCTTGAGACCTCGTTTTCCTAAAATTTCCTTACAGATGTCTCACACTTTTTGCTGATAAGCAATATATGAATGTCGAGCCAAAATAGTTTTTAAAGTTTTGCTTTCAAAGGAAGAGTTTGCACAGATGTAATGCTCTTATCAGGTTGTTGCTTTATCTTCCTATCAGTCTCTTTTTTATAATATGATTTTCTTTTCCTTCACTTTGTAGAAGAAAGACTTTTATTTTATCTTTGATTGCCCTGATTGTGGACTAATTTTGTATACTAGTTTGCCTGATCTGTTGCATATTTTTTTAGTTTGCAAATTTCTTTTCATTCATATTTTGCCTCGAATGATATATATTGAAACTTATAAATAAAAAAATAATAAAAAACAAATTCAAGAGAGAAAAGTCACAAGGACACAAAAAGGAGTCCAAGAGAGTCAGAAGTAGATCCCTGGAGTAAAAAAAGTTCCACCTTCCCTCTGCCTCTCCTTTAAATGAATAGGGTCAGAGAGGCTAGACATATTTTCAGTCCAACAATATCTGTCTATTTGACATTTCACATACTGTCTTTAGGGCTACATATGCAACAAAGCAGTTTACAATATTAACCAAATAAAAGAGAAGACAGAAATCTGCAACAAATAGGCAGCCAATGGAGAATAAAACACAGGGTATTATAATGCTTCTGCATCGTTCCATGGTGCAACTGCACCTTAAATTCTAGTCGGCAAAGAGGTTATGAATAGGTTTGAATATTGATAGCAGGGACAGGATTTGATCCTTTCAGTGATGGGTAACCAATGCAGGTGCTTGAGTATGGTGGTGATGTGTTCAGTTTCAGATGTGTTACAGAGCATGTGTACAGCTGTATTCAGGGCCAGTTGAAGTGGATGAGTGATGGATTTGGGGAGGCCTTGAAAGATTATGTTACAGTTGTCAATGTGGGGGAAGGTGAGTGCATGAAGAACTGTGTAAAGGTCACTGGAGTCCAGGAGAGGTCTGAGGTGTTGTGCTGTTTTGAGTTTGTGGAATACACTCCTCGTGACGATGTTGATGTGGGAGGATAGTGAGAGGTGTCGATCTATGGTGACTACAAGGTAGCGTACTTTGGATTTGACTTACAGTTGATTTCCGGCAATGGCTAAGAAGACTGGTGGGGTGATGCTATTATCTTTGGTAAGGTAGAGGACATCCATTTTATTGTGGTTTATTGTCAGGTTATGCTTTGAGAGCCAATGGGTAATGGCGGTGAAGCATTTCTTTATGAGGGTGATTGTGGGCTTGATGGTGTTGATGTAGGCGTATAGCATGATGTCATCTTTGTAAATGTGGTATAGTGTGTTGTATGTATGGATGATTGTGCAGACTGGTTGTAGCAAAATATTAAATAGCAGGGAGGATAGCGCAAATCCTTGTGGGACTCCCTGAAGCTGGGTATATGAGGCTGATCTTTCGGTACCTATTTTTACTTGAAGTTGGCGATTCACGAGGTATGATCTGAACCAGATGAGCATGGTGCCTCTTAGTCCGAAGGACTGGAGTCATTGGATGATCAGGTTGTGAGGGATGGAATCGAATGCTGCTTTGATGTCAATGAAGATAAGTTTGACGCCCTTGTTGGGTTTGTCGATGCCCTTTAATAGACATAAATCTATAAATCATTATTAAGGATAACCAGGGAAATCCACTGCTTATCCAAGAATAAGTAATGTGGAATTGTTGTATGTACCTTTTTGGGAACCTTACAGGTACTTGTGAGCTGGATTGGTCACTGTTGGAAACAGGATATTGGACTTGATTGACCTTGGTCTGACCCAATATGGCATATCTCATGTTTTTATGGGCAGCCAAGCCACCCATCACATCACTATCCAAAAAAAACTCAGTAAAGATTACTCAGCCTCATGCCTGAGTGAAAAGTTGGATCTTGAAAGCCATAGTAAAACATGCTTTAGAAGCTTCAGATTTACAGTAACTGAAGCAAGTAGAACATTCCAGAGAAGTATGTGTTTGGGGGGAGGGGGGAGGGAGTATAATGCAAATCTGAATGCCATATTGATTCAAGGTAAATCTTTGTAGGCAGTAGAAAAGTCAATTGATTCATGAGTAGTGTTACTTGAAAAAAAATGGATTAATAGATCAGATATATAGGCTGAGATTCCACTAATCATGACCTTAAGTACTTAAGTACCAGTAGCTGTATCTTTTGGGAATCTGATAGGTATCTGTGACCTGGAGTAGCCACTGCTGGAAACAGAATACTGAGCTTGATGGACCTTTGGTCTGATCCAGCATGGAATTGCTTAAATTGAATTCTAAAGGGAACTAGAAGCCAATGGAGAGAGGTCAATACAATGGGATATCACTCTAGGGAGAGCCCTTGAAAAGTAATCTTGTGGCCGTGTTTTGAAAGAGCTGGTAATGATGTATAGAAGAAGCTTTAAGGCCCAAATATAATGAATTGGCAATAATCGATGTGATTAGGTAGCAAAGTTAAAGCCAGAGGTCTAAGATCATTGAATTAAAGAAGGGATTTAACAGAAGAAGACCACTTCCTACTTGAGGTGTGAGGGAGCCAAAATGAAAGGTGAAGGGTATCTAGTTAACTATATGGCAGCTGAATTTGTCAGACTGAGCTTTCGGCCATTTTTGATCAGTGAATCTGCAACAGAATTCAAGCCACAGTTAAACAAATTAATATCAGAAGAATGAGTCCAAAAATGCTAGGCTCTAGATGTTGTCTGTGAAGAGATACCCACTTAACGGGGAATCTTAGATGAATGTCACCTGAGGTGCCACAAAGCAATTGAATAGCGTGTAGGCCAAAATGACCCCTGAAGAATCCTATAAGCTATTCTTTTTGGAGATCTCACCTTTGAATGTCGCATAGTAAAACTGGTCTTGCAAATACTGTAGGACCAGAATGAATTAAGAACGGAGCCTCTGAAAAATAAGCCCCACCTTTGTGCTGTCAGCAGCAGGGGATCAGCTAGATCAAAGGCTGAGCTAAGTTCTAATGAGACCAAAATAGCTAACTGACCAGAAACGAAGCAACACCAAGTCTTGTTCAACTTGCAGTTCAATAGGGATTTAGCAGAATGATCAATGAAACCAGCCTATCTTTGATGTAGTGCATAAGAGGTATTCAGAAATTTATATAGCTGCCCAAGAATTTATTTCTCCAGAACCTTCAAAGGAAATAGTAGTATGGAGACTGGCCAAAAATTGTCCAGATCAGAAGACTCTAAACATGTCCCTATGCATCATAAGCAGATGCATAGGGACATGTTTCCATAAGAAATGGAACTGATGAAATGAGAGACTATTAATAATGCTTAGAACGAAAGGCCTAAGACCTGTGAGGGGATACTTTACCAGAGAGGTACAGAAAGTATCAACTGATGAAAATTTGATGCATGGAGCACATAGTTTTATCAAGAGAAAAGGGAATGATTAAATTGAACAAGGTCCATCAATGTGGGAAAATGCATGCAGAGAAAGGAGAAAAAGGAAAACATGGGGTGAGCTATGAGGAGCAGGAGCTGAATTAGGCATCAAAGCCTGCCTAAAATTGTCATCCTTGGTACTATAAAAACTGGCTAGTTTATCAGGAGATAGACAGGAATCTGGAATGGTAGTAGCCAAGAGATAATGTGAGGTCAACATCATGAATATACTAAAATGTTTCATGGGGGTGTAAAGAACTTGAATGAATAATCGGGGATAAATAATTCCTTTTTGCCACTGCTAACCTGCCTACGATCCATATAGAGGGTACTTTTATGACAGGGTGCCTGGTCAAAGCGTGTTTTAATATACCTAAATTAAGTCTATTTTATAAAGACAATTTGGCAACTTCTTATCTTTATAAAATACTAGCATAAATGGCAGAGAATGTGATTACTTATACAAACCTTAGAGATGGTTTAAATGACCATGTCCCTATCTTTTGCAAGCATGCAAAGGTATTCTATAATCAACGCACACACTTTATCACACTGCCCACATTCTGCCCAAATCTTTCCATGTGCATGCCCAGATTGAAAGAATGAGCCACACAAAAGACGTACAGTATGTGCTTTTACACTGGTATTTTATGAGGTTATTTATGTGCAAATGTGGCCACTTATGTGTGTAAATGACTAAAATACTGCGATTTACGCACATTGTTATAGCCTACGGACCCAGGATATCACTGCTTGACCCAATACAAGCTTTGGGGAACCTATGTCTTTTGGGGAAACTTCTAGGTACTTATGACCTAGATTGGCCACTGTTGGAAACAAGATACTGGGCTTGATGGACCTTGGTCTGACCCAATATGGCATATCTTATGTTCTT
Organism: Ichthyophis bannanicus; assembly: GCA_033557465.1. Classification (NCBI taxonomy): domain Eukaryota; kingdom Metazoa; phylum Chordata; class Amphibia; order Gymnophiona; family Ichthyophiidae; genus Ichthyophis; species Ichthyophis bannanicus. Next base: position 192,151,904 of record CM066032.1, read on the forward strand.
ATGTTCTAAAAAAGGAGCCTGCTTATAAAATTACTCCCACAGAGGTTAATTCTATAAGAGGGCACCTAGTTAAAGTACCCTTTAGGGCACCTATTTTCAAGCCTACTTTATTAAAACAAGTATAAACTATTAGAGTAAGTGGGAAACGTTGCACAGTAAGTTAAGATGTGGATATTTATAACAGCCCTAGAACTAGCATAGATGCCCCTGCCTATATTTTTCAAGAGCGTATATAAACTCTAGAATTGTATCATCTACGCCCAAACTCTTCCCATGCATGCATCTATCAGCAAAGATACTCATACTTCTACACTGAACAGTATTTTATAAGAGATCATTAATGCTCATATGTGTCCACATATATCTGTTAATGACTAACATAACTCCAAAGTAGGCATGTATATTGCAGCTAAGTAGATGTGCCCTTATAAAATTACTCCCATAGTGGCTGAAAATATATAGGCAGTAAAGTTTATATGTTTAGTAGTCAACTCAATTTGAAAATTGACCTATAGGTAGAACAATGTATAGAAACATTCTTTAGGTATCTCCAAGCAGACACATCCATGAAAGGATACAGAGCTACATACTGAAGGACTCAATATTATTGCTATCTGTATACTTAGGCCGCCATGCTAAGACAATGAATAGTGATGAATAGCGATGTCCAATCTGGACGTCCAACCCCTGCTATTCGGTGGGATCCGATTCTGGGTCCAGAGCTCCCCACACATACGAGGCCACTATGCGAGGAGCTCTGGATGGGGGCAGGAGGAGGCATCGACAGGGAGGAGGGTGGGTGGAGTGGAGGCGACCCTACGACCTCGGACGTACAGGGCTGATCCAAGTCACAGCCCTGTACATCCGATGGTGCAGATATAGACGTCAGACTAATTCCATCTTGGAGGTGGAATAAGTCCAATGAATGGCAGAAATTGGGACATGCAGGACAACACAAGCCACAGGGCAGCAGGAGGTAAGTCCATGCTGACCAATCCTGGCACCAGCTGCCCCCGCCGAGGGCCAGGGGGCAGAGAAAGAAGAACAAGATGATGGCGGCCCTTCCACCGCTCATGCATGGCATTCCAGTGCCATGGTAATAGGACACCATGGAACTGGGGCTCCAGCAGGATCATGGGGAAGGCTAGCCGGGGTGGGAGATGGACGTCCAGGGTGTTGGAATCGGGGCACGACAAGTTTGTCTAGAGCCCAATTCTGCACCTGTGGGAACTTCTGGCTCCCGCAGTTGCAGAATTGGGGTCTAATTTGGCTTGTCCAGTTTTTGACCATCTGGATGGGCTGGACGGGCCCCTTTCTGCTTAGGATCCATGGAACAATGCCCTAGCAGTACTACATTTTTCGGGGTTATTCTGTCCCACGAATAGTGGAGATGGCCCCACTGCTGGCATCTAACTTCCTCGCCAGTTGTATGGGAAATTAGAGGGGGGCAGATTGGGGGTGGAGTTGGGCTGGCAATGTGTACGGGGAAGTTATTCCACCTCTGAGGACATAGTGGATTGGTGGTGCCCGGGGCATGGATGGGGCAGGGGGACCGAAGATATTCCCCGCAGCCCGACCTTGGCCGTAGGTGGCCGGATCAGGGGTCGAGTTGTGGGAAATTAGCTGCAGGAGCCGGCGGCCGGGATCGCAGCATTTAAATGGAGCCACTGTGCCATGGCAGTCGGACGCCATGGTGCCGCGGCTCTATTTAAAAGCCCTGACTTAGTTAGTCAGGCATGTCTTGTACGTGCAGGCCAGGCTGAATCACAGTCCCGGCCTGCATGTACAGGACTGTTGGCGATTCTGATCCTGCGGGGCTGGACATGCCCTGCAGGATCAGAGTTGTGATGCCCTCTGTAGGTCCGATTCAGACCAGATGTACAGAGGGCTTGTTTGGGGCTAACTTTATAAACAGCCGCCTATTTTTAGGTGCTAACAATGCATGCAAATATCAATATTGCAGTCATTTATGCAAATAAGTGGCCACTTGCATGTGTAAATGACTTCTTATAAATTATTGACTAGAGCAATAGTACCTGCATTATTTGCATGGTGAGTGGTTTTACCGTGGGTGTACAAATGGGAAGAGTTTGGAATGTGCATGGGAAGTATGAGCAAATTTAAAGTTTCTACCCGTGGGTGGCAGCAGCCAAAAAGAAAACAGACTCTTAGGAATTATTAGAAAAGGAATGGTAAATTAAACAAAAAAAAATACCGCATTGCTTCTACATCTCTCCATGGTGTAACCATAACTTGAATATTGTCTGTAGTTCTGGTTGCTGCATCTCAAATAAGATACAGTGGAATGAGAAAAAGTACAGAGAAGGGTGACTAAAAATGATAAAGGGGATGGAATGACTCCTATGAGGAAAAGCTAGAGGTTAGTGCTTTTCAGTTTGGAGAAGCGATGGCAGAGGGGAGAAGAACTGAGCAGAGCTTTTGTGCAGAGTAAAACTGCTGTATGCACCAGATAGCACTCCAGCACCTGCTCACAAGTGCCAAACTCTTTTTGTGTGCATAAGATATAGTTGCTGCTAATGCAGACCCCTGTGCACATGTGCCTGGCTTGCTCTCCTTGTTTAGTGCAGACCTTGTGCACAGCATCGCTAAACAAAACCTCTATATTACATTTGTGTAGGAAACCTGCACTAGAGATTTACCACTGGGTTCTAGTGCAAGGTTTCTGCATCAAGGCCTAAGTTTTCCAAAGTGTCACCGTAAACAGGCAGGGCTATATTTTTAAAAGCAGAGTTGGCACTTAGGAATGTAAAATAATTGTGAATGTAAGCAGGCACTAAAGGCAGAATGTGGATTTTCAGCAGAATCAATAGGCACTCCTTGTGGCCTTGGGCAAGTCACTTAACCCTCCGTTGCCTCAGGTACACATAGATTGTGAACCCTTTGGGGACAAGGGAATGTATCCAGTACCTGTTTGTAGTGATTACATAGTGTAAACCGCTTTGATTGAAGGATAAGGCGGTATAGAAAACTGGTTAAATAAATAAATACATGAAATATATAATGTGCTTGTGCAAAAGAGGTACTGTTGGAAGGAAAGGTAATTTATGCATGTAACATAAACAATCAAAATGCTGCAACTTGTTTTGATATGAGCAAATTTATAAATTCCGCTCCCTCTCTTATATTCTGTGTATTATAGAGTCTTGTCCTGTGAAGTGATCAACTATTTTTGTAATGGTCATTCATACCCCGAGAATGTAAACCACTATAATACTATTATCTGTGCTAAAGGCTATATAATAAATTTGTTGAAATAAATAAATACATAAAACATTATTTATTAGGAATTAATAATTGCCTTTATGAATAGAAAAATCCACTTGCTCATTTAGCTTGTCCAAATTAAAAGAGTATATTCCCACTGGGTTAAGATATGCGGGAGTGGTGTGCTAGTATGCATGGCCTGGCACGCTGCAGGACTCTCCTCCCTCCAGCAGTAGGTCTCTTTCCTGCTGATCTTGCAATCTGCCTCCCTCCCCCTCCCGCTCACACTCAGTTGGCTCTTAGATTTTGCCATGAAACAAACAGGTCTAACATTTGAGAATCATTCTAGTAGTAAAAGCAGCAAACTGAAAACGGGAATCTAGGTTTCAAATCTTACTAAGGCTATATATGACCTTCAGCAAGTTGCTTATCCCTTGAGTACAAACACTGTGAAAGTATTCATCCCCTCAGTGTTTGTCCTGTTTTGTCGCATTACAACCTGGAATTAAAATTGAGATTTGGGGGTTAGCACCATGTGATTTACACAACATGCCTACCACTGAAGGTGCAAAATATCCTTTATTGTGACACAAACAATAATTAAGACAAAAAAACAAAACAAAACAGAAATCAGGAGTGTGCATAGGTATCATCCCCCCCCCCCCAAAGGCAATATAGCAGCCCAGATTATCACTTACACCTCGCACCGTGAAAACATCACTCCCACGCTGATCCGACTTCACTGGCTTCCCATAAAATTTCACATAAATTACAAAATTCTCATATCCGTTTACCAGGCAATCCACACAGGCATACCGCAATATTTGGCTGACCTTCTTCATTTTCACTCACCCCAATGTCTCCTCAGATCCCTCCACACTCACCGCTTGGTCCTCCCCTCAGATTCCTGTGCACATTTGGAGCAAACGCATCATTCCACTTTCTTTTTCCTTGCTCCTGTCCTATAGAATTCCTTACCTGCCTCACTACGTGCAGAGACCTCCTTTCTACAGTTCAAATCTCAGCTCAAAACACACCTGTTTCATTTGGCTTATGACCTTCCCTCCCTTTCCCCTGAGCAGTCTCTCCCTTAGCTCATTCCCTTAGTCTAAATTCTTCTCCTCTCCTCCCCGTCTGCCCATAGCTCTCTTCTTCATTCTCTTTCTTTTCTGTCTTGTCCTATATATGATTGGCGTTTTCCTTTTCCTTATTTTTAATTTTTGTAAACTGCTCTGATGCCTTGCTTCCTAGGGCGGTATATCAAATGACAATAAAGATAAAGATACTTTGTAGAGCCATCTGTTGCTGCAATTACAGCTGCAAGTCTCTTGGGGTATGTCTCTATTAGCTTAGCACATCTAGCCACTGGGATTTTCACCCATTACTCAAGGCAAAACTGCTCCAACTCCTACAAGTTAGATGGGTTGAGTTGGTGTACAGCAATCTTTAATCCATGCCACAGATTCTCAATTGGATTGAGGTCTGGGCTTTGACTAGGCCATTCCAAGACATTTAAATGTTTTCCTTTAAATTCCAGTATAGCCGTAGCAGTATGTTTAGGGTCATTGTCCTGCTCGAAGGTGAACTTTCGTCCCAGTCTCAGATCTCTGACAGGCTGAAACAGGTTTTCTCAAGAATTGCCCTGTATTTAGTGCCATCCATTGTTCCTTCAATCCTGACCTGTTTTCTTGTCCCTACCAATGAAAAAAATCCCCACAGCATGATGCTGCTACCACCATCTTATACTTCTCCACGACTTTGTCTCTGACCTGTTTGGAGTGCTCCTTGGTCTTCATATTGCTTGCTTAGTGGTGTTGCAGAGTCAGGGGCCTTTCAGAACAGGTATATTTATACAGGCATCATGTGATATATCATGTGACACTGATTGCACACAGGTGGACCCAATCAACTAATTATGAGACTTTTAAGGTTAATTGGTTGGACCAGATCTTATTTAAGGGTTTCATAGCAAAAGGGATGAATACATATACACCAACAACTTTTCAGATTTTACTTGGGTTTTTTTATATATACAAGGTATTTTATTGTCATTCCACTTCACCAATTTGGACTATATTGTTAGGTTCATTACTTAACATCCAAATGAACCTCCATTTTCATTCCAGGTTGTAATGCGACAAAACGGGACAAAAACTGAGGGGACTGTATTTTAAACCCTCTGGGGCATGCAAATACCTACAGTACTGTAGTAGAATGTAACTTGCCTTGAGCTACCAATTACATGACAGAAGCTAAAATGTAAATTTTGAAAATCCTCAAAATAGAGGAAATCCAACTAGAACAGGAAAGTGCTTACAAAGCACAAAGGACAGCACAGTGCCATCTCCTATTCCTTGTTACTTTGAAAGCACTTTTGTAATAGAATACCACTGGAGAGGAGGAGTCACCTAGTTAGAACAGTGGGCCTTCTTGGCACATTTTGGTACTTTTACACTCATAACCCTTTTACATGTATAAAATAGGATTTTATGCAGTGGAAATTTTTATAAAATTACCCCCAAGTGTGCAAATATGATTTTAATTCCCCACATCCCCACCAACACAATCAGCATGTGGATTTGGAAAATCAGGCGAAAAACAAAGGGCACCTGTACATGTTGGAAAAATTTTAATCATACCTGATAATTTCCCTTCCTTGAATCCTGCTAAATCAGTCCAGATGAGATGGATACGTATGCTCCCTTGCCAAAGTAAAGCCAATAAGATTCTTCCCAGTCTCCCAATTTTTCAAGGTCCTGTTGTAATTTTTCACAATCTTCTTGTGATTTAACAACTTTTAATAGTTTTATGTCATCTGAAGATTTGATCATCTCACTCGTTGTTCCTCGTTCCAGGTCATTTTGAATATGTTAAAAAGCAGTGGGCCCAGAAGAGATCCCTGGGGTGCTCCACTATTCACCTTTCTCCATTGAGAAAATTGGCTATTCATCTTTATTTTCTGTTTTCCATCTTTTAACTAGTTTCCATTCCACAATAGTACACTGCCTCCTATCTCATGACTTTTTGATTTTCTCAAGAGTCTCTCATGAGGGATCTTATCAAAGGCTTTCTGAAAAGCCAGATACAATAAACTCAATAAATTACCTTAATCTACCTGTTTATTCATACCTTTCATGTGCCATGGTTTGTATGGGCAATCTGGGGCTACCAGGATCACCAAGCCTGGATGAGTCTGAATCCTGTATAAAAGGTGGCTTACCAAGGGCTACAGAGGGAAAATATAGAGAATCCCTTTTTAGGGGGCCACAGTGCCTCCAAGCACACTGTGGGTTCCTTTGGTTGACTGAAGACGTTTATTACCTTGACACTGTCCTGCATAGCAATTATATTGAACACTCTGAGGCCCCTTACCTTTGCACTATGAGGCTAAATGCATGGGGGCTCAATTCCCATTCCACAGGATCTACCATATTCTGACTCAGAAAGCTGGCCTAAATGTTGTTAACACCCACTATATGGGCTGCTGGCAGTGTCACTAAGTGCTCCTCAGCCTAGCTGCACAGAGCTGCACTTTTAGTGCTTCTCCAGCACTTGGAGTTCCTCTTTGTTTGTTGACATGTGCCATCACTGTGCATTGTCTAAGAACATAGGGATTCTTTTTTCTGCTACTAAGGTTTGAAACCTCTTCAGCACCAGCTGGATCATTCTGGCCTCTAACCGACTGATCAGCCAGAAGGCTGAGGGGACCAAATATCCTAAGCCTTCTGGTCTACACAGTGAGCCCTCCAGCCCTTAAGACTGGCATCAGTTGGAAGAACCACTCAAACTGCGATTTCCAGTGGCATGCCGATCATCAGATGGCAGGTTTGAAGCCACCATGCTAACTGTCCCCTGAGCTCCTGTGGAAGAGGAAGGGTCAAGTCAAAGAGCTGACAGCACAGATACCAGAGGGACAATAGGTATCTCCACTGTGGGCACATATGTGCCTGACCCATGGGACCAATTCCAGTGGGCCAGTCCTAAGGGGCAGGCTCACACACAACTCTATGAGTTGCTTCTGCAGCCTGGGCATCTTCTCTGTCATGAGGAAAACATAACTCTGAAGAGTGTTGAAATGTACTCCTTAAATCAGGGGTCTCAAACTCCAGTCCTGGAGGGCCGCAAACCAGTCAGGTTTTCAGGGTATCCCTAATGAATATGCATGAGATATATTTGCATACAATGGGGGCAGTGCATGCAAATATATCTCATACATATTCATTAGGGATACCCTGAAAACCGGACTGGTTTGCGGTCCTCCAGGACTGGAGTTTGAGACCCCTGCCTTAAATACTCCAACTCCTGAGAGGGTGTTTTGGCTACTCTTGGGGTAACTTATCACCAGCCCCAGCAATTCTAGCCACTGAATTATGAAGACTGTGTCCTCTTTTGATTTCTGTAGGGAATCTGACTGGATTGGCCAGTCATTCAGGTAAAGGTGAACCCAGATCCCCTGCTTGTGCTCAAATGCCTCCACTATTACCATTACTTTTGAAAAAAAAAAGGGGAGCCATGGCTAAGCCAAATGGCAGAGCCCAGAATTGGAAGTGATGGCCCAGAATGCTAATGTTATTCTCTAATGGGAATTTGAAAGTAGGCCTTGGCTAGATCTAAGGACGTAAGGAACTCCCCTGGCTGAATGGATACAGTGACCAACTGGATTGTCTCCATATGAAAATGGGGGATCCTGATCCACTGTCAAGTCCAGAATAGCTGACAGGAACCACCCTTTTTGGATACCACAAAGTAGACAGAATATTGGACCTGACCTTGCTTTTCAGAAGGCATGGATAAAATAGCCTGCGACTTCAGAAAGCACCAGAAAGTTTCTGTGACCACTGTATGTTTGAGTATTGAACTACAGGAAGACTCTATAAAAGCGTCTCCTGGGCAAAATTTGAAAAGAGAAAAATTTAAGAAAAAGAATACTTGAATGCAGATAAGCAACAGCAAGATGGAATGGAGGCATGAGCCCAACTTATCAGCCCCCCTCAGGGTTTGCATGGGTCCTCCTGTTCCTCTTTGGCCCACCAAGTGCTAGTAACCCTTGGGAAACAGTGTTGGATACAGAGCAACTATCAGCTCGAGGCGCCAAGAATGTACCAGCAATCTGTGCATTGTTGGCCTCTCAGGACTCTGCATGGTAGTACGGCTCTGGAGAGTCAGGCCTATCTGTTCTGTTGTACCAGCCTCGCCACCTTCCGAAGGCAGACAATTACTGGCTTCTCTCAGTGTTGCACCGGTCATTATACTTTCTGTGACATCACTGAAAGATGCTTAAATTCTGCATCCACCTGCTGGCAAGGTAGCATAACCCCCTCATCTGGACTGGTATAGCAGGACGATAAGGAAATGCAATTTAATCATTAATGTAACTCTAGGACTACATCTGCCCTCCAAACACTCTTCCCATCCTCCTTGTCCAAATCTAGATTTAAGTCTCTGTTCCACTGCCTATTCAAAATTAACTGGGGACCCTTCTGCCATTAAGTCTTTCTAGTAGCTTTGAATGATATGGAGATGGTCTAGTGAACATGATTTAAGTTCATTAAATTCTATCTCTAACTCATAATGCAATTTACACTTCCAAATCCCTTCTAATATTGTCCTCAATACAGGAACATATCATATGCAATACCACACTCACTCATATTCCTATCCTAGGTCTTCATGGTGTTTCACATACAAGTTTTTATACCTTCTTCATCTCCTATTTGTCCAAATAATTTTAGATCTGCTTCTCACCATGCCTCAATTTATTCACTGAACATATTGACTGAGCTAGACGGATTACATTTAAGACATGAGATGCATAAAGGCATCTTCACCAGGCAGCCAGAACCCTACAAAATATATGCCAATCCTTATCTGTATGTGCAAGGACTGAAGAGAACCAAATCACCTTCTAGCTTGTACGGCCTTAGGTGTTGAAAACAGCAAGGATGACAAGCCCACTGGACCACCTGATACTTTTCCAACTGAAGCTATGCCAGCATAGGACTATCATATAACCAGGCTGGTCTAGCAGCACAATAACTGCTGTACAAGTATGTGTACAGCGCTGCATATGCCTTGTTGGTAGTAGTAGCAGTAATGGTTTGCCATATTAAAATGACTTTGCATGCACTAAAGGTCCTTTAAACTAAGCTGCAGTAACAGTTACCATGGAAACTAACATATGCTAACCATAAGTGTACACCCCATGGTTATTGTCACGGCACTGGCATGACAGCTAGTGCGTACTATTTCACATGCTAACCTCATGCTTTAGGATGGGTCGGGATCATGGCAGCTAAGTATGCTAGTATGGAGTTTGGCACCATGCGCTAGCTGCTACGACTGCTGATAGCGAGGCTATACTTAATGCCACTGATACAGCACAAACACACCTAGTGGTAGTCTTGTGGTACTATGGCTAAAGGTTAAACACTAGCAGTAGTACTGCAAGACTACCATTAAGAGTGTTTGCTGCCATTTTGTAAGCCTCCATAGCCAGGGCAGGAGCAGAAGGGAACTGCTCCTTCCCATTCATGAGGTCAACCGGGGAGACTCTTGGTAAGGATTGCGGCAGCTTGGGGGAAGAAGATGTAAGGGGGGGGGGGTGTGCTGCTCTCTTGGCATCTGCAGTTGTCCATAGTTTCAGATGCTGAAGCTGTAGTGAGAGGGGAGAGTTTCATGGGGGGGGGGGGGAATTGCAGGAAAAGGTGGCATTTGTGACAGGGAGCAGTGCGCTGGTGTTTTTAACTATAGGCATCTGGGAATCGGAGTGAGAGGGGATCCTCTGCAGCTTTCATGCTTTCCTACTGTTGACCCTGAATCATGCTCCCTGCCTTGGCATGAAAAGTGGATGCTCCTGGGTTACCTGCCGAGATGGAGAAAGTGGCTCGCATGTGCTAAGTGTTTGTCCCACATGGTAAATGCAGGGCACAGGCTTGGCATGCCGCCTGCATTTACCACGCAAGATTTGCAATTACCACTCAAAATGTGTGGTAAGTGCAAAAGTTATCGCACTTTAGTAAAAGGCTCCTAAGTATATTAAAGGCATGCTATTAAACTGAATGTGTGCTAATGAATGCATATCCCTATTGAATTACTGAAGTCTTTGTTCAGAGCACTTTGTTCCAAAAGGTTTCTGGCTTACCAAGATGTTCTTTTGCATTCTGTACATGATGAAGTCAAAGTTCAGAGCAGGTCTATTGGAGTCAAGCCTCTGTTGGCATAGCTCAGTTGGAGGTTGGTACTTTGATACAATGCTATTTGAATGCCCAAATGTCAAGCCTGGCTATATAAGTGAGGTGTTTCATATAAATATGCCCCTTTAACTGCATAGATTGGATTCTTTCACTCTCTTGGTTTGGAAAATGTGTTTAAAAAATACAATAGCATTCCCTTTACAGCAACAGGATAAAATCAAAATAAACATAACTAACTCTTATATCTCAACAAATGGGGTGACATGTATGAAGGGATGCGTACACCCCTAAACAAAGGCATGGGGAGAAGTGACCCACATGGAGCGGCAGGTGCACTTACTCTTGCCGCCTTGTTGGGCAGACTAGATGGACCGTGCTGGTCTTTATCTGCCGTCATATACTAAGTTACAATTTACTATGATATTTCTGGCAGTCAAAAACATCATGCATTGCTGGAAGGATTTATCTTCATTGAATGCAACCTCTTGGAGGCATGTGTTTGTCAAACTCACAAGCTTGAGGGTGCCACCTCCATAGTTTCGCATTGTTTTTATAAGATAGAAAGAATACGAAGAACCTTGGATGCACACTTAACATAATATGTATAAATTTCAACCTCTGGAATTTTTTGGAGGGGAGGGTTGTTCTGAAATATCGTAGCATTTTCATAATCCAATTTGTAACATCATTTGACAATATGTTATTAAGTGTCATATATATTTAAATAAACTTTTAAAATTTAAAAAAAAAAATTCAATTGTAGGCACTTAAAAAAATAATAGAATTTTTTTTCTAACAACTCTCCCATGCAGATCACTGTTGTTTAAACAATGTTGTTCTATGGACCTCTGGGCAATTTTTCTAGTGTAAGCTAAACCTATCAGCAGGATGTCTGATCTGTTGGTTCTGTTTTTCAGATCTAACCAGTTTTCAGGTAGTTCTATCAGAGATTTTTCTTGAGCTTCCATATCTTGCCCTGACTTCAAAAGTTCATGTAATTTATATTTCTTAACAATGTTTCTGAAAGTTTATATTAATAACTGGAAGCATATAGAGATTATTTATAACCTTCTCTAGAAACTTTGTGAGAGTGAATTCTCTTCATTTTTAAATGCTCAGACTGATTTTCAGAGAAGCTCTGGGTTGTTGCATAGGCTGAAACCTTTCTTAGATTCCTAGGAATTCAGAGCTGTTGTACACTAACTTGTCTTCACACCTACGGGCTATTGAAATTCTCTTTTATTTGGGTTGCCAGTGGTGATAGTGAAGCCCTGTCAACCTGTGCAAAATCCAGATGTATGTCTTCAATTAGACTTAAAAATTCATCATCATATTAGCCACTTAACCCTCCAGTGCCTCAGGTACACATAGATTGTGAGCCCTTTGGGGACGAGGGAATGTATCCAGTACCTGCTTATAGTGATTGTAAACCGCTCTGATGCCCTTCAGCCTGGGCGGCATATCAAGAATTGCATAAACATAAACATAAACTCCAGCATTAATGGTATTTCACGGAGTACCACGCCAATGGTGAGTTAAAAAGTGTGTCATGGCGCAAGGCAGGCAGTGCCTATGGAAATAGAGGAAAATGTCCAGGGCAGTTTTAAAACCGGCAGTGCAAAGCACATGGCTAGGGGTTGCTACGGGCAACCAACCAAAACACGAGCACCGGCTGTAGGAAAACGTCCAGGAAAAGCATTACATCATAGCTCATCAGAGAGGCAGGAACAGCTGCAGGGATTTGAGCTAACAAGGGACTCAAGAAATGACGCACTTAAAATAAGGTCAGTCTTGAGCAAAGCAGACACAGTTCCAGTTCGAGAGGCAGATTCAGACGCAGAGTCAGATTCTGATCAAGCAGGCAGAAACACAGACACAGGAGAAAGACACACGGAAAGGACCCGTGGGAAAGGAAAGAACAGAGCTTGTGAGAGCCAGGACATATACCTGAGAGCTTCTGACGTGGATTCCATCTGCACCTCAGAGGAGTTTGTACCGGAGGAATTACCCGAGGTTAGTGCTGGAAAGTCAGGTTGCACTGAACTAGAGTCCAGCTGGGGACCGAGAGGGATTCCATTCAACCAACCACGAGGAACTGGGAGAGGGAAATACCACGAGAGCAGGTACCTGGGGAGCAAAAGCTCTTATCCTAAAGATATTTCTCAGCTAAGAGAAAGACGTCCTGTGAGGGGAAGTGAAAGAGAGAAAAGTTTCAACTTCCCGGTTCCAAAGCGTTCAGGCAGAGCTCAGCCTGGGGAAAGACATATTACCTGTAATAGAGGGGCACTGGATTTTACTCACCATAGTCCTGAAGGGTATGGCTCTATAAGGGGAAAATCCACAGTGCACGGTAACCTGCCTTTCTACGTGGATAGAGGGGAGAGAAGTCTTGGCCAGGAAGAGGAGAGATTTCTAAACGCTGATACACCTTACAGCCTTAACAAAGATAATAGCCAGGAAGTTCATGAAGACATGGAATGTGACTTCTGTGCAGAGAATGCAGATGATTGTAAAATGGACTGTACATTGGTGTTTTCCGACAGTGTGACCTCTTTCTGTTAAAGCCTAAGAAAGCCTGCTAAGGAGAAATCTGTGTAGGAGCACAGATTTCACGCAATAGCTTTTGTGAAAGAAAAAGCCTGTTTTTCCCACCTTTTTGTTTCTTTAACGCTGACAAGAAGCATTTTCTTTGTATTTTGTAGTCCCCTATTTTTGTTATGCCAGTATGATGGTTTAATTTCCTTTGTATCCTGTTTGCAAGAATTATCCTGGGAAGGGAAATAAACACCTCTTTATAAGCCTAGCTGCTCGCTCCACAACTACACTCTTTATTTGAAAAGCTAGTGGGACTTCACCTCCCAGGGGGCACTACGTTGTCCCTGCTACCAAGAGAAGAGGGCCACACCGAAACCCCAGGCCTTCCGCCTCCGGGGTAGTAGGTGCGTGACAAGTGTAGTTACTCACCTGTAACAGGTGTTCTCCAGGGATAGCAGGAATCAGTCCTCACATATGGATGACGTCAGTACTGACAGAACCCACACAGAGCATTTCCCCAGCTTTCACAGAAAGCCTTTGGGAATGCTACTTTGCATGCATGGTCCCCTTCCTGCCCAAGGGTGCCATCTTGCTCAGTCAGAAGACATAGCAAAAAAGGACTTAAAACAACATAGGGAGACAACTCCAAGGGGAGGAGGGAGGGATTGTGGGGACTGATTCCTGCTGTCCCTGGAGAATATCTATTACAGGTGAATAACTACGCTTTCTCCAGGAACAAGCAGGAAGTCGGCCCTCACATAGCTCCCTAGCTCCAGGCTGCCAAGGACTGAACCATGACAGCACTACTGGCGACCCATCAGATGGCCGTAAGTTGCAGAAACTGAGCCCCAATAGAGAGACTCTGCAAGACCTGAGTGTGCAACGTCAACATCACTCCAGTAGCCTGAACACAGAAGGGTCGGAGGACAGGAGTTGCCTACACCTCAAAAATATTACGGAGTACTGCTTGTCCAAAGGCACTATCCCTGCCAGACTCACTCTCCAGGAAGTAATGAGCTACAAATGTACGAATCAAAGACCATGTGGTGACCCTGCAGATTTCCGTCACAAGCACTGAGTGGAGGTTGGCCACTGATGTGGCCATAGCCCACACGTGATGTGCAGTGATCCAGTGCTCAAGGGAGAAGCCCACTTGCTCATAGGTGAGGGCAATGCAGTCCACTACTCATGTGGACAGAGTTTTCTTCGTAACTGGGAGCCCCAATCTACTGGAGTCATATGACACAAAGAGCTGAGGAGCTTTGTGATGGGCCTGGGTCTGGTTGCAGGTAGAAGGACAGGGCACGCGTATGCAATATGAGTTCCTCCCTGCTGGCATGGGGCCATGGAAAAAAGGTGGGAAGGACCACTTCCTGGTTGAGGAGCTACCTTGGGGAGGAATTTGGGGTGTGTATGGAGTACTACCCTGTTCTTGTACAACCTTGTATATGGCGCATCCGCCACCACAGCCTGGAGTTCGCTCACTCTCCGAGCAGACGTGATGGCCACCAGAAAAAACAATTTCCAGAATAGGTATCGCAAATGGCAGGTGGCCAGGGGCTCGAACGGCAGTCTGGTGAGTTGGTAGAGCACCACATTAAGGTCCCATTCCATCGCAGGAGAGCAGAGATGGGGCTTTGATAGCAAGAGGCTCCAGAGGAAGATGGAGACCAGGGGCTGGTTTGAGAGGGATTTCCCAGATGTACCCTCACTGAGTTTGGAGAAAGGGTTCTCTTCCTTTTCTACACACCAGATGGAGAATCTTCTCCATTTGAAGGCATACGCTCTTCTGGTAGATGCTTTTCGAGAGGCCAGCAGGATCTCTTTGACTTCCCCCAAGAGATTGAAAGGAGCCAACGCTACCCTTTCAGCAGCCATGCCATCAGCGCTAGAAACCTCAGGTTAGGGTGGAGGAAGCCCTCTTCCTGGGACAGGAGGTCCGGATCCTGACCCAGTGGGCCTGGTAGTGCCACCGACAAGGAGAGCAGCAGAAGAAACCAGGGTTGCTGGGCCCATCTGGGATTGATCAGAATCACTGATGCCTGCTCGCACTGAACCTTGAAGAAGGTCTTGGCCACTAGAGGAGTCGGTGGAAAGGCACAGAGGAGGCCCTCAGACCTTAGGATCAGGAAGGCATCTGCTGCCACTATCCCCCTGAATATGGCTGGCATGAGCAGAAGTGGGGCAGCTGCATATTGTCCAGGGAGGCAAACAGGTCCATCAAGTGCCTGCCCCAGAGCAGAAGAGTCTTTGCACCACCCTGGGGTTCAGACACCATTTGTGTGGACGTAAGACTCTGCTGAGTTTGTCTGCCAAGCAATTGGCCTGACCTGGAAGGTATACTGTGAAGGAGAGGACAGCCACCGCCTCCTGACAGAGGGAGTACGAACCCGTGCCCCCATTTGTTTACATAAAACATGGCGATCTGGTTGTCCATCTGGATCAGCACAGGATGGTTCCACAGGAGGTGGCAGAATGCCCGCAAGGCCTCTGCACTTTTCCCGCCAGCTGTATGAGGCAAAGTGCCCTTTCCTTTGGGAAGAAGGCCTTGACCTGCAACATGTCCAGCTGGACACCTACAAACTCCAGGTTTTGGGCTGGAGAGAGATGGATTTGGGGTAGTTGATGATGAACCCTAAGTGCTGCAGAAGGCAGATTGTTTGCCCTGCGGCCTGGATGGCCTCGGGGGCTGTGTTGCCTCTGATGAGCCAGTCGTCCAGATTGGGGAAGATGAAGGCCCCTTGTAGGCATGCGTAGGTGGCCACAACCACCATGCACTTTGTAAAAAGTCTTCGCAAGGAGGCCAGGCCAAATGGAAGTACCCTGTATTGGTAGTGCTCTCCTCCCACCACGAACCTTAGGTACTGCCTGTAGGATGGGTGGATCAGGATGTGGGAGTATGCATCCTTTAGGTCTAAGGAGCGCAGCCAATCTCCCTGGTGGAGGTAGAGCAGCAGAGTTCCAAGGGAGAGCATCTTGAACTGCTCCCTCAATAGAAACTTGTTCAGGTTTTGCAGGTCTAGTATGGGCCCCCGGTTCTTTTGGGGACAAGGAAGTACCTGGAGTAGAACTTCTTTCCCCAAAAATGCTTGGATACATGTTCTACTGCCCTGTCCTTAAGCAAGCCTGCGAGTTCTGAGAGGAGCAAGATCTGGTGAAGAAGAGGCTGCACTGGCTCTCCTGAGAAGAACCCTGGGGGTATTTGATGGAACCTGAGGAGATAGCCCTCCTTCACCACTTGTAGGACCCAATGGTCCATGGAGACCCTGGTCCACCTGTGGACAAAGAATGCCAGGTGGCCCCCTATGGGCTGGGGAGGGTCTCCCACGGGAGATGAGGCCCTGGCCGAGGATTCAAAAGCTCCCCCCAAGATGGGTGAGAGCTGATGGCTAAGGCTTCTGAGCCTTTGGCTTCCTCTGCCCATGGTTCTTAGACTTGGGGCCCTATTGCAGTTGCCCGAGAAGGGTTGGTAATGGTTTTGGTGAAAAGACCCCTTTTTCCTTGGGAAAAGTGGTCTTTTTCTGGACGGTTTCTTCCGGGGAATGGTTGAGGTCTTCCTTGAGAGCCTCTGCCTGGTCACGACCTCAGCCTCTATCTCAGCTGCCTTGTCAGCCATGGACTTGCCAAACAATTTTTTCCTGGTGCAGAGGACATCAACCATTTTCTCTTGTACCCACTGCTTATTTATTTTATTTTATTTATTTACAATTTCTTATATACCGCACTATTCGGCATCAGTGCGGTTTACATGGAACAGAGAAATCAGAACGTGAAACATAGTTCTGAGTTTACATATAACAGGACAGTAAACTTGGATAAACAGGGGAAACTATTTACACGCTGGAGTCATAGAATAAATATCATGAGAATTATGGACAGGACACCTGGCTAGGAGTGTTCCCTGGCTGAATAGGCGTGTTGGTGTAGCTACAAGTATTCAGTGTATGTGATTCAATGTTCTCTGGGAAGTATTTGAGGAACAGGTAGTGTTTGAGGGCTTTTCTGAACTGTATTAAGTTAGAGATCGATCTGATGTTTAAAGGTAAAGCGTTCCAGAGTCTTGGGGCACAGAATCTGAAAGCCCTATTTGATGCTGTCGCTGTGCATCTCGTTGATTCTCTCGGAATTGTTAATATGTTTATTGCTGCAGATCTTCTTGATCTATTAGGGGTTATGGCTTGGATGAGGTCGGTTAGTGATGAGGAGGAGAGGTTATTTACCACTTTGAATGTCAGTAGTACTGTCTTGAAGATGATCCTGGCCTATATAGGAAGCCAGTGTAACTGCTTCAAAAGGTGTGTCACATGGTCTCTCCTAGATGCTCCATTTAGAACCCTCGCTGCGCTATTCATTGTGAGCTGTAAGGGGTTCAGCGTGGATTGTGGAAGTCTTTGTAAAATGGTGTTGGCATAATCAAAATGCGGTATTATAAGAGCCTGGTAAATTGTGCGGAAGTCCTCTGGTTCAAGCAAAGGGCGACGATGTCTGAGGGAACGGATCTTGAAATAAACAGCTCTGACAGTGTTGGCTATGTGTGCCTTCATGTTAAGGTTTTGATCCAATATAACACCCTGGTACCGAATTGTGGGTTTTGTTTGTAGATCAGCTTATTTTACCTTCAAGTATTGTGGAGGGTTGAAATTCGGGTTCCTTGTAATGAAGAGCACCTCAGTCTTCTTATGCTGAATTCTGAGGTTTTGCGATAGGAGCCAATCAGATATGGCATTGAAGCAATTTATCAAAGGGGAGAGGTCCAATTTATCTATGGAGAACGGCATATAGAGCAAGACATCGTCAGCGTATATCATGCAACTGACAGTGAAGGACCGGATGATATTACAAATGGGTTGCATGTAAACATTGAACATCAAGGCAGAGAGGGAGGATCCCTGTAGAACACCCTGACCTTGATGAAACGGTTGTGATGTTGCTCCGCCGGATCGTACGTGTTGCCATCTTCCAGACAAGTATGATCTGCACCATTCAAGGGCTGTTCCGCAGACGCCTTTCTCCCTTAGTCGCCCTAGGAGAAGCTCATGGCTTACTGAATCAAAGGCTGCAGCAATGTCTAGGAAAATGAGTGCAATCCCCTGATGGATGTTGTCAACACCAGTGATTATATTGAGGTCGGAGGTCTGCAACCAGGTCTGTAGCCGGGCCCCAATGCCTGCTGCTGACAAACCCGGGCTGCTGACTCGAAACCATTGTAAGCGGCGCAGGATAGGAACTTTGAACAGTCTGAGACCCCGGCTGTCAGGGCCTGGAACCTCTGGAGGTGTTCCCTGGCGAGGCCTGAGGAGAAGCCCGCTAGTTCTTGGATGAAGTCCTTGAGATACAACTCATAGGCCTGTATCCGACAGCCCAGCATGGATCCCTGGAAGCACTTGTGCCATAGGGTGTCGAGGACTTGGGTTCTCTGCCCAGGGGAACAGAAGAATAATTCTTCTGGCTTTTAAACTTTTGCACAGATGACTCCACAACCATGGATTTATGCGGGAGTTAGGAGTTTGGAAGCACAGGCCCTTCTTGATGCAGTGGATGGTGTCGAGGCATCAGCTGACCACTGGCACTGAGGCCGGGGTCTCCCACATCCACAGAAGCAGCCACTCGGGGATGGGCTGTACCGGCACCGTGAGAGTCTCCTTTGGCGGGAACTCATACTGGAGGATCTCCAGTTCTTTGGTGCGCGGGCCCTCCTCTGATTTGGTCAGGACTGAGAGGGCCTGGGCCATGTCCCGGATGAAGTCAAGGAAGGCGATGTCCTCAGGTGGGGAATGGCACTGGGGCTCCGGAGGAGATGGCTCTGAAGGGATGTCTCGGTGTCGAGAGATCTCAGGGGAGATCTCGATGTCTGTCTTCCAGTCAGAGCTGGAGGGCGTCGAGGACTCCAAGGCTCGGGACTCCTGTGCCTCGAAGCCAGCTCCGAGGAACCGGGTTCCCCTGATGGAACTTGGGTCAGACTCCCAGAAACTGGCCAGGGAGGACTGGACACCTGAGGATCGGGACCAGGACCTCAATCGATGCCGAGAGCTTGACCGAGGCTGATGGCACTCAGAGCCTGGCTCGACACCCAGGGATTCCCCCACAGTCAGGGGCCTGGTTGTCAGAACAAATGATGCAGATGAACCAGACATCATTGCATACTTCAAAGTCAGGACAGCAGAGATATTCTGCTCCAGGGCCACTATTCTGGATTCTGCTCCGCAGCTATTGGCATGGGCACTGAGAATCTCAGGACCAATGCCGGCACTCTCGCAAGTGCATCCTCAAAGAGGACCACGGCCTCGGGGAGCCTTGCACGGTCGCTGCTGGCCAAGGACTCCTTCTTTGAGACCTTAAGGGGGCGCTGATCGGAGTCACCTGAGTCCCGCCTTGGGACCTTACCAGGTTTCACTGGTGGAACCTCAACTGGTCTCGATATTTTTTTCTTTTTCTTCCCAGGGTCCAGGATCTTTACAGAGGAGCCGCCGCCACGGGACTCCGAAGATGCCCGGGCCTCATGGAAGGTGCTCGTCTTGGGGCTCAGTGTCGGGAAAACCGGGGCTGAGTCGGACTGCAGGAACATCTTCTCCTGCAACTCTGACCTTTTCTTCTTGGTTTTCGGAGTCATGGCCCTGGCACAGGTCGCAGGTGGTACTGTCGTGGTCCGGGCCGAGGCAGCATAAGTAGCAGCCATGGGTGTCTGTAACAGACATGGTTTGACTGCAGCAGTCACACTTTTTGAACCTACTGGGAGACATGGTGGGAGACACCCGGCTGGGATTGATGACCCCTGGGCGAAAAAGGATGTGAATGCCGGTCGAGGCAAGCCTTGTCAAAAAAGAAGGGAAGAGCTGAGAGCGACCCCAGGGACAGCAACAGCTCAAGGCGGGAAGAGGAAACGATACACAAACTGGGAAAAACCAAATGAAGGATAGTTTTTAAGAGGATTTTTCCAGGGAAACAGGACAAGCATCCATTGGGCTCCATGGAAAAAAGGAGACTGAGCAAGATGGCACCCTTGGGTGGGAAGGGGACCATGCATGCGTGGTAGCATTCCCAAAGGCTTTCTGTGAAAGCTGGGGAAATGCTCTGTGTGGGATCCGTCGGCGCTGACATCACCCATATGTGAGGACTGACTTTTTGCTTGTTCCTGGAGAATTAAAAGTTTAATGCAGTTTTTTTTAATCCTTAATTTGTGGTTCAACTCTCTTATCCAGTTGGTTTTGTTATGCAAGTCCATGTCCTGAGATCTGAAGTCAAGGCTCTTTTAACAGTTCATGCCTCTCTAGGTAATCATGAGGCTAGAATTATTAACAGTATCTTGTCTTTCTCTGGACCATTTCTATGGAATCAACTACCTGTGTCTTTACGATTGTTGAGTGATTTGATTGATTTTAGAAAGAAAATAAAGTCTTTTATTCACATTTTATTTAATTATTTAAGGGGTCATTTTAGAAATGATACTCATGATTCCCATATCTGAAAACACCCATTCAGACTTGCAAATCACATCACCGTCCCAAAAACTCCTCAGATTTACATGTCTCTGGTATGATTACATCTATCGTGCATGGGAGGCATGCTGAAGGCATACCTGGAATGTTCCCAAAAATATACACATGTGCGCTTGATTGTAGAATGGCACTGTACATTTGGACTCAGCGGTGGACATGTCCATGCCAATTTCAGAAAACACTTAACATGTGTCCACCTTCACTGCTGCCGTTCCCATCGAATTTTAGACAGTTTGACTTGGATGTCCCAGACTGCACCTACATAGCCTTTCTAAAATGTGTCATTTAATGTAATTCTAATTCAGTTTAAATGAATTATTTATTCATAGTTCTCTGCTTGTCTCTTGTTGCTTGGTGTTCAATAGATTATTTCATGTTATTTTTGTAATCCACCAAGAGTGACATGAGATTGAAGAACTATAAATTTAAGTATATAAATAAATAAATAAGAAGCTAGTAGGACCAGAGTATTTGTTTGTGGAATTGTGTGCACCTGATTAATCAAAGGCTTAATGAGTCACCAAACCTTTTGGGCCTTCTTAATAGTTTTTTAAGTAGTAATGCATCAACGGGGAGGGTGTCCGAACATTTGCTCCTACCATATTCACTATTCTATTAATTTCAATTTGCTTTCTTATTTTGAATCTGTAAAGAACTAGTCACTGTGAGGTCTATGAATTTATTTAAAGCAATCTACAGAGATCTTTGGCAGGCTTCCTCTGTATCTTTCCAAAGAAAGATATATCTAGCGGATTTTGAGAAGAAGGTGCTTTATCCATCAGAATGGTACAATAAAATAGATCTCTGGGTACGGTTTTTGGATGATATTTTCTTTCTTTGGAAAGATACAGAGGAAGCCTTGCAAGGTTTTTTGGTTTGGCTTAATAACCAAAAAGAAAAATTAGCCTTTACGTTGCATTCTCATACACATGAGTTAGAATTTTTGGATATTACAATTTTCAAGCAAGATGCCAGGCTCTGCTCCACTCTGTACAGAAAACCAGTACAAAGAAACACTCTTTTGGACTTTTCAAGTTTTCACCCCCCGGCTTTGAAACGGGGATTGCCATATGGACAATTTCTTCGTCTCCGTCGGATTTGCAGCTCTCGGGAAGAATTTGAAAAACATGCACAGGAGTTAAAAATACGTTTGTTATCAAGAGGTTATCCAAACTCCATAGTTCGCCAGGCTCTTGTGAGAGCGCGAAATACTCATCGGGAGTGGCTGCGATTTCCGAGGAGACCTGAAGAGGATGACCACATTACAGGCATATTGCCTTATATGATTCATATTCCTAAAATCCGTGCTATTCTTTTACGTCATTGGCATATTTTGGCACTTCACCCTTGTTTTCAAAAATCTTTGCGAATTGCATATACCAGGGGTCCCAACATAGCTAACTTGATAAGTAAACCATGGATGAGCTCGGAATTATCTAACGATAATCTCCCACAGGGTCATTACAGATGTTTTAGAGGCTCAGCCTGTGCCCTCTGTCAGCAGACCATTGAGGGGCGGATTGGTTGATTCCTACTACCACTATAAAACAATGTTCCCGATGGTCTACAACTTGTAGTTCAGTCTATGTGGTTTATATCCTGTTGTGCCCCTGTCCAAAGATCTATGTCGGACGGACCATCCGCAAGATGAAATTGAGGTTGCAAGAACATGCCTCGAGATTACGTAATTCGGTGCTTTCGGCACCAATAGTGCAACACTGTTTGGATTTCAATCACTCATTTTCCGACTTACAATGGAGGATCATTGATCATGTTCCACAGCATCCCCGTGGAGGGGACAGAGAGCAAAAATTACAATTATTAGAACAAAGTTGGATTTTTCGGTTAAAATCAGTGGAACCCACGGGGCTAAACCAGGAACTTGATTGGGCTAGCCTACTATGATGTCATAGAGGCGGGGTTTAGCTTATTCTTTAAATGCCATGCGCTGTTTGAAGGATCCTGCTGAACAAGTTGAACTGAGGATTGATGAGACACCAGCTCCGTTATCTGCCACTAAATTGCGGATTGAATGAGAGATGAAATTCTCCGTGCTGGACTTCATTTTAGATAAGTAAAATATAGAGCGGAAAGTAAAGCGTTGAAACAGGGCCGGAAAGGGAAGAACGGCTCAAAACGCAGTACTGTGTTCGTTTGAATTCTGCACTTAAGTTATTTATAAGGTATTGGGTATATGTGTAGTAGCATAGGATAAGGTATGCAATTACTTCACATGGTTTTATACAGTGGTTAGGTTACCACATTGAGTGATTAAAAGGGAAGTTACGCCTCAGGAGGGAGTAATCTCTCACGGCAAAAACTTCCGACAAAAATAAGTATACGGTATGATTCAGTTACTGTGGGTTCACTCTAAGTTTGGTAATATATAACAGTCAAAATACATAGCTAAAGACGGCAGAAAAACAAACATTAAAGATAGGAGGACTGCAACTCCAAGGAGAGGAAGGAGGGTTGTGAGGACTGATTCCTGCTGTCCCCAGAGAACACCTGCTACAGATGAGTAACTATGCTTTCTCTAGGAATAAGCAGGAAGTCAGTCCTCACATATGGGACTCCCCAGCTACAGGCTACCAAAAAAGGCTCCCTCATCGAGAGGCGCAAGCAGCCACAATGAAAATCTCTGCATCCAAGGAAACAGCACTCCGGTAGCCTGAAAACAGAAGGGTCGGAGGGTAGGAGTTGCCTAGACCTCAAAAAGGATACGGAGTACAACCTAGCCAAAGGCAGTGTCCTGTCAGGACTCCCTATCCAGGCAGTAATGGGCTGCGAAGACCAGGTGGCAGCCCGGAAGATGTCTGCTAGAGGAACGGAGCACAGATGAGCCACTGATGCTGCCATGGCCCTGACCTTGTGAGCCATGACATGGCCTGCCAATGGAAGCTTCGCTGCCTCATAGGCCCGGGCAATACAGTCCGGCACGTGGACAGCATATGCTTGGTCACTGCCTGCCCAAGCTTACTGGGGTCGTAGGAAACAGAAAGCTGAGATTCTTTCTGGTGGCCTTGAGTACGTTGAATGTAGAAGGATAAGACCCTCTTACAGTCCAGGGTATGGAGAGCTGCCTCAGCCCGACCAGCGTGCAGTCTGGGAAAGGAGGTAGGGAGGACCACCGCTTGATTGAGGTGGAACGAGGACACCACCTTCGGAAGCAACTTGGGGTGTGTGCGAAGCACCACCCTATTCTTGAAGAACCTGGTATAAGGCCTCTCCGCCACGAGTGCCTGAAGCTCGCTCACCCTTTGGGTGGAAGTGAGTGCGACAAGGAAAACCACCTTCCAGGAGAGATAGCGGAGATGACACGTAACCATCGATTCGAAAGACGGCAGGGTGAGTTACCCCAGCACTACAATGAGATCACATTCAGTGGCCGGGGGAGCGGACTGGGGGCTTAGACAGGAGTTGGCCCTTAAGGAACTGGGACACTGTTGGGTGAGCCGAGATAGGCTTCCCATCCACCTGATGGTGGTTCGCTGCTAGGGAACTGAGATGCACCCTGACGGAGTTGGACTTGAGCCCAATGCTGGAGAGGTGGAGAAGGTATTGTAACACCATAACCACCAGGCAAGAAAAGGGGTCGACTCCTCGTGCCACACACCAAAGCGCAAACCTGCGCCACTAAAAGGCATAAGCCCATCTGGTAGACGGTCTGCGTGAAGCCAGCAGAACATCCACCACGTCCTTCGGAACTAGGAGTGGAGCTAGTGACACCCTCTCAGCAGCCACACTGTCAGCGAAAGGGAGCTGGGGTTGGGGTGCAAGAGAGAGCACCCCTCCTGGGAAAGGAGCTGTGGAGCTGTCCCCAGGGGGATGGGGGTCTCTACCGCTAGCTGCAGGAGGAGTGGAAACCACGGTTGCTGAGGCCACTGTGGGGCTATCAGAATGACTGAAGCTCTGTCGCGAAGAATCTTGAACAGGGTCTTGGCAATCAGAGGTGTCGGGGGCAATGCATACAGAAGACCCACTGACCATGCAATTAGAAAAGCATCGGCAGCCACTCTGGCAGGGTGTTGTTGCCTGGAACAGAAGCGGGGTAACTGGTGGTTGTCCGAGCTGGCAAACAGGTCCATCACCCGTTCCCCCCAGATCTGGAAAAGCCCGCAGACCACTTCTGGGTTCATCTGCCACTCATGCAGCTGGAGCAGCCTGCTGAGTCTGTTGGCCAGCCAATTGTCATGGCCTGGCAAGTACACTGCCCTGAGGAGAATGCCCTGTCAGACTGCAAACGAGCACAAGTCCAGGGCTTTCCGAAAGAGGGTGCGGGACTCCGTGCTCCCTTGCTTATTCACATAGAACATGGCGACCTGGTTGTCCATCTGGACCAGGATGGACCTGTGACTCAGGGACTGCCAGAACTCCTTTAGGGTGAGATGGATTGCATTAAATTCCAACAGGTTGATCTGTTGAGCACTCTCGTCTGGGGACCAAATGCCCTGAGTGCAGTACCCCTGGCAGTGGGCTCCCCAGCCCACCAGGGAGGCATCTGTGGTGAGTGATGAGAGTCCTGGAAAAGCATCCCCACTTGCAAGTGACAGGGCGAGAGCCACCAGATCAGGGACAGCGCCAGGTGCCTGGTGACTTTGACTCTGTCCTGAAGATGCCCCATGGCCTGGGACCACTGGTCCCTGAGACACCACTGCACAGTTCGCATGTGGAGGCAGACATCTGGCATGACATGGACTGTGAAGGCCATGTGCCCAAGGAGGCACAACAGGTGTCTTGCTGGCACCGAGGGACGGCGCTGTATGTCTTTGGCCAGCGCCATGAGCCTGCCCACCCTGTCTGCAGGTAGGATGGCCTTGGAGTGAAGGGTATTGATCCTGAGTCAGGTGAAGGCTGGACTTAGGATAGTTGACAACAAAACACAAATGCTGAAGGACCTGGATAGTGCATGCCGTGGCTGCTGCACCTCGGGGGCTGTGGTGCCCCTGATGAACCAGTCATCGAGATGGGGGAAGACAAAGATCCCCTGAAGCCTGAGAAAGGTGGCGACCATCGCTAGGCATTTTGTGAATACCCTGGGGGCCGAGGCGAGGCTGAAGGGAAGCACCCTGTATTGAAAATGATGGCTCCCAATGCAAAGCGTAGATATTGCCTGTGGTTCGGGTGCATTAGGATGTGTGTATAAGCATCCTTTAGGTCTAAGGAGCATAGCCAGTCTCCCTGCTGGCAGCAATGTTCCAAGGGAGAGCATCTTGAACTTCTCTCTCACCAGGAATCTGTTGAGGTTGCGCAGGTTGAGGATGGGCCTTAGGCCCCCTGTCCTCTTGGCACGAGGAAGTACCTGGAGTAGAACCCCTTGTCCTTGAGATGGTGGGGCACCAGTTCCACCGATCGGTCCTTGAGAAGACCTGCCAACTCCTTCAAAAGAAGGTTCTGGTGAAAGGGAGGCCGGAGGAGCTCTCCGGGGAAATAATGGGAGGTACTTCAGCTAGGCAGAGGAGGTAACCCTCCTTGATAACCTGTAATGCCCATGCATTGGTGGTGATAGCTCCTCACCTGTGGGCGTACAGGGTGAGCCGACCTCCTGTGGGCTGCCAAGCCTCGATTGGGAGAGGAGCCATGCTGCAGAAGTCAAAAGCTCCCCCCGAGCTAGGCCGGAGCTGAAGCCTGGGGCTTGGGAGCCTTCTGCTTACACGGGCCATGCCCTTGTCCCTTGGCCTGCTGCCCCTGCTGGGGAGCTGGGGAGGCCTGATAAGGGGGGTAGTTTCGGTAAGCAGTGGACTTCCTTGGGTAGAAGGGCTTTTTACTTGAGCCCTTCTTTCGGGAAGGGGCAAAGGTCTTTTTAGAGTGCCTAGTCCTCGTCATGAACTCGGTCTCCAGTTCGGCGGCTTTGTTGGTCATGGGTTTGCCGAAAAGGTTCTCCCCTCAGCATGGAACATCAATTAACTTGTCTTGTACCCATTGCTCGAGGTCTGACGACTGTAGCCAGGCTTGGTGGCGTGCACCGATGCCCGCCACGACTACCCTGGCCACCGACTCGAACCCGTCATAGGCCACCTGAGACATGAACTTGGAGCATTCACTGATGGCTCTTTATAGGCCCTTGAAGTGCTGCAAAGGCTCCCCGGAGAGACCAGCCAAGAACCCGGCGAAGTCCTTTGCCAGGTCCCTCAGGTACAGCTGGTAGGCCTGGATCCGACAATTCAGCATTGCACCCTGGTAACATTTCCTGCTGAGGGCATCCAAGGTGCGGGCCTCCCTGTTGGGTGGCACCGAGGAGTGCGTCTTCTGACTTTTTAGTCGACACATGGCCGATTCCACCACCATGGAATTGTGCGGCAGTTGTGACTTTTGAAACCCAGGGTTCCGTCGGACCCGATACATCGAGTCCAGCCGCTTGCTGATCACCGGCGTTGACACTGGTGTCTCCCACATGCGGAGCATAATGCGTTCCAGGATAGGAGGGATGGGCACCGTGAGGATCTGCCGGAGGATCCTCCTCGGACTCCGTTGGGAAAGTCAAGGCTTTGGACATGTCTCGAACAAAGTCCCGAAAGCCCATGTCCTCCAGAGGGGACCTTCTCCAAGGCTCCAATACAGGGGAATAGGACGGGACATCTCAGTGAAGGCGAGTGTCCGGTGACTCCTTGTCTTCAAACTCCCAAACAGAAGCCTCCGAGGAAGACGGGTGACATTCCTCGGGCCCCAAAGGGTCTGGCGCCATCCACTCCGATACTTGCTGACTTGCCGGCGACGACCTCAGTCCTGAGGAACGGGAGACTGAGCGGACTTGCGACCGAGGATCTACTCAGGCCTACAGGGCTTCAAGGATTGGCTCGGCCTCCGGGGTCAACTTCAACATCGAGCACCAGGTGGTCTGGGAGGAGGAACCGGATACTAGTACCTGCTGCTGCTTCAGGAAGGTAGTGATCCAGCGTTCCAAGGATGCCATCCTGGACATCAGTTCTGGAGGCTCCGCAGCATCCAGCTCGGGCACCGATGTATTCGGACCCGAAGCCGGTTCCCTCGGAGTGGAGTCCTCGACTAGGATAGGATTCACTTGCCAGGGCCAGTCCGCGGCCGGGTCCTTTGGGGGAAGCTTGACTGGGCGCTCCTTCTCTGATACCTCGGGCCGGCACTCTGGGCTCTGCGACCAGCCCCATGAGGGACCTGGCTGTTCTGAACCATCCAGAGATGCAGCCGTCGAGGATTATTTCCTTCTTTTTGGTTCCCTCGAGGGGGACCCCCTCTCTGAGGTCCCTCAATGACGCTCGGATTTGGCGCGCTCCTCCCGAGCCGTGGAGGCCTCAGATGAGGTCCTGGCTCTCGGAGTAATGGGGGACTCAGGAAAAATGTTTCCGTGCTGCTGCTGGTGGCTTCTCAAGGCCTTGTAGGGCATCTTTTTTGCAGAGGCCACAGACCGCTGGGTCATGGTCCAGGCCGAGGCACCAGAGGCAGCAGTCAAGCATATCAGTAAGGGACATAACCTTCCCGCACCTATCGCACTTTTTGAACCCACTGGCAGCCATGGGGGGAAAAAGGACCCCAGCGAGGAAAAAGGACCCCAGCGAGGTCAAAGACCCTTCGGGCTGCCAGCGAGGGAAAAACAAGGGCGGAGGGGTACTGGAGGCGGGCGAGAAAAGGTTCCGGTGCTAAACCAGAAAGAAAAAAGCAAAAAAAAACCAGCCAAAAGGCAAGAAGAAAATTCAACTTTTTCTGGAACAGGGACAGACTATGTCTGATGGGCTCCACGGAAAAAAAGGAGTCTGAGCAAGATGGCTCCTTTGGATGGGAAGGGGGCCACGCATGCATGGTAGCAACTCCCAAAAGCTTTCTTTTAAAGCTGGGGATTTGCTCTGCGCAGGCTCCGTCGGCATTGACGTCACCCATATGTGAGGACTTACTTCCTGCTTGTTCCCGGAGAATGATAGAAACACAGATGGTGCAAAGTGCAGAAACATAGGAAAATGACAGCAAAAAAGACCATATGGCCTATTCAGTCTGTCCTTTCATGCCAACTACTAATGTCCCTTTTTTCCTTGAGAGATCCTACAGAAACATAGCAACCTAATGGCAGAAAAAGACCATATGGAAACTGGCAGAGAGAAAGCAAATGCCCACAAGTGGCACAGACAAAGTCCAGACCATAATCCAATAAGAAAATCCGAGGGAAAACTTCATGATTGATTTGTATGCCCATTATGCTGTTATTATTGTTACCAATACTTTATTGTAAACCCCATAGATAACACAGGTACACTAAAAAAAAAATTTTTTAAACTGCCTCTAATGTTTCGATTGATTTTTACGTTTTTTGGTGCGCTGAATCCAAATCTGGTAACCAATTTGCTCCATCACGTACAGATTTTTTGCTACATTGGGTTAGCAGTTTGAGGTGAACGTTTCAGATTGAGTGCGATCGAGATAAATGTTTCTTGGATGAATTCTTTATACTAATTGTTTAGTAGTTATTCAAATAAGAATAAAGAAAATTGTAACAAGGCAGCACATAAGAATAGAGTAATGTCAACAAAACACACTGTGATGGTAGCAAAATTGTCTGCACTTAAAACAGCCACATACATGTGCACAAACATTGAGCATATAAGAGCGAGGTTAGACACAAAGCAAAGCAAAGAAATGTGCAAAAAATGTTGTACAGGTATGTATGTAAGAATAGAAAACGCAAACCGCACGATTGCAATACATGAAGACAAACACCCGATGGTGTGAAAATAAAATTCTAATAAATGAGATCCGACACTGTGGTAATAACTAGCAAATTTTTATTTCAAAGTTTAGTAGAAACACGATATTTGTCAACACAGTTTAGATTTTAAAGTCATTCTTGGGTCAATCAATCTCCTGGTGGGCCCGTTTCTTCTTCCCCCGAATGCTTCTCTTGGTGCGCTGCTTGGCGTATTTTTCATCTGGGGTTTCCCGCAGCAGCAACCAGCAGAAATCAGCCATCATAGTGGTGTTCCATCTTCCTTGGTACCTTCTCTCTGCGTCCTTGATGTCCTGGTGAAACCTTTCACCTTGTTCTTCACTGTACGCCCCCAAGTTTTCGGGAAAGTAGTTCACATGGGAGTGCAAGAAATGGACTTTCAGGCTCATGTTACAGCCTTGTTCTTTGAAGGCATTGAGCATCCTGGCAACAATATCCTTATAGTTCTCATCCCGCCTGTTCCCCAAGAATTTGAGAACAACATCCTTGAAGGAATCCCAGGCTTCTTTTTCCTTCTCAGACATCGTTTCAGCGAATGCTCCATCTGAAATGAGTTTCCTTATATCAGGGCCAACAAACACTCCTTCCTTTAGCTTTGCTTCAGAAAGTCGGGGGAACTTTGAGCAAAGGTACCGAAAGCACTCACCATCTTTTGGAAGGGACTTGATGAATTGCTTAATGAGACCCAACTTAATGTGGAGAGGTGGTAATAGAATTTTATCACGAGGTACCAAGCTCTCATGAAGAACATTTTTCTCACCGGGTCTCAAATACTCCCGAATTGGCCAGTCTTTTTTCCCCCAGTGTAGGTCGCGGGCCCGGCTATCCCACAAGCAAAGGAAGCAGGGATATTTGGTGAAACCGGATTGCTGCCCTAATAGCATGGATAGAATTTTAAAGTCTCCACAAATCATCCACTTATGCTCATCATAACGAATCTTCTGAAGAATCAGGGCCAAATTCTCGTATTTTTCTTGGAGAATAACAGAGTGAGCAATAGGAACTGAAGCGAATGTGTTGCCATTATGAAGAAGAACACCTTTTATGCTGTCTTTTGACGAATCAATGAACAGCCGCCATTCAGCAGGATCATACTTGAGTTTAAACTTTTCCATCACTCCGTATATATCGTTGCAAAATACCAAATCTTCCTCTTTGCTGAAATACTTCAAAAATTGTGTCTCACGGTTGCGGTACCAATAAAAAGTTGTTCCTGGTGACAATAGATTTTTCTGTTTAAGCCGAGAACCTAGCAGTTGGGCAGCATCTTTTGGGAGTCCTAAATCCCGGACTAAATCATTCAATTCAGCTTGAGATAAAAGTTCAGGTTTCGGATCTGGTTCAGTTTCAAACTCGGAAGTACTGGACTCATCGGGAAAAGCCATCTGATGAGTCTCATCATGATCAGAACCGTCCACACAAATATGATCCAAAGATTTTGGTGGTTCAGGCACAGGTACTTCGTTGCTATGAGGCATAGGCCTAATTGCTGAGGGAAGGTTGGGGTAACTTATTACGTTCTTATTTTTTAAGTTGTATCCCTTCACAATGCAAGAGCAAAAATAGCAGTCACTGCTGTGGTCTCTTTGTTCACGCCACATCATAGGTATTCCAAAACGAAATGCTTGTTTTTTTACCTTTCATCCATAAGCGTAGATCTTCCTCACATGTCTTGCACACTTTGTGAGGAGCCCACGGTTTGTCTTGATCGCCTAACTTCAAACCGAAATAGGCGAAATATACTTTTTTAATAAATGCAGAAATGTTCCTCTGCTGCTTTTTCACGGTATATTCCCCACAAATAAAACAAAAACTGTCCGGAGAGTTG
This sequence comes from Ichthyophis bannanicus, assembly GCA_033557465.1. NCBI lineage: Eukaryota > Metazoa > Chordata > Amphibia > Gymnophiona > Ichthyophiidae > Ichthyophis > Ichthyophis bannanicus. The sequence goes on from CM066032.1 coordinate 192,182,870, forward strand.
ACGCAACCTCTGGCTCTGTGAGCCATCACAAATACACAGCACTGCAAACTACAACTGTAGTGAACCACTTCGGAATAAAGCTGGATTACGACTGAGCAAACAAAAGGTAATAATGAACTTGCAAGAAACTGAAATTTGACAGGAACGTTCATGTCGCAACCACCGTGTTTGAGCGAGCGAACGAGGCGAGGCGAACAGGAAAGAACATGCGCCAGCGCGAGTACTGGATTTAGCCCCCCGCCTCCCAATTGTCCTGTTAATGTATAAAATGAATACAAAACACTCTAAAATATCATGAGGGAGTGTTTCTAGTTAGTTAACCATTACAACCTCTATTTTGGGCCAAGAAAATAAACTGCAGTCGGCTAAAAAGAAATTATGTGAACATTCCTTATATGGGTAAGAAATCTAATTTTGCAAGAAAACGTGACGTGATGGAACATTTTTGCGCTTTTTCCTGGATTCAGCACCCCAAAATCTATAGGAATCAGTTGCAAAACTGGAGGCAGTTTTTTGGTAGTGTACCTGTGTAATTTATTTGATTAAACAGTATTTCAAATAAAATTGAATCTTGAAGACCACAGTCCACTGATAATCTTCAGTTAAGTTGAAGAGGTTTGAGCTATTCTGCCTTGATGAATGGGCAAAAACTGCACCATCCCATTGGGCAAGGTGGGAAGACATTTATCCAAAATAACTCATGGCTTGTATTGCTAAAAAGGAGCTTCCACTGAATACTGAGTCAAGGAGAATGAAATCTTATGCAATGAAGATGTTTTGGTTTCTTTTTATGTACTTTCTCATACTTCTATAATTGTTCTTTCACATTGATAGTAAAGCGTATGTTATATAGATCAGTTAAACAAAGCCCAGCTTTAAACAGATTTTGAATTGCATTTTTAAAATGACAAAATGTGAAAAATGCACCACTCTGTAAATAGTGTGTCAAACAAACAGAGATGTGATCATATTTGTTTGATTTGATTTAGTGTGTGCTAATGTTTTAGTGCACAGCATAATATTGCAAAAGAATCTGCACTAGAAATGTTATGTGTGCTAAAACATAATAACATAAAACAAGACAAAAACTCTATGGCTGTAAACGCTTGCAAATATGTTTCCTTTTAAAACTCTCTATAGGTCTTTCAGACCGTAAGGCTGATTATCTGAAAGTGCCATTCAGCATTAGTTCACTTGTTTGGATATAGTCCAAAACGTACTGACTACTAACAAAAGTCACTACCATCTGGTGACCTAGCAACATTTGAGTTTGTGGTCCCGGTCCAGTTGCTAAAGGACAGGTGTACATATCACAGACATGACAATTCACAGCATGCTCTAATTGTCATCATAGTTGGGAGTCTCATTCTAGATGCTAAAACATGAATGGGAAATGAAGAACGGCTTAGAACTACATATAAAAAAAAACAACCAAGAATCCAAGAGTATTATAATCTGTGATCGCGATATACCAGAATCATGCTTTTAAAATTAACCAAAATGTGTAAATGAACAGAGATTAGAATGAACAATAGAGGAAAAAAAACATTGATGATCAAATGATGGAAATGTATGTATTTTGGATTAAGTGTCACAATATGTAAAACAGTTTCCTGAAGCAGTGTTTTTTCAATGTTTTCAAGCCCAAGACATCAACATTAAAAAAAAAATGTTAATGGGCACATCAACCTCCGCAGGGCAGACAGTGAGGACATGATGAGAACTCCTGTCTGCTCCTGTCCTGTCAATAGAAGAGATGGAGAAACACTGAAAGCCCCACTAGTCTCTCTTCCATATTCTAAAACAAAGGAAGTGAAGGGGCAGGGTCACATATGGACCTATCACAATGGATAGGTTCTCTTTATATACAACTACAGGAGAAGGGTGAAGTTGATAATGTGGCAGATAGCAAGCTCGTTTATCTACCTTGACCACATGGCTCCCAAAGTTCCTCTATTACTGTTGCTCCCAGCACTTATGGCATGTTTACTAAGCTGTGAACGAGAGCTTGAGCTCGCGCTAATGGGCCATAATAACAGTTAGCATGCACACTCAACAGTGTGGGGTTAATTCTGCACTCTCGGATAGCGTGCGATGAGAAGAGAATGGGCAGGGTCAGGGCAGAGCATGTCCGTGTTTGTACAGCACAGCTAGCAGAAGCATTGACATCATGCATTCGCTATTAATGTTGCAGTTAGCATGGGTGCATTTCATGGCACCTCAATGGGTGGCATTAAGCATGCTGGCATTGCTGCCAGTGCATGTTAGGATCTGAATCAATATGGTATGTTCTGGTGCCATGCTATACATACCCCCAACAGGTAGCACATGTTCTTTGCACATACTGTGCATTCATTTCTACTGAAAATGAAGGTGACCTGCAAAACCCAGCACACTTTAGCAAAAATACCTCTTACAGTATATCCCATGTATTAAGAAAGACTAAATGACAGCCAACATAATTAAAAGGTGGGGTGAAAGAGGCTATTAGAACAAAAAAAAAATCAAGAAATGGAAAAAGGAACCGAAGAAAATAGGAAACAACATAAGCATTTGCAAGAAAAATGCAAAGCCCTGATAAAAGGCAAAAAGGCTTGTGAAGAAGCTTTCAATATGGACAAAAACTTAAAATAAAAGCTTGTTCATGTGCATAGAAAGCAAGAAGCTGGGGAAGAAGTCAGCTGGACCATTAGATGATCAAAGGATAAAAGGGGCACTCATGAGGCAGACAAGGCCAAAGCTGAGAGACTAAATTAATTCTTTGCTTTGGTCTTTAATGAGGAAGATGTAAAGAAGCCACCCATGCCAGCAATGGTATTTAATTGTGATGAATCAGAATAGTTAAATGAAATCTTAGTGAGGCTGGAAGACATAGCAGAGCAAACTGATACACTAAAGAGCAGCAAATCATCTGGCCAAATGGTATACATTGAAGAGTGTTGAGAAAACGTAAAGATGACTTAAATATATACTTCAATAAAAAGAGGGGGGCTGACCTGCACAGAGTGGCAGCTTCAACCCTACTGGCATAGAGGGGGGTGGTCTGCACAGAACGGAAGTTACAACCACTCTATCCACCTTACTGGAGAGACTAGATGGACCAGTCTTTATTTGCCGTCATATACTATGTTACATTGCAGAGCTACTATTAGAGATTTTTGCCTATCATTAAATTGCATATGGTACCAGAAGATTGAAAGGTGGCCAAAGTAATGCCTTTTTTTTAAAAAAGTGCTCCAGAGGTGATCCGGGAAACTGCAGACAAGTGAGTATAACACCAGTGCCAGGCAAAATGGTGGAAGCCAATATTAAGAACAAAATGACTGTTCCCTCACCAACTTACTCTATTTCTTTGAAGGCGTGAATAAACATGGATAAAGGTAAGCCATCTGATATAATGTATTTAGACTTTCAGAAAGTATCTGACAAAGTCCCATATCAGAGACTCCAGAAGAAATTAGGTGATGGCATAGGAGGCAATGTCCTATTGTGGACTGGAAACTAAGAGATAAAAAAACAGAGAGTATGGCTAAATGGTCAATTTTCTCAATGGAGGAAGGTTGAATAGTGGAGTACTCCAAAGATCCGTATTGGGACCAGGGATTTTTAACATATTTATAAATTATCTGGAAATGAGAACAAAAAGCAAGGTGATTCAATTTTCAGATGCCACCAAATTATTCAAAGTTGTTAAACTACACATGAATTGTGAGAAATTACTGGAGGACCTTGTGGATATCCAAATGGCATACAAGTGCAAAATGAAGCCATGTAGCGAAGAATAACCCAAACTATTGATATGCAATGTTAAGTTGCACATTAGGGGACATATCTAATAAACTGCGCTAGGCATCTGCAGCTAATTCACTGCTAAAGTGCAGACAGCACTGTATTAGCCGCGAAGGTGGCACTATCTGATGGGGGAGTACCACTACTTATCCCTGGGATAAACCAAATGGAACTGGCTACTTTTGGGATTTGTCAGGTATCTGTGACCAGGACTGGCCACTGTTGGAAATAGGATACTGGTCTTGATATACTTTTGGTATAACCCAGTATGGCAGCTTTTATATTCTTATGAATCATAACCAGAGCTCTTACTAGACATTTTAAAGCCCATGACAGACAAGCATATTTGGGTACTTCTTTACCTCATCCTGAACTTCTCTTTTCTCTCCCATTTTGATCTCAGTTCTCTTTCCCTCTCTCCCCTTTCCCCTCTCACCTGGAAGGTAGATAGAGGGCTGTACTCTCCCTGGGTTTTCATTCACTACTGGCACACATACTGTATTCCAGCCATTTCTCCTTCTTTACCTCCGCACTAGGGGCTTTATGTGTTAGATGCCCATCTGCAGCTATGGCTCCGCCCATACCTAGTGCTCAGAGCACACTGTCTCCAACTCATTCAGTCTAACAATGCGACAAAAACGAGGATACAGAGGAGGAGCTTTAGGAAGGGGAAGAGGAAGTGGTGGTATGCAATCTGTGAGCTGCGCAAAGCAGGGCTCAGCTATCCATACTCGGCATGCCTGCAATTAATTCCCAAACTTTGGGACTCGATCTCTAGCTAGCCAGAAGATGCATGTGTAACTATCAATGTTGTCAGAAAGGAGCTACTGCACATAGAAGAGTCATTGATAATGTCTCTTGTTGTTGTACATGCTGAGAGCAGCATCCAGACTCTGGTCTAGATCTGAGCTTTACCTTGGCACACATAATGACATCAGCTGGCACACCACTATCCCATGGCACACTGGTTTGGAAACACTGTACTAAACAGCATGGAAACCAATAATAGGTAAAATAGATTTGTTGGGGGATGGGTAAAGAAAGCCCACAGGTAAGTGAAAGCCCCCAGGTAAGTAATACATTAAATACCTTTATGGAAATGGGTAACAGGGGTAACATATGGAAAGCAGTGTGTATAAATGCCCGTAGCATGGGAAATAAGATCCCTGATGTTGAAGCTTTGGTGGGAGTAGCTGACTTGGATTTAGTGGCAGTTACAGAAACATGGTTCACAGAAAATCATGATTGGGATGTAACTATTCCTGGCCATACTTTATTCAGAAAGGACAGGGTAGGAAGAGGGGGAGGAGGTGTGGCACTATATGTAAAAACTACTATCAAAGCTTTGGAATTACAGAGCTTAAAAGGGAGAGAGGAGGCATTGTGGGTTAAACTAGAAAGAGGGAAAGAGAAATCTATTTGCATTGGTGTGATATACAGACCTCCCTCAAAGGAGGAAGAGGTGGACAGAGAGTTAATTGAAGACATACGCAGCATTGCTAGGAAAGGGGAAGTGTTACTGATAGGGGATTTCAATATGCCAAATGTTGACTGGCACATTCCTGCTGCAGTCTCATCTAGAAGTAAGGAGATCCTGGATTCTCTACACTACAGGGAGAACTATTCAGGCAATTGGTAACAGACCCCACACGTGAAGGGGCCATACTGGACTTGGTGCTTACCAATGGTGAAAGTGTTTCTGATGTTGTAGTGGGAGATCATTTTGCATCCAGTGATCACCAGATGGTGTGGTTCAGTATTAGGACTAGGGCTGTTAGAATCCATTCAAAGGTGAGGATCTTAGACTTTAGGAAGACTAACTTTGCCAAGATGGGCCAATACCTCAGGGAGTCGTTAGTGGGATGGGAACAGCTGGGGGATGTAGAAAAACAGTGGGCAAAACTGAAATGGGATATTTTAAGGGCAACCAACCTTCTTGTTAAAATGGTAAATAAAGGTAAAAGGAAAAGGAGACCGCTATGGCTTTCGAAAGAAGTAGCTGAAAAAATGAAGGAAAAGAGGGAGGCCTTCATGAAATACAAGAAATCACAGAGAGAGGAAGATAGACATCTATATTTGGAAAAAGTTAGAGAAGCTAGCAAAGTAGTCAGTAAGGCAAAGATTCAGAAAGAGGAGGAAATAGCCAATGCAATAAAATGTGGGGATAAGACATTTTTCAGATATGTTAGTGAGAAGAGGAATGGCAAAAGTGGTATTGTCAGACTCAAGGGTGCAGGGGAGGAATATGTAGAAGCTGATAAGGATAAAGCGGAATTGCTTAACGAATATTTCTGTTCTGTGTTCACAGATGAAGAACCAGGAGCACGACCTCAGAAAACACCCAGGAACAGAAGCGAGGGTCATCTTCAACAATTTTCAGAAGACTGTGTTAGTGAAAAACTAGTTCAACTTAAAGTAGACAAAGCGATGGGCTCAGATGGGATACACCCTAGAATACTGAGGGAACTTGGGGACGTTCTAGCAGCTCCACTGACTGACCTTTTCAATGCCTCATTGGAGTCGGGAGTGGTGCCAAAGGACTGGAGAGAGGTTCATGTGGTGCCTTTACACAAAAGCGGAAGTAAGGATGTGGTTGAAACTACAGGCCAGTTAGTTTAACTTCAGTGGTGAGTAAATCATTGGAAACGTTGCTGAAAGAGAAAATAGTGAGGTTTCTGGAGTCCAGCGGATTACAGGATCCAAGGCAGCATGGATTCACCAGAGGCAGGTCTTGTCAGACAAATCTGATTGATTTCTTTGACTGTGTGACCAGGGAGTTGGACTGAGGGAGAGCCCTAGATGTGGTGTATTTGGATTTCAGTAAAGCCTTTGACACTGTTCCTCACAGGCGACTTACAAACAAACTGAGCACAATAGGGATGGACCCTAAAGTTACTGCTTGGGTTAGAAATTGGTTGGGTGGGAGGCGACAAAGAGTACAGGTAAATGGAGCTCACTCTGAGGAGAAGGATGTTACCAGTGGTGTGCCCCAGGGATCTGTCCTTGGTCCGATTCTTTTTAACATCTTCGTGAGTGATATAGTGGAAGGGCTGTCGGGTAAGGTTTGCCTCTTTGCGGATGATACCAAAATCTGCAATAGAGTAGACACCCAGGAAGGTGTAGCTAACATGAGGAGGGATCTAGCTAAGCTTGAAGAATGGTCTAGAATTTGGCAGATGGGATTTAATGTTAAAAAATGTAAGGTCATGCATTTGGGTTGCAGCAATCCAAGGGAGCAGTATAGTATAGGGGGTGAAGTACTTTTGTCCACTAAAGAAGAGCGGTTGTGGTTGTGTCTGATGATCTTAAAGTAGCTAAACATGTAGAAAAGGTGACGGCAAAAGCTAGAAGGATGATTGGGTGCATACGGAGAGGAATGGCCAGCAGAAGAAAGGAGGTGATTGTGCCTCTGTATAAGTCTTTGGTGCGACCTCATTTGGAGTATAGTGTGCAATTCTGGAGACCGCACCTTCAAAAGGATGTGAACAAGATGGAGTCGGTGCAGAGGGTGGCTACTAAAATGGTTAGTGGTCTTCATTATAAAGCATATGAGGACAGACTGTAGGATCTTAATATGTACACCTTAGAGGAAAGGCGGGATAGAAGTGATATGATTGAGATGTTTAAATACCTCTGTGGCATAAATGTTCAGGGGGAGAGCCTCTTTCAATTGAAAGCAAGTTCTGCTATGAGGGGACATGAGATGAGGGTAAAGGGGGATAGATTCAGGAGTGATATGCGGAAATATTTCTTTACAGAAAGAGTAGTGGATCCATGGAATAGTCTCCCAGTGGAGGTGGTAGAGATGAGGACAGTAACTGAATTCAAAAAAGCATGGGACAAACAGAGGATCTCTAAAGGCAAAAAGGGGACTGTTGTAGTTGTTGATATGGAAGGACAGACTAGATAGGCCATGTGGTCTTTTTCTGTCGTCATATTTCTATGTTTCTATGTAAAATAATTGCGCTTCATAATTCAGTCAAAAAATTCCAATAACCTGTGTACTGTGAAGACAACCCCTCATTATATGTTAATAATCATTCTCATTGCATATGTCAGTCATCAAAGTAGAAGGAATCCATGAAAGTCAGAACAAAAGAGCCTAATGGAACATGAGTATTAATACTGCTATAGCAGTGATACTCACTAGGGATGTACATTTGTTAGTGCACATTCGTTTTTTTAGTACCCCTTAAGATTTTACATGCACATTAAATTGATTTAACATGTGCTAACTTATGTTCATGTATTAAGTCAATTAGTGAGCACTAAAATCTATAGTACACACTATAAGCAGAGGAGTAGCCTAATGGTTAGAGCACTGGCTTAGTAACCAACAAACCAGTGTTTAATTCCTACTAGTACTCCTTGTGGCCTTGGGCAAGTCACTTAACCCTCCATTGCCTTAAGAAAAATCTAAGTTATCAATGTCCCTGTTTAATGTACATTACCAAATTTAAATTACAATGTAAACCATTCCAACTGAAATAATAAAGGAGTATAAAAAACCTGTTAAATAGATTAAAACAAATGAATGGAATGAACCAAAAAAAAACCCATACCTAAAAGTTGAGGAAAAACATGGCAGGTTGTCTTATCACTCATTCCTCCTCATCTGATCACATTACTCCTCTTCTCATTGGTCTCCACTTGCTCCCAATCAGTTCATCTACAAAATTCACACCATTGTCCACAGAGTTCTCCACACTGGCACCCCTCATTCATCTCCAGGTCTCCCCTTGTCTCCTTCGTTCTGGTCACAGTAATCATCTCTTCCCCCCCCCTACCCAGGCCCACCTCAAACTTACCCGTCACTTTGCTTTCTTTTTCCTGGCCCCCTACCCTCTGGAACTCACTCCCCCGCACCCTCCATACAGAATCATCCTTCCCTCACTTCAGGAACATTCTCAAAACCCACCTTTTCCACCAGACCTTCGACCTTACTCTCCCTGAACACTAGTCCCCTCCCCCCTGCCGCAGGACCCCCCATCCCCCCTCATATGACTGGAGTCTCTTGTTTCTTTTTCTCTCTCTGTTTCTCTGTCTGTCGCCTTCCTATACAAACAATGGCATTCCTTTCTCTCTTTGTCTTTCACCTGCAGCCAGTATTGATTGTACACCGCCATGACGCTCATGCCTGGGTGGTATGTCAAGCATCTAAATAAAGATAAAAATAAAGATGATGCAATCCTAACTCAGCTTAATTATATCACTCTGCAGAACAAATTCTGCAACATATTCTTTAATGGACATGACATGTCAGTGGTATTTTGGATTTAGACCAGTCTTCTCAGTGTTTGATTTTTTTCCATTTAGCCAAAGTGAGAGATGCCTTGTAATTATTTGTACAACGCAGATCACTTCTGCTACGTTTGTGGTGAAGTGACTTTTGCATCTCAAAAATGCAGTATAACTGCTTTGATTAAGAAAGCCTACCACCTTTACTTTGGCTGCAAAACTTGAGATTAGGACAAGAGCTGGGCCCCACACTTGTGCAACAAATCTTCACCAGTGGTTGAATAGAAAAAGGAAATCCATGCCTTTTGCAGTGCCAATGATTTGGAAAGAGCCGACAGATCATATCAGCAATTGTTACTTCTGTATGGTGCCTCCTGTTGGGAAGATTTGTCAAAGAAGAAAAAGTAGACTGTGCAGTATCCAAACATTCCATCAGCTATATGCGCAGTACCCCATGGTAAAGGACTGCACCAAAATCATTCTCACTTGAGTCAGATAAGGAAGAGGAAGGGGATGAAACTTCTGGTCCAGAACCATCAATGTCACATGACCCAGATTTTCTCCCATCCTCCTCCTCTGAACCACACCTCATAACACAAGGTAAATTGAATGACCTTGTCAGGGATTTGGAACTACCTAAGATTAGGGCAGTGCTGTTGGGCTCCAGACTGCAGCAGTGGAATCTCCTGTCAGGTAATGTTAGAGTTTCCATGTTCCGTGAATGTCAAAAGAATCTTGTTACATTCCTCTTCATGGAAGGTGATCTTGTAGCCTGCAACAACATTGATGGTCTGATGGCAGCCCTCAACATCATTCAGCATCCAGATGAGTGGAGACTGTTCATTGATTCATTGAAGATGAGTCTTAAAGCTGTTTTGTTGCATAATGGCAATGTTTTGCCATCGATTCCAGGCGGTCAAGCAGTCCATATGAAGGAAATCTATGACAATTTAAAACAGCTGTTGAGATGCATGAACTAAGACCAACATCAGTGGCAGCTTTGTAGTGCTTTGAAAGTCGTTACTCTGTTGCTTGGTCTGCAGACTAGATATACAAAGTACTGTTCTCTCTGTGAATGGGACAGTCATGAGAAACATTCCCACTATATCAAGAGAGGCTGACCACTCCAACAGTCATTGGAGCCTGGAAAAAAGGTGTGCAGCATCCACCATTTGTTGAATCAAGGAAGATTTTGTTAGCACCCTTACACATTAAGCTGGATCTAATGAAAAATTTTGTCAAGGCCATGGACAAAAGAAAAACAGCTTTCAAGTATTTCAGCAGGAAATGTCAAGACTAAGTAGAGCTATGATAAAGGAAGGTGTCTTTGTTGGTCCTCAGATTCATGAACTTCTAGATGATACATTTAACTGTGCACTATATGGCAAAGAAAGGATGGCATGGAAAGCTTTCCAGTTAGTGGCAACAAGTTTTCTCGGAAACAAGGCAGCCAACTACAGGGAGTTGGTGGAAAAACTCCTCGATGCATTCAAAAGTCTTGGCTTCAACATGTCACTAAAGATACATTTTTTGCACTCTCATCTTGATTTTTTTCCACCGAACTGCAGAGCAGTGAGCGATGAGCATGGCGAGCAACTTCTTCAAGACATTGCAGAGATGGAGAAAAGATATCAAAGCAAATGGAGTCCATCAGTGCTTGCAGATTATTGCTGGAGAGTGACAAGAGATACTCCATTTACAGAATACAAGAGGCAAGCCAAGAAATCCCAATTAGACACTGAATAAAGGTCTGAAATGAATATTAATGCATACATAGTTGTTTCTTGCTTTCTGTTTCATACTAACTTTTTTAATAAATTGTATTTAAATAACACTTTGGCTGATTATTAACTTTTAAATGAAGATGACGGGTGAAATATTATCAAGGTCAAATATATGGCAACCATAAACACATAAAAAGACCTAGGTTTATAATAATTTGTGACTAAAACTCTACTACCAACAAGCTATATATATGCGTAAAAAAGAAAAGTTTAGATATTGTCACCCTCTCGGTGGCCAGCCCAGCGCCTAGGGCGCTGAGAGTTGGTCTGCCTTTGTATTCCTGACTCAGAGAGTGTGATCCTGCATTGGTCCTGCAAGGCCCTCTGGGAATGGTAGTCCCTTTTACCCTTTGAGAACAGAAGAGTTGTAGTCGAGTGTTTCAGGCAATGACAAGAATTTAATTTTTCCCCTTCCCAACGGATTTCTGTGCAGGTGAATAACTTAGGACAAACTGCCATACAATTGGCTTGAGGGATATGTACAAGAACTCAGGTAAATTAGCCTTATCAGCTTCAGGCTCACAGCGTGCAGTGCTCGGTACAAACAAACAATAACAGCTTCCTTCAGCAAAAGAAAATGTTCCCCATTCTTTCTGTTGCTTCACCAGCTTTCTCAAACCAGTGTTCAGCACAGAGACTCGACGTGGTCAGCAAAACATAACGTGCAGTCCATCTGGTTATCCACTATTTCCCTGCTATCAGAGTCAATCTGATTTCTTCAGCATCAGCAATAGCAGGGTGTGTCAGTGAGCTACTATCCTGAACTTTAAAACAGACGTCTTCACTATCCTCACATGGCTTCTCTCGGTAGCACTCTAAAGGATAGGACTGTGAATTACCATATACAGTCAAACCTCGGTTTTCGTTTGCCCCAGTTTTTGTTAGCTTCGGTTTTCGACGACTTTTTTTGGTTGCAATTTTGTCCCGGTTCTCGTACATCCGCTCGGTTTTCGTACTTGTTTTTGCGATTGAGCTCTTTGCTTTCAGCGTTCCTTACTGTAATCAAGGAGTGAGAGTGTGGCTTCCGATGTTCCTTGCTGATTGGCAAACTTGAGGGATCTGTGTGTGTGCTGTCCGGTGAGGTGAGAAAAGTGCCGCTGTTCTGCTGATGCTGAGAATTTCAGGCGGGGGAGAGAATCGGCGATCAGAGGTGTGTGAAAGAAGTGCCCGGAGCTGTTCTGCTGATGCTGAGAATTTCAGGCGTGGGAGAGAATCGGCAATCAGAGGTGTGTGAGAGAAGTGCCCGGAGCTGTTCTGCTGATGCTGAGAATTGCAGGCGGGGGGTACAATCGGCGATTGGAGGTGTGTGAGAGAAGTGCCCGGAGCTGTTCTGCTGATGCTGAGAATTGCAGGCGGGGGATAGAATCAGCGATCGGAGGTGTGTGAGAGAAGTGCCCGGAGCTGTTCTGCTGCTGAGAATCGGAGGCAGGGAGAAAGTCGTTCTGCTGCCTGGTTGAGACTTCGGGGCTCGTGCTGCTGCAGCCATTGCCACATGGCTCTGGAACGCATGCTCAGCTCTGGGTGTCTGGAACGGATTAATTGGATTTACATTATTTCTTATGGGAAATATTGCTTCAGTTTTCATACGTTTTGGTTTTAGTCAGACTTTTTTGAACGGATTAATCATGAAAACCGAGGTTTGACTGTATACTGAAGTTTCTTTTTAGAGAGTCTGCTACATTCTGGCAACTGCAGGGAAATACTTTATAACTAGGTTCAATCTATGTAAGTTGTGAAGCCTACCTTTCGGCTTTGGAGGGAAAGGAATTCTCAGCTCTGCAAGGTCAGACTGATTCCCAAACACAGCTTGTGTTTGTCTCTCAGCCTCGTAGCTTCAGCCTTAGAGGTACAAGTATTGTCATGCCAGCAGGTTTCTCTCTCTGGAGCATGTGAGTTTTCCCAAGCCTGCCTTCAAGGAAATATCTTATCCTTCTTTCCTTTACCAGACGTCACCTGTCCTGTGCTGCTTCTTTCTGGCATTAGGACTATGGCTCCCTTGGTTCTCACCTCTTGACGTCTTCCTTCTTTCTGCTCCCCTTTAGTCCAAGCTAATGACCACTTTTTATCATCCTGTTTCTCCAGGCTAAACTGTGCCCCTCCCTTAAACAGGTGTATCTCATTATCTCCTGAACTAGGGACTACATCACAGCGTGGGAGTGCCGTTCCAGCTCATGACTCTCTTTGTTTACATTCTCTCTGAAAACACTGAGCCATGTGCTCAGACTGCCTGTCAGTTTCTGCAATGGAATCCTCTTCTCTCACCAACTCCATAGGCTCAGAAGGGTCTTCTTCATGACAATATATAGGAAACAGTAGTCAATCAGCAGTTTTGTCATTTTTTAATTCAGCACATCAAATTAAAGAATTGGCAGATTTTGTCTCTGAAGCAGACAACTTTTAAAAAATTGTAGACCATGGAACTATAAGAAAATGTAAGATAGCTGACTGGCAAAAAACAGTGTTGCTATTTCAACAATTCTCCGAGCCATCTGGGTGAGTTTTTACCTGAGTCACAGAAATATTTTGCAGGTTTTGGGATTTGGGGCTATTGCCTGCCTCACTTTACACAAGAAAATCAAAGAAAATGATGCCAAAAAGATGTTTAAAAAGGCAAAATCCTAGCTCCAAGAGATTCTGAGTCTTTGGCTGCATCTCTTTGATCAGGTGCCACAGCAGAACATCCATATGGCAATGACTAACTGATTTCCAGACTCCAGCCAATCAGGAAAGGGGAGGGCAGGGCCATGTGGGAGGTTGGAGATGGTCACACCTGATGAATTGCCAGATCAGCCAATCAGGGAAAGGGAGGGTATGGCCAAGGGAGGGTAGCTGTTTTTAGCTAGTTTTGTACAGGCATTGGGCTGGAAATGTTTAGATCATCTGGCAACAATGGAAGAAAGGGAGGACACAGCGAAAGGACCAGGTACACAGGTCTGTGGTCCTATTGCCAGGAGGGAATCAGAATGGTGGAGGAAGGAACCTAAGGGCTCTAGAGTCAAAGCTAGGCACTTGTAGTAAAGCCACACTGTAATTTAATAAAGCTGTTGATAGATGCAGATGAGGCATTTGAACTGAGGGCAGGGCAAGTTCTGGAGCAGAAACATAAATGAAAGCCACCTTATGAAAATGAATCTACTGAGGGTATTCGGAGGGTAGGCTACAGTTTGGGGGAACGAATACCAAATGCACTAGCCAAAAGCAACACTAGCCAACTGTGCATGGGACAACTGCATGAAGTGATGGAGTGTAGTGGAAGGGTCCTGGGAGAAGTGCACTCTAAAGGGAACTCTAAAGCTCTGATAGCTAACAGCAGGGGGCTGCTGCTTGAGGCGGAAGGGGGGGGGCACGGGGGGCATAAAGCCTGTTTGAGACAGATATGTGCTGGGAAGAGAGGCACTGCTGTCTCGGAAATTGCTCCTGGGTTAAAAGGAGGCATAAAGTCTGCTTGAGGTAGGGTGATATAAAGCCTGGTTAGGACAGAGAAGTGCCTGTGGGAGAAGCCCCACAGACTGGCTAATTCCTGTTACAAAGAGATATAACCCTTGGGATAGGCATGTGCTGGAGAAGAAACACAATTGCCTAACTGAGTGTTGCTCCTGTATGTTTACAGAAGGTATAAAGCAGGCTAAGGAGCCAGTCGTAATAAACTAGGGGTTTATGCAAGAGGGTACAAGCTGGAAGACTTCTTGCCTAATCAGAGAAAGATGTAGATTAAAGCAGGTACAAAACTTGTGGGCTAGGTAATGGATTACAGGGGGGGCATTGTTACTTTAATGAAGTACTTGTTATCCTAGTTAACAGATTGTAATCTGTATTAGTAATAGTAGACTGCAGTTAGGGGCAATAGGTTTCGAGCAGGGAAGCTCAGACGGTAAAGTGTGTTCATGTTTCATGTATTAATTAAGGTTCTGCAAGAAACCTGGCAAAGTAATGTTGAAATCAATGTGTAAACTGTTGATGGAGACAGGAAAATAAACTCTGTGAGCAGTGCGCCAGGGGGTCGTGTATGTGTTAATGGCAGGACTAGATGGTGCCAGTCTTGCTAAGAGAGATGGCCAGTAAGAGTTCTTAGCCATCCTCCAGACATATGGTGGCTACTAAAGGGACTTTTAGGAATAGCTCCAGTGTAGGATCACAAGCCTAAGGGACCGGCAGCCTCTTGGCCATGTGGCAAAAATTATATGTTTAAATATTTGGTGGGACATATGCAGTAGCGGTGGCCAGCGCAATTAAAGTGTCTGGTCATCATCGCTTTGACTAATGCCTGGATATTCTCTGGCCTTCCTCCACCCATTCTTTGCTTATTCCTTCATTAGCTGTTAATGTGGAAATGAGCAGATTGAAGAGCATGTTTACTAAAGGCTGTACCGGTAGTGTGCAATTGTGGCATAATATCAGCGGAGAGGCCCATGCTGCTGTTTGTGAGCACGTGCCTCCGTCCTGTGCTGTGAGCATGTGCCTGCGTCCTGGCATGTGGGTCCAGTTGATGCCAACCAATGAGGTAGTGTTAAGTGTGCCAATGCTAACAGCAACAGTCATTGTTAGTGCTCATCCATAATGCCCAAACTAATGACAATGTGCCATCAATGCCCACATTAGTCCCCTAACCCACCCTGCCCACTCACCCACTATCAAGTTAGTGAGGGATTTGTAGTACAGCATTGTGTGCTAAATGTCAACATGGTGCACTTGGTGCATGCTACAACCCATGTTATGCGGGAAGGTGCTTTAGTAAACATGCCCCTAACTGCAAAGGTGTCATCATTAATTGTTAGCACTCATTAACTACTGCGTTAACAGCTAGTGCAGCTTACTAAATAGGCTCCTATGTATTTTTCAAGGCTTGTTCTGGGATGAATAGTGATTGTCATCACAATTCATGAGCTCAGTTCGCAAAATCTTGAGCTGAGCCGCCCAGGGACCTGAGGGTGGGGGAGGGGGAAGAGACACAAAGTTGAAGGTTCACTTGTGCTAATGCCTTTGAACCAGCCCCGCTAAACAGCATTTTCGGGAAGTTCCAATATTAAGCAGTGAAAAGCTGTTGCTGTGCATCACAACACTTTGTATCAACACAGCAGACAGAGGTGCTTGAAGCACACAGGGATGGCTTCCTCTTCTTCAGAACTGAGAGGTCATCAGGAGAGTAACAAGTGAGTGAAATGGGATGGTAGGCATCTGCGAAAGAAAGAGTGAGGATGAAAACTACAGAAAATAAGATGAAAGAATGTGAGAGATACAAAGGGGCAGCTGCAGGGAGAAAGATATGCGTAAGAGAAAGAAGCTAACAGCTAAGGCTTTTGTGACTTTATACAAGATTAGGTAAGAGTAAACAGACTAGTAGCTCCATCTTTGTGGTGGAGTAGGTCATCCTATACAGGGAAAGACAAAGATAATGCAGTGTACCATTTAGCTTGGCCCTGACTCAGAGGTTTCTAACTTTTTGCTTATTACTCTACTCCCTTGCCTCCCACGTAGAAAAATGTTTAAGTATCCATTTTAAAAATTTCCAAGTAAACCCACCCTAAAAAATATATATATGTACTACATGCCTGCAACATACATGTCATAAGGACAAAGAAAGTCTGCATCATAAGCCCCAGCTACATTATGCATCCTGGACTCTATGAGGGGCATATTCAAAGTGATAAACGTTGTTAGCGCACCTGCTGACCATGTGATTCGTGGTGAGCAGATATTCAGCAGCACATAACTGGTTTGTGCTGCTGAATATCTCCCTCTAACACTACTAGACGCCCCAGCGCTAACTGCGTAGTAATGGGGCATTTTGGGGGCTTTCCAGGGTAGTGCTGAAGATATCTGGTCAGTGGCAATTTTCAGCCACTGGCCAGTTATATAAAAGCAGCTAAAGTTAGGCAGAAAAGGACTGTCCTAACTTCAGCTGCTTTAGCTAACTGGCTAACCCAGTCATTCAATGCTGGTGGCCGGATAGGACCCTAGCACTGGATAGCCGGGTCTTAAAGTGGCAACGGCCAGTGGCTTTAACAGCGCTGGCTGCCACCGCTGAAGATCAGTCACCAAGCACTTACACAATTTCCATGAAAATCAAGAAGAAAAATGGAAACATCAAAAGATATGTGAAGGGCAATTTTATAATTGGCAGTGTAGGGGGCGGGCCAAATAGTTCCCTGTTTAGATGCTGTTATAAAGACACATAGGGGTCTATTCCAACACACGAATAGTGGGAATGGACATCCCCGATAAAAGCCTCCCCATATGAATATGGAGTTTGTATGGGGAGGCTTAGACGGGGCAGAATGGGGATTCACAGAGATGGGGTGAGGGCAGGCAGTGGACGGTCCTCGGCCCCAGACATACAGTGCCGATTCTGAAGTCAGCCCTGAACATCTGGGCCAGCAGACTGGACAGGGGACTTATTTCAACTCCGAGGTAGAATAAGTCCCCCTGGACATCAGAGGACGGCAGGCCTAGGCAGGGAAAGTGGGGTGAGTGGGTGCAGGGGATTCCCTGCAGCCCAACCATGGGAGGCCAGATCTGGGGTCAGGCTGTGGGGAAAGGAACAAGTGGCTGGTGGCCGGGAATCACAGCTCCTGAATGGAGCTGTGGTGCCAATGCAACAGGACGCCATGGCACCACGGCTCCATTCAGGAGCTGCGATCCCCGGCTGCCAGCCACTTGTTCCTTTCCCCACAGCCTGACCCCAGATCTGGCCTCCCATGGTCGGGCTGCAGAGGCTTGTATGCGCAGGCTGATCTGAATTGGATCTCGGCCTACATGTACAGGCCCAGACCCAATTCTAATCCCGCTGGGCACATCTAGCCCCCGCGCAATCAGAATCGGGTTACCGATCCGGCATACAGGGACCTGGGCAGCCAACTCGGAATGTGTCTCCACAGCACCTATGTTTCTTTATAAAATACTAGAGGCAAAGTGTGCTTAGATTGAAGCTATAGACATTTATGCTAACCTAGGAGCAGGTGTAAATGTGCATGCATATTTTATGCAATGCTATGTGTGCCTTTGAGTCAGTGCAGACTCCTGGCAACCTAGCAGCTTCTAGGTTTTCTTGGCAGAGTGACTGGAAGTAACATAGTAACATAGTAAATGACGGCAGATAAAGACCAGTATGGTCCATCTAGTCTGCCCAGTAAGATGGCAAGAGTAGGTGCATCTGCCGCACCGTGCAGGCCACCCCTCCCCATGTCTTTGTTTTAGGGGTGAACCCATCGCTCCGTGTAGGACACCCTGTATGCTGAGAAATTAGTTAGTTAAGTTTATTTTGATTTTATCCTGTTGCTGTAAAGGATTCCACTGTGTCTGTCCCATGCCATTTTGAATTCTGTCACTGTATTTGCCCCCATCACTTCCATCGGGAGGGCATTCCAAACATCCACCACCGTTTCAGTGAAAAAGTATTTCCTGATATTGCCTTTCAATTTACCCCCTTGCAGCTTCATGTTATGCCCTCTAGTTTTACAGCTTCCCTGTCTTTGGAAGAGGTTTGTTTGTTCATTATTTCTCTTTAAGTATTTAAAGGTCTGAATCATATCTCCCCTGTCCCTCCTCTCCTCCAGAGTGTACATATTTAGGTCTTCAAGTCTCTTCTCATAAGGCTTTTGACGAAGGCTCCAAATCATTTTGGTCACCTTCCTCTGAAAAGTTTCCAGATTGCCAGGCCTTTCTTCTGAGGCAATGGAGGGTTAAGTGACCTGCCCAAGGCCAGAAGGAGTGCTAGTGGGAATTGAACCCTTGTTTCTTGGTGCCCAAGTGAGTGCTCTAACATCTAGGCTACTACTCCACTCTGCATAGCTTATAATTGCATGTAAATCATGATTCTGCAATCAAACAGATATAATGATACAGTAACATATCCATTAATCACACAAATTATAACAGGCGAATGGGAGACTCACACGTCAGCTGTATGAGAAGTTACAACAACCTCGACATCACTCACTTCCCTAGACTCCAAGAAGGCTAACAACTGCTTGGGCTCAAAAAACAGAAACATCTTTTGCTTAAAATTAACATAACATTTCACAGGAAATTTAAGTTGGAAGGAAGCGCCCAGGGCTAAGGTCCTAGGGCGAAGAGCCAAAAACTCCTTCCTTCTCAATTGTTTGATTGTTTCCTAGTACTCCCCTATTTCCTAATTTTTGTGGTCTGATTGAGGGAAAATGAGTATGGGATGGTTGTAATTATTACCTAATGTATTTGATGTTTATTTTTCCATTTCCATTCATGGATATTGTGTGGATGTTAAAATGTATTAAATCCATAAATAATAAATAAAAAAAAAATCACAATTCTGCCTGCACTATGCCCAAACTCTTCCCAGGACACACCTATGCATGGGTCATGTAAAAGTAGATGCCTTATGTCACCATATGTACTTTAATATGAGTAATCCCTAGACTAATTGTATAAAAGCTCTTTTATACCTGTTTACTTTGCACCTCTTTGGAAGCAGGTATAAAGTATTAATGCTAACGGATGTGCAAAGATTTTAAAATGAAATGTCTCCATGTGCTTGATTTCTTTCCAGCCACTCCACATTGCCAAGGACCACACTGACAGTGAAGTATTTTATTAAGCTTTTCAAAGGTGCATAACAAACTAGTGACATCAAGGACATCTTTGACATTTGGCCATATACAAATGCATTATTCCTATATTTTATCTTGTCTCTAGGCGATGTCTCTGCTAGAAGTCTAATCTGGATTATAAGTGAGGTGACATAAAAATAGACAGAAATTTAGTTAGATGGGATTCTGATCCCACGGGGCACGTTTAGCCCTGTGGGATCAGAATCGTGTCCAGGCCTGTATGTGCAGGCCGGAACCCTGATCCCAGTCAGCCTACATGTTCAGGCCTAGCTGGCGAACTCAGTCAAGGCTCCTGAATGGAGCCACAGCGCCATGGCATCTGGTTGCCATGGCACCGCGGTGGCTCCATTTAGAAGCGGCCATCTCAGGCTGCCGACAAGATTTTTCATTCCATACAGTCCAACTCCCAATCTGGCCTCCTAAGGCCAAGATCAGGCTGCAGGGAATCTCCTCTACCCCCTCCTACCTCCTCTGCCACCTGGGCCTGCCATCCTCTGCCAACTAGGGGAACTTATTCCACCTCAGAGGTGAAATAAGTTCCCCATTCAGTCAACATTGGAATCGGCCCTGTATGTCCAGAGCTGCGGACCACCCACTGCCCGCCCTAACTCCGCCCCCACAACTCCCCTTTCCCATCCATGTCTAACCTCCCCATACAACGTACATGGATGATCCCAATAACAAAAGACAAAACCGATGACTATTGTTGAAAGGAACATGATGGAGGGATGTGTGGCACAACAATCTTTCTCCAGTAGATATGACATATACCAGAGAACCAACAAGGGTCATAATTGCATAGGATCTGGCTGTAGTTGCAATGCAGTGTAATGCAATGTCTGCCTTCAAGTCAATGCTGACTGCAGATAAGCTAATAGAATTAGAAGAAAAAACAGTGGAAAGCCCTAGTAAAGGATTAAGGGGAGGGGGTATTCTCTGGCGGCGGCTAGTGCTAGTAAAGTGCCTAGCTCTCGCTGCTGAATTCTAACCCTGGATATTCAATGCCGGGGCATTATCTGGCCACTGTTATTGACTATCCGGGTCACCGGAGAACCTGGAATCTAACCGGGCAATGGTAATATTGAGCAGCTGCCTGGTTAACTTCCATGGGTAAACTTAGGCCAGCCTTTGCCGCGACTGACTTTACCCGCTTGTCGCTAACTGGGCAACGGCTTAATATTTAAATTTGGCATGATAAACTCGTTCCATTTGCTCACTTAAATGATCATAACATTTGTCCTTATCAATCTGCCTTTGAAGAGAGAGAGCGAGAGAAAGTACATGAAAATGGAAAGATTACTTACTGTGACAGTTAACTTATACAATAAAAATATTGGAAAATCATGAACTGCCTTGAGATAGCAACACTATCCTCGCAAAGGTGACTTGTTAACTGTGACAGGCGCTCTTTCGCCTCTTTTTCTTCCTATCCAGGTATACAGTTCAATAAAACTGCATATGCCTATAGAAGCACAATGGCAGATGTGTCTAGATTATTAAAGGAGGGCTCTGGGGAATATATACAATGGATCTTGAAATCTGTAAGCAGCTGTTTAGGGCAAGAAAGATGCATTGTACCACACACGTATGTTCCTTAAGTGCAGTAATGTTTTGTTATTTTACTGTCAGTGTATTACAGAAGTGAAATGTAATAGCTTACTGTATGGAAATCCAATAAAACCAGGGGGAGTAAGCAAAGAAAAGATTCAGCATCTGATGTTTGTGAATAAAGTACAGATTAGCCAAACTGACAATTGTGTAAATACACAGAATGCCCATGAGCATAAATTACAAAAGTTAGCCAAGCCATCGCGGATACGGCCCATTCCTTGCCCTTGATCCTTTTAAATTGGAAGACTCATTCCAGTCTATTGTTACTACTACTTATCATTCCCATTGCACTGTAAGGCGCACACAGCATAGTATATAAACTGTTTCTAATTCTCATCTGAATCTGTACTTTTTGAACCAGACTGTGATCCTCAACTTATAACTTATATAGACGTTGACCATCTGAAATGCCAACAGTGATGAGGTCTATAAAAGGTTGCCCATCCCTCTCCAAATGGAGTATCAACATTTCCCATTCAGGTGGAGTGGAGGAGTGATGTAGTGGTTGGGGCACCTCAGGCTGGAAAGTCAGGGGTTCAAATCCCACTAGAGGACAACAACCTTGGGCTGGAAGGACTGGGGTTTCTTGTCCCACAGGTGCTCCTTGTAGTCTTGGACAATCCACTTAACCCTCCATAGCCCATATTCCCTGTAACTATTAGTGTATGTGTCTCATATCCCCTTGTGTTAAATGTATCCCCCAATTGTTATGTGACCACTTTGATTGAAGGATAAGGTGGTATACAAAACTGTCTAAATAAATTATGACAGTCTGCAACCCAGAGTTCAGTGCTGGGAGGGTGTGGCTCACAGGGAGAGGTTAAAAACCCAGTAGATTGCAGAAAGGGGAGAGAGGCCCATGGAGGGAGAAGTCCTTCCAAGACAAGCCATGGAAAAGAGTTCTGAGGTAGGAACTTTAACTGGGGCTGGAGGAAGGACTGGGAGAACCAATTTGTGGAGATTTAACAAGCTGGGACAGAAGTAAGCTGACTTTATTTTCCCTGAATTGCTATCTATTCTGGGGTTTGTTTGTGGAGGTTTAACAAGCTGGTATTTAATAATAAAAACTGCTTTTATTTTCCCTGAACTGCTGTCTGGCATGTGTTTTCCCAGACCTGACATATTCCAGTTAATAAATTCAAATAAAAAGTATTTTTCTACCTTTTGTTGTTTGGGCATTTTATTTTTCAGTTGTAATTGCTCCAGTCACTTTCTTCTGGTTTCTTCGTATATTCTGCGAGCTGTCCATTTGTCCTTTTTTCTCTCTTCTAGATTTTTTCCATTCTCTCTCTATATCTGCTTTAACATACTAAACTTTCCCCTTTTGCTCTTTCCCACATTTCCCCCATTTCTTTCTTTATTCCTTTATCATCCACTCAAATTTCACCCTTCCATCCTCAACCCCCACTTACTCTCCCAATACCCGGCCAACTGTAGATTTTTTTCCCTCCAACACAAAATATCTTTTCCCCTCTCCATCCTCATTCCCCAGCCCCATCCCCTTCTAGTCCTCCCCCAAAATCAGCTCCCTTCTAGTTCTAGACCTACCCAGCATCTGCTCCCTTCTAGTCCCATTCTCTCATACCCCCGCATCAGTCCATTTCCAGTCCTAGACCCCCATCAGCCATTTCCAGTCCTATTCCAGCCCCCCATCAGCCCATTTCCAATCCTAGCCCCCCCCCCATCAGTCATTTCCAGTCCTATTTCAGCCCCCATCAGCCATTTCCAGTCCAAGCTTCCCACCCAGCCCATTCCAGTCCTATGCTATCCCCCCCCCCCGTCTGCCCACCTGCCCACCCAAAGAAGAGCCCTGCGGCCATCTAAAGGGTTTCAGAGGTGAGCCAGGGAAGCCCACGCAAGGCCCCGGCTCCCTCTCCACAGCCACCAGCGTGAAGAGTGTTTTCCCTCATGCTGGCGGCTGTTACTGTGAAGTATGGTGAATGCTGAGAAAGGCTAAAGGTTATTTCCTGGCAATTGCACACTTCACAGTAACAGTGGAGGAGTAGCCTAGTGGTTAGAGCAACTGCCTAGTACCCAGAAGATCAAAGGTTTGATTCCCACTGGCACTCCCTGTGACTTTGGGCAAGTCACTTTGCCCTCCATTGCCTTGGAAGAAAAGGCTGGCAATCTACTTCTGGTGATACATTGCCAAAAAAACCCAGAGGTAGCTGGGTTGCTATGAGTCAACATTGACTTAATGGCACTAAAAAAAGAACACTTATCTTTATTTAATTAATATCACTCAATCTTCAGGCCAAGTACCGCTACCCCAGTGCTGACAGCGTTTTTGCTTGACACTGTTTCAGGGAGTACATCGGGGGACTTCTCCAAGGATGGCAAAAAAGTTAAACTAAATTCACAGCGACTGACCAAACAGTATTATCCTTTCATTGCTGTTCTCAGGCTTGTTATCATCTTAGCAGCATACTTTTGACTGGCTGAGGAAAGCCTGAGAGGTGGCCAAACTCAGTCCGGAAAAAGCCCAAGCCGAGCAGGCCAGGGGCTACAATCAGGCAGCTGTGCACTGCGTCTTCCAACCGGGAAACAGAGTTTTAGTCTCCCTGCCCTCATCCAAAAGCATATTACTCCGTAAATAGCAGAGGCCCTATGAGGTGGAAGAGATAGTGAGGCCTGTTAACTACAAGACTGCCCAGACAGATAAACGGAAGAAAGCCACAATGTACCATATTAACCTATTGAAAAAATGGACTCCAGTGGCAACTATGGTGGTACAGTGAGATGATTCTGGGCCAGAAATTTCAGCCCCACCAGATTCAGCTCTCTGCTGCCCAGAGAAGAGATTTAGAAGGTTTGATCCACTGGAACCTAAAGATGCTCTACTCCCACCCAGGATGAACTCACCTCATTTGTCATGATATCGTTATTGACCCTGGGGCGGTTATCCGGAAATGACCCTACCGGATTCAGAGGCCACAGGTCATCATCAAGGAGCTGGAAAAGATGCTTAACATGGGATTGATAAAAGAGTCTATGAATGACTGGTCATCATTCATCATCTTTGTTCCTAAACACGACAGAAGCTTTTGATTCTGCATTGACTTCCAGAGGGTCAATGCAGTTTCTAAACTTGAAGCACATCCCATGACCAGAGAAGATGAGCTAATGAAGCGACTCAGTGGAGCACGCTTTCTATCAAGCTAGGATCTGACCAAGGTATACTGGCAGGTGCCTTTGACTTCAGCTGCCAAGGAGAAGACTGCTTTTTCGACACCGCAAATTCTGTTCCAGTTTACAGTACTACCATTTGGATTACCCGGGGTTCCTGCCACATTTCAGCACCTGGTCGACTGCCTACTGAGACTGCAGAAGGAGCATGCAGATGCCTACCTTGATGACATCGCCATCTATTGCAGAGACTGGACCACCCATCTAACCCTTATGCAAGCCATGCTGTCCAGCCTGCGGAAGACTGCATTGATGGCCATCCCCAAGAAATGTTTTCTGGGAGGTCGGAACATTCAATGCCTGTGATATTTAATCAGGAATGGACAAATATGACCTCAACTACGGAAGATGGATTCCATTTTCCAAGCCCCCACCTGAGGTCAAAGAAAGAGGTTCATGTCTTCCTTGGATTGATTGGCTATTACTGCCAGTTCATCCCTAATTTTGCAGAGGTGGCAGAGCCATTAACCAATCTCCTCCAGAAGAGAGCTCCCACATGGATTCAATGGTCACTGGACCTGGACCTGGCCTTCCAGCACCTCAAGAAGGCTGTGGTTTCTAAACCCATCCTGATTAGCCCTGATTTCTCTCTACCATTTCTTGTGCAAACTGATACCTCAGAGGTGGTCCTAGCCCAGGAAGTCAGGGGTGAAGAACATCCCATAGCATTCATCAGTGGGAAGCTCCTTCCTTGGGAATAGCATTATACGGTGATCGAGAAGGAAGCCCTGGCTGTCAAGTGGACACTTGAGGCCTTCAAACACTACCTGCTTGGCCATCTGCTTATAATGGACCACCAACCATTCCAATGATTGGCTCAACATGGAGTGGAGGAGTAGCCTAGTGGTTGGGGCAAGGTACTTCAGGCCGGAAGGTCGGGGGTTCAAATCCCACTAGAGGACAGCAACCTTGGGCCGGAAGGACTGGGATTTCTAGTCCCACAGGTGCTCCTTGTGGTCTTGGGCAAGCCACTTAACCCTCCATAGCCCATGTTCTCTGTGTGCTGTGCTTTCCTGTCTAATCAATGTGTTTATACCTCAAAAATTTCCTATCATGAATTGACAATTTCCAATCTGTAATAAAAAAAAAACTGCTGCTGATCACTGGAAGTAGCAGTATACTAAATAAATAAATTAAATAAATATAAATAAATAAACATAAAGAGTCTAATGGCTATATTTTGCGGTGGTTTTTGAGTCTCCAACTCTACCAGTTTGGGGTCCGCCTTAGGGCTAGTCATACTCATCTGAACGCAGACTTCCTTTCCTGGGTGGGGGGTCCCGAGTGAGGCAGGTGCTCAATAGGGCATGGTTGAGCTGAGGCGAAGGATGTATGATGGCGTCTATAGAATACTACCCATCCCTCTCTAAAAGAAGAATTTGCAGCCCAGAGTTCAGGGCAGGGAGGGTGTGGCTCACAAGGGGAAGTTAAGAACCCAGCAGGCTGCAGGAGGGAGAGGGAGGACCATGGAGTGAGAAGTCCTTCTAAGGCTGGCCATGCAAAGGAGTTCTGAGGTAGGAACTTTAACTGGGGCCAGAGGAAAGGTCGGGAGAACCAGCATGTGGAAGTTTAACAAGCTGTAACAGAAGTAAGCTAACTTTATTTTCCCTGAACTACTGTTTGTTCTGGGTTTTGTTTGTGGAGATTTAACAAGCTGGGACAGAATAAAAACTGCTTTTATGTTCCCTGAACTGCTGTCTGGTCGGTGTTTTAAAGAAAACCCTTTCTACCGCATGCCACACTACAAACATTTGACTATTCATCCCCCACGTGTCATAAACCTGTTAGAAACCCATATTGTTACTGAATTAAAAGACCCGATACACCTCCAGTTTCTTTATGAAGGAGATAGCATAGTTACTCACCTTTAACAGGTGATCTCCGGGAACAGCAGGAATTTAGTCCTCACATATGGGTATCGTCGGTACCGACGGAGCCTGCGTGGGAACGCTCCCCAGCGTCCAATCAGAAAGCTTTTGGGAGCATCCCACAGCGCCTGCGTGCTGCCTTCCCGCCTTTTCCAACTGCCTCTCTCCAGTTGAGTTTTAAAGCTGAGACAAAGAGAGAGAGAGGGAAAGGAAAATGATAGAGAGATACAACTCCTAGGGGAGGTGGGTGGGTTGTGAGGACTAAATTCCTGCTGTTCCCGGAGATCAACTGTTACAGGTGAGTAACTATGCTATCTCCAGGAACAAGCAGGAATGTAGTCATCACATATGGGGACTCCCTAACTTTAGGTGACAGGGAGAGACCCCAGAAGTTGTGTGTCCCTGAAGAGGGCTCCACTTCCCCCCATGGCTCTCTGGCATCCTATCAGGGATGGTGGGTAGGAGTTGATTAGGTATGGAACAGGTGTTGGAGAACAGCCTGACCAAACAAGGCATCCCGGCGGGAGTCCTTATCCAAGCAGTAATGGGCTGTAAAGGTATGAACTGAGGCCCAAGTGGCTGCTCGACAGATGTCGTCGATAGACACAGAGTGCAGATGAGCCATTGAGGCTGCCATGGCTCTCACATTGTGGGCAGTGACATGGCCCTCCAGAGAAAGATTCTTACTCTGATAGGGGAAGTAAATACACTGAGCAATCCAGTTAGACAGTGTTCTCTTGGAGACTGGAAGTCCCAAATGAGAAGGATCAAAAGCAACAAAGAGTTGAGAGGACTTTCTATGTTGCTGTGTTCTTTGTAAGTAAAAATCTAGAGCTCTTTTACAGTCCAAGGTATGAAGATTCCTCTCTGCATTTGATGCATGAGACCCTGGAAAAAACACAGGTAGGTAGACCGCTTGGTTCAGATGAAAAGGCGAGACCACCTTAGGCATAAAGTGTGGATGAGTACTAAGGACTACCTTGTCATGATGGAACCTTGTATAAGGTGGATTAGCTACTAGCACTTGCAACTCACTAATGCGGCGTGCTGATGTGATTGCAATGAGAAAGATAACCTTCCAAGAAAGGAATTTCAAGGAGGTGGTAGCTAAAGGTTCGAAAGGTGGCTTCATGAGCTGCCCAAGAACCAGGTTTAAGTGGTGGTGGCCTAATGGGAGGCTTAGTTAGAAGAAGGCCTCTCATAAATCTTGCTATAAGAGGATGAGAGGAAATAGGCTGTCCATTTAGAGGCTTAAGGGAAGCTGCAATAGCACTCAAATGGACTCTCACTGAATTTGTCTTAAGGCCTGCATTAGATTAATGAAGGAGATACTCCAGCAAAGACTCCAGAAGTATCGCAAGAGGGTTAAGACCCTTCTCTGCACACCAAACGGCAAACCTTTTCCACTTGAAAGCATA
This sequence comes from Ichthyophis bannanicus, assembly GCA_033557465.1. Lineage (NCBI taxonomy): Eukaryota > Metazoa > Chordata > Amphibia > Gymnophiona > Ichthyophiidae > Ichthyophis > Ichthyophis bannanicus. The sequence goes on from CM066032.1 coordinate 192,210,349, forward strand.
AGAACATCTAGTGGAAGGTTTTCTGGAAGCATAAAGAACACCTTTCACTTGCTGAGAAAGGTTAAGAACTTGGAGATCTAGGCCTTCAGCAACCAAGCCCTGAGATGCAGAGACTGGGGATTGGGATGCCATAACATTCCGTCCTCCTGAGTTAGGAGATCTGGAGCAGACCCTAACTCCAGGGAGGGAGCTTGAGAGAGGTGTAGAAGCAGAGGGTACCACACTTGCCGTGGCCAATGTGGTGCTATGAGAATCATATGGCCTCTGTCTCTCTGAAGCTTGAACAGGGTTTTGGGAATTAGGGGAATGGGTGGAAAGGCATACAGGAAGTCTTGACCCCAGTAAAGGAGGAAAGCATCCCTGGCCTGAGCCCCCTGAGCCGGAGTTCTGGAACAGAACCGGGGAAGTTTGGCATTCCACGGACTTGCAAAGAGGTCTATGTCCGGGGTTCCCCAAAGTTGAAATATCCTGGTCACCTGGTCTGCATGCAGAGACCACTCGTGTGGAAGCAGAACTCGACTGAGTCTGTCCGCCCAAGAGTTTTGAATGCCTGGAAGATACACTGCCAGAAGATGAATCTGAGGCTCTCTGGCGAGGGCCCATAGTCGCAAAGTTTCGTTGCAAAGCGACAGAGAGCCGGTTCCCCCTTGCTTGTTCACATAGAACATGGCTACTTGATTGTCCGTATGAATGAGGACTGTCTTGTAGCTGAGCAGGGAGTTGAACACTCGCAGAGCAAGAAAGATTGCTCTGAGTTCCAAGAGATTGATATGTAGACAACTCTCTTGTGGAGACCAGGTGCCCTGGGTGGAGAGGTCTTGCAGATGAGCTCCCCAACCCATTTTAGAAGCATCTGTTGTGAGAGTTGCTTGGGGTAAGGGTTGCTGAAAGAGGGACCCCAGCAACAGGTTTTGAGTGGACTTCCACCACTGGAGGGACAAAATGAGGTGACTTGTGTTTGCTATTTTGTCTGACAGGCACCCTGATGCCTGGGTCCATTGGGTGGATAAAGTCCACTGAGCTGCCCTCATGTGGAGACGAGCATATGGAACCACATGCACGGTGGATGCCATGTGGCCTAGTAGTTGCAACATTTCTCGAGCAGTTAGATGAGGTTTTAGCACTGCTTGAGAAGCTAACTGCACCAAGCGAAGGCAACGGGCCTGGGGGAGATAGGCCCTTGCCCTTGTGGTATCCAGGAAATCTCCTATGAACTCTAAAGACTGAGGGGGAGTTAGACTGGATTTTGGGATGTTTATTACCAGCCCTAAATACTGAAGGATTCGCATTGTGCAGGATAGAGAAGTCCTGGCCTCTGACTGTGTTGGAGCTCGGATGAGCCAGTCGTCCAAGTAAGGGAAGACAAATATCCCTAGAGTGCGGAGAAATGCTCCTACAACAGCCATGCATTTCGTGAACACCCTTGGTGCCGAGGCCAGACCAAAAGGAAGCACCCTATATTGGTAGTGCTTTCCTTGAAAAAGGAACCGAAGGAACCTTCTGTGGGTTGGATGGATGAGGACAAGGGTGTATGCATCCTTGAGATCTAGAGAACAAAGCCAATCCTGACTCTGAAGGTATGGTAGCAGAGCTCCGAGAGAAATCATCTTGAATTTCTCCTTGACAAGGAATTTGTTCAATTCTCTGAGATCTAAAATAGGCCTGTAACCCCCTGTTTTCTTTGGAATAAGAAAATAAGGGGAATAGAACCCTGTGCCCTGTTGATGAAGAGGTACTTCTTCTATTTCCCCTTGGGCAAGAAGGATGGCCACCTCCTGACCCAACAGGTTGATGAGAGAGGTCGGAGAATTGAACTGCTTCACTATTGTGTGAGGGGACATGCTTGAAAAATGAAGCTTGTACCCCTCCTTTATGATGGAGAGTGTCCAATGCTCTGCTGTTATTTGCCCCCATCTGGGGGCAAAATGACATAACCTTCCTGGAATGGTGGAAGGTTCTGGGCCCTCCAGAACCAGAAAGGCTAAGTTCTCTAGCTGAAAGTCAAAGGCCCTGAGGAGGCTGAGGCTGCTGGTCCGGTGGAGGCCTAGCAGCCTTTGCTTTCTTCTGTTTGGGTGGTTGCTGACGTTTCCCTGAAAACTGACCTGCAGAAGATGCCTACTGAACATAAGCAGGATAAAATCTTTTCTTTTTAGAAAAAGATGGTTTCTTGAACAATTTCTTTCTAACAGGATCAGCAGTGGACTTGGATAGTCTATCCAAGGTGGAATTTTCAGCATCCATTTCATTGGCTTTTTCCTGCCAATCTTTACCAAACAGGTTCTCACCAGTACAAGGGATATTTCCCAATTTGTCTTGTATCCAGAGCTCTAGATCAGATGCCTGGAGCCAAGCAATTCTACGTGCACCTATGGGCGATAGCCAAGGTTCTGCTTATACACTCAAAGCAGTCAAAGGCTGCACGGTTGGAAAATTTAGATACATCTTGGGCATGTTTGACCCAAGTGAGAAATTCCTGTTTTTTATCCTCAGAAATGAAAGGACTTAAAGTTTGTAAATTATCTGTAACCTCCTTTAGGAACATTCCCATGTAGAGACTATAGGAACTGATCCTGGCAGAAAGCATGGAAGCTTGGAAGACTCTACTGTACGTCCAAAAGCATCCAGGGTTCTGCACTCACGTCCTGGAGGATTAGAGGCATGCCTTTTTGCACTTCTGATCCTTCTCATGGCTGACTCCACCACAATAGAGTGGTGAGGAAGCTGAGTCTTATGGAATCCAGGACAAGGAGGGACTCGATACATAGTATCCAATCTACGAGAATGAGGAGAGGTGGTAAGAGGTGTTTCCCACATTCTCAACATGAGATCATATAAAATCTCATGAATGGGTAAGGTAGCTGCCTCCTTAGGAGTTTTGGGATATTGTAGAATTTCCAACTCCTTGGCCCTTGGCTCCTGATGAAGTCTTGGAAGGACATATCCTCTGGAGGAGACATCCTGTGTTTAGGGGAGGAGGACTCCTCTGGAAGAAGCATTGACAGAACTTTCAGAATCCTCAGATTCTTCTGAGGACTCGAAGTATCGTCTGTCCGGATGCTCTTGCAGAGCCCGATACCCGTACCGACCAAGGTCGGTACCGAGAATAACCGGTACTGGAGAATCGGTACCAGAGGGCATCGGAGGACAGGGTACTGGCAGAGCAGACACCGATGCCAATGTCGATGATATCGGTACCGGTACCGATACCGATACCAATGCCGGTGCCAGTGCCGGTACTGGTGGAGTTGTCTGTCGCGGTACCAAGGGCGTCGATGCCGCAAGGAGAGACGCCAGACTGCGTTCCATAGCCAGAACTCTCTGGTCTATCGACACCGCCAATGCATGGATGTCGGTACCAGAGGAGACCGCCGGTACCCCAGAGCATGTCACCAGGAGATCTGTCGAGGCCGAGACATCGAGAACATCCTGGAATCCCGATAATGCTTTGGAAGCCGAAGCCTCCCGCCGGAGTAATTTTGCCGGTGCAGAATCCTCGAGGGCAACGCCAGAGGCATCTCGATGCTTAGAAGGGGATCTACCCTTCGAGGACCGGCTGGATTTATGTTTAGTTACCTGAGATCCACGGGAGGAAGAAGAAGCCCTGGAAGACATCGATGCCACCGAAGCTGCATCAGAGGGAAACAGGGTACTGAGCTTGGCAGATCAGTTCTGCCGACCTCTTTTAGACATCATGGCACAGGACACACAATCCGTGATGGAGTGGGCAGGACCTAAACATTTTAAACACCATTCATGGGTGTCGGTGATGGAGATGGTACCACCACACTTGGTGCACTTTTTAAAACCTGAGGCAGGTTTTTCTATGTTAAGGAAAAATTTTTGGGCCTAAGGCTCAAAAAGGCGCGTGCACCTGAAGAAGAGGAAAAAAGAAGATTTTTATTTTTTTTTTACAGAAATAAGAAAAGAAAGACCGGCGGTACCGGTGGAGCATCGGAGAAGGCAGACGCGACCACAAAAAGAAAGAAAGAAAGAAAAAAGGAATTCTTCTGCGGTGACAGGAACATGACCTGCTGGCTCCACGGAAAAAGAAGAACTGGAGAAAGGCAGTTGGGAAAGGCGGGAAGGCAGCACGCAGGAGCTGTGGGATGCTCCCAAAAGCTTTCTGATTGGACGCTGGGGAGCGTTCCCGCGCAGGCTCTGTTGGTACCGACGATACCCATATGTGATGACTACATTCCTGCTTGTTCCTGGAGATATTATGTTCTTTGTTGCACTCAGTAAAACACCCTTTTGATATACAGTACAATATTTAACAAAGGATTTGGATTTGACTACTCACCCTTCCAAATCCATCTTCAAGGCAAGTTACATGCATGTACAGTAGGTTTTACCCTGACCCCAGAGGGCTTACATCTGAGTTTATGCCTGAGGCAATGGAGGGATAAGTGACTTGCACAAATTCATAAGAAGCATCAGTGGGAAAAGCAGGACTTTACACCTCAATTCCCTGATCTACAGCTTGCTGCTTTAACCACTAGGCTATTCTTCCATGCAGGGCTCCCTCAATGGAAAATGATGATTTATAAAAAGTAAAATCTTCAGAACTGGGTCAGAGATGTGACAAATTGGTGTTAACACAGATAATGGACCATAATAAAGAGCCTAATATTCACAGTGCTAAGAGCAGGGACCTCTCTTAAGCAGCAAAACATTGTATTTGCTGTCAGGCAATAGGAAGTCAAAATACCCGGGAACACTCTTGATTCGGTCAGGAATTTCAATAAAATCTCTAGGGATATCCAAAAATACCTGAGAAATCTACGGGTGACAATCCCTCATCTCCTGTTCCTGTACTCTGTCTGTGAGGGGGAAAGAAACGACAGGAGAGGAAGGGCTGGATTAAAGTGCAAGGTGGCTTTTATCATCTTTTGTCTGTTCACTCTAACCTCAATCCTTCATGTTCTGATATCTGCAGTTTTCCTGGGAGGGGAGAGATTGTTCTTTGCTGAGTGATTTTCCTTGTATAATCTTTTGTGTTAAGAATCAAAGTATATTAACAACCTCTGCATTAACTGTCCCCGACCATTCCTTGTCCAAAATGGCATTTTCCACATTGGCCTAGCGACGGAGACAGTTCTGAGATAAGAATGGAAAGGGAGAGTCTGCTGAGGTCATAGAAAGGGAAGAATACTGGGTTAGTCTTTAGGGAAAGAGGGAAGAATGCCAGAGCTGTTCCAGGAAATAGAGGGAAGAGTACTTGTATCATCCCTAGAGGGAAAGACAGGGAAAGCAAGTGTGTGTGTTTGGGAGTGGAATTCCGTGAAAGAGAGAAAAAATATGCCCATTCCATTACACCCACCATCCTGCAAATTTACACAGAAACTCATGATACATGGGAGTTTGCTGCGTATATTCTTTCAGTCAACGGTGGTGCAGTGATCTTGCTGTTTCAATTGCATGGGGCAGACACGTTCTTCACGACTCGCCAGGGGCATGCCGGCCCTGCATGACTGAAATCACCAAATTGCTGCACCACCCCTTATGGTAGTGCTTTTCAAGCTTTTATCCCATATGACCTCATTTTAACAACTGAAAGATCACATGATCTCAGATGATGATGAAATCAAAATAGTGGGTCTCCGGCCTCCTTCCCCATCCTCCACTCATCTAACGCAGGAAGGCAGCAGCAACTGTAGTGGCGACAGCAGCAGCGGTTAGCACAGGGTCCCTTCTATCAGTGAGTGCTTATACACTCAGTACTCAGCATGGGTTTCCAGGCTAACAGGAAACTTGCCCCGGGGGGGGGGGGGAGGGGGGACAATGGTCTATTAATGCTCACTGGCTGACAGGCTGCATGCTGACTGGTGACTGTCAGTACTTAGCATAGGTCAAAGTGAAAGCCCAGAGAGAAGAGAAAGAGGCCCTGTTTCTATGACCCCATTTGGGATCCTGACTCCAAATTTGGGAACCACTGCCTTATGGTAAGAACAAGGACAGATGATTTCTGTGCACCTCTAGTGGGAACACTGACAACAACTCAAAAGGTTCAGAGACCAGGTGCACATTTCATTTCAAGCTCTCTAACCTAGATTTAAGGAGGTAAGTGGTGGAGTCGAGGCATAATCTGAGGAGAGACTTAATGGTTAGAGCAGCGGGAAGGGAACCAACAAAACCAGGGTTGAAACCTTGGTTCTTGTGGCCTTATGTAAGTCACTTATCCTTTCAGCCTTAGATGTAATTTAGGTTGTAAACCCACCAAGGACTGCGAAAGATCAACTGTACCTGAATGCAACTAAACTAAAACTACTATTGGAAAGGCAGGATCTAAATGCAAATAAATAAATAAAACCTGCAAAGGTGCAACAAGCTCAAAAGATCTCTCCGCTTACAGGATTTTCCTTTCACCTATTAATAAAACAGGTGGCACTAAAGAAAACAGTACCACAACTACAAAAATTTGTCATTTAAGAAAAGTGAAAGACAATAAAATATATCTTGCAGGAAGTGATACTATAGTCAGGATCTGGCCACCAGATGATGTCTCTCCAGGGGCATATGCTCGGAAGGAAAGGGTTAGATCAACTACTTAAGTTGGCAAGTCAATCATTTTAGACATAGATAGGTGGGTGGATGGTGGATGTGAGGATTGCTTGGTATGGAGATATACCACTCCAGTGAGTGAGACTGAAAGCCAATGAGTGAGGTTTTTCTCACAACACATTTGTAGTATAAATTTGGAAAGATGTGCATGTTGCTTTATTTTGCAAATGAAAGGAACACCACAAAATGATATTTAGCTTTCCAAGATTTTAACTAATAATTTTCACTCCCTCCAAAAGAGAAGTAAGGAATTTCTATGTAGAACTTACCATGCAAAATAAAAAAAAAAAAAGGTCTGACATTAACAACAACATAAACCTTCTCCAGTACCAGGTGTATTGTGAAGTAAGACAAACCCCTACAAAAGTCGCTCTGGATAAAACAAATGTACCCATTCCATAACAATGTATATAATCTAAACCGCTTTTGAATCTATGATAAGGCGGTATATAAAACTCTTTAAATAAAAAAATAAACACCAATGAGAACCTACCTAGGAAAAGGCAGCACTGCAAATACATCGGTACCGGGAAAAGCAAACAAGCCGGATCACTACAGATCCCTGTACAAATACTCGCTGCTAATAGAATACCTGGCCTCAGTCACACAGTCTAAGCATAAACAGACCCTCACCGACACTGAACATAGAACGAATTGCCACAGACTGACAACAGAAATATGAAACCCCAAGCAATGGGAATTAGACTGAAACCCCAAGAAGCCAGACTCTGTATGCAATGCACTAGAAAAATAGAAACAGCTATGAATTCCGCTCAAACTGTGCCAAATATTAAATAGCAGATGATGTAAATCCCAAATCTGACATATTCCAAACAGTAAATTAAAAATACAATTATTTCTTTTTTTACCTTGCCATCTGGCCATTTTATTTTTCTAATCATGTTGGTCCCAGTCTCTGGATTTTGCTTTCTGTCTTGTCTTTTAACTTTCTCTCCTGGGTTTCCAGTCCATTTGCCCACTTGTCTTCTTCATTTCGTCCTCTATATCCATCTCTAACGCTGATCTTTTTCTTTCAGCTTTCTTCCATTTATTTTTCTGACTGAAGACTGGAGGATGGCCAATGTAACGCCAATTTTTAGAAAGGGTTCTGGGTATGATCCGGGAAACTACAGACCAGTGAGCCTGATGTCATACCAGGAAAAATGGTAGAAACCATCATAAAGAACAAAATTACTAAACATGTGGATAGTCATGGCCTAATGGGAGACAGCCAACATGGCTTTAGACAAGGAAGATCTTGTCTTACTAATCTGTTATGTTTTTTTGAAGATGTGAATAAACAGGTGGACAAAGGTGAGACGGTTGATATAGTGTATTTGGACTTTCAGAAAGCCTTTGACAAGGTCCCTCATCAGAGACTTTTGGCAAAACTAAAGAGTCATGGGATAGGAGGCAGTGTACTATTGTGGATCAGGAACTGGTTAAAAGACAGAAAACAGAGGGTAGAGCTAAATGGCCAATTTTCCCAATAGAGAAAGATGAATACTGGAGTACCCCAGGGATCTGTGCTGGGTCTGCTGCTTTTTGACATATTCATAAATGACCTAGAAAAGGGAATAACAAGTGAGATTATCAAATTTGCAGATGACACAGAACTATATAAAGTTGTTAAAACCCATGAAGATTGTGGAAAATTGCAAGAGGATCTTGATAAATTGGAAGACTGGGCATCCAAATGGCAGATGAAATTTAATGTGGACAAGTGCAAAGTTATGCACCTAGGAAAGAACAACCCAAACTATGGATACACGATGCAAGGTTCCACATTAGAAACCACCACCCAGGAAAAAGTGTGCAGCGGCAGCCAAGAGAGCAAATAGAATGCTAGGTATCATAAGGAAAGGAATGGAAAATAAAACAAAGGATATTATAATGTCTCTATATTGTTCTACGGTGCGACTGCACCTTGAATATTGTGTGCAATTCTGGTCGCTGTATCTTAAAACGGATATAGCGTTATTAGAAAAGGTACAGAGAAGAGCCACCAAAATGGTAAAGGGGATGGAAGGATACCCCTATGAAGAGAGGCTAAAAAGGTTAGGGCTCTTCAACCTGGAAAAGAGACAGCTGAGAGGAGATATGATAGAGGTCTATAAATTAAATAATGGAGAGGAACGGGTAAATGTAGATCAACTGTTTACGTCATCAGAATATAGAAAGACTAGGGGACATGCAATGAATCTACAGGGTAACCTATTTAAGACTAATAAGAGACAATATTTTTTCACTCAACATGTTATCAAACTTTGGAATTTGTTACCAGAGGATGTAGTAAAAGCTGTTAGTGTAGCTGGGTTTAAAAAAGGTTTGGACAAGTTCCTGGAGGAAAGGTCCATAAACCATTATTAAAAGGGACCCGGGATATCACTGCTTGACCAATACAAGCTCTGTGGAACCTGCGTCTTTTGGGGAAACTGCTAGGTGCCTAGTGACCTACATTGGCCACTGTTGGAAACAGGATACTAGGCTTGATGGACCTTGGTCTGACCCAGTATGGAATAGCTTATGTTCTTAAGTCTCTCTATCCAATCAAATTTCCGTCTTCTTACTGCATCTATGTACAGCTTCACATTTCTACTTCTCTTTTCCTCACCCTGGCTCTCCCAGTCCCATTCCCTTATTTCTCAGTCTCCCCTCTCCCCACAGCATCTGCTTTCTCTCTCGCTCCCTCTCCTTCCAGCATTTCATCTCACCCTCTCCTCCTCCTTCCAGCATCTTCTCCCTCTCCCTCTTCCTTTAGCATCTCTTCTCTCTTTCCCATCTTTATTCAAACATCTCTCCCTACCTCTGTCTAGCATCCATCTGTGTGTCACTATCCCTTCTTCGAGGTCAAAAAGCTCCCTTCTGTGTCCCTATTCACCCTTGTGTCTAGCATCCCCTCTCTCTGTCTCTGTCATACTTCCATATCTTCGTTATGTCCCTTCTTTTCCAGCCGCATGTGCCAGCATCTCCCTGCCACCTTATCTCTCCCACCCATGTTTAGCATCCCCTCTCTGAATCCCTTTTCCCCTGTGTCCATCATCTTCCTCCCCCCAGCATCACTCTATTTCCCTTCTGTTCAACACGCCTACTGATGTCCAGCATCACCTCCTTTGTGTCCCGATTCTTCCTGCCCCCTCCAGCATGAACCAGATTATCTCCTCTTTTACTCTTTCAGCATCTCCCATATCCGCCATCTCCCCCCATCCCTGATTCAGCCTACCAAAATATCCCCCTTTCACTATCTCCCATGTCCACCATCTCTCCCCATCCCCAATTCAGCTTGCTAAAATATCCCCTCTTTCACAATCTCCCATGTCCATCATCTCCCCCTCCCCTCCAGATTCAGCAGGCCAGAATATTCCCTCTTTCACTATCTCCCATATCCACCATCTCCTCATCCCCCGGTTCAGCCTGACACAATATCTCCTCTTCTACTTCCCCCATTTCCACTGTTTCCTCACCCCCGATTCAGTCTTTCCTCTTCCCCACATGACCCCAGTCCAGTCCCCATCCGCGGTGCCCAGCCTTCTTTGCTAATACAGGACTTGTGGCAGTGGCAATAAAACATAATAGAGGAACGGAACCTGCTCTGCCGGTCCCGCTCCTTCCAAAGTAAACTCCCTGTTTTTGAGAGGCAGGATTAGCAGAGCTGTCAACGGCATTCTGAACTTGCAGGCTTCGCTCTTCTTTTGTGTTTTATTGCTGCTGACAGCAGTGGTGGCGGAGATGGGCACTGGCTTGGAGAAGGAGCTGAACAGAAGACGATAACTAACTACACAGGACCATCAAAAAATGCATGAGAGAGGAGGATAATGACATATGAGCATGTCAGTGAGACCCAAGGCATGTGTCACATGCCGAATACAGATCTCAAGTGCCAACCAGATAAGATTATCAACAGTGCTGCGAAGAAGTCGGTTGTCTTGATATATTTGGGTACCAACGACGTAGGAAATTGTGGGAGGTAGGTTCTGGAAGCCAAATTTAGACTTTTAGGTAAAAAGTTGAAATCCAGAAATTTCACAGTAGCAAGCTCAGAAATGCTTCCTGTACCATGCGCAGGAGGCAGGCAAAGGTGAAGAATGTCAATGTGGATGAGACAATGGTGCAGGAAAGAAGAATTTAGATATGTTAGGAAATGGGCAACATTCTGGGGAAGATGGAGCTTATTCCAAAAAGATCAGATCAACTTAAACAGAGACAAGGGCCATGTAACACCTCTATGATTGGGGGCGCCAAGATCCACCTTGACTCCTCCAAGCTCCAACCCTAGCTTCCTGCAGCCTTCCCTTCCTGTTTTGCCCATGGGAATCCCATCTCCTGTGGGCAGAAGAGAAGGGAATGGCTACGATTTCAGCAAACTCCTTCTGTCTGCCCGTGGGAGATCAGGTCCCCATGGACAGGAAGGAAAGGCCACCACCATCACAATAAAGACTCTTTCTGTTTGCCCGCAGGGATCTCCCTCTAGCAAACAGGAGTCTTTGCTATGATTTTTGCGACCTTCCACCCTGCCCACGGGGATCCCATCTCCTGTGGGCAAACAGAAGTCTGCCACAATCATGGATGACGGGCAAAATTTTGTTCTGACCAGGGCCTGTGTGGCTTACCCTGTTCTGAAGCCTATGAACAGAAAGGAATGAAGCTGAAGGTGCTAACATATAAAAAAGAGACAGACGCTTTGAAACTAGAACCTGGGGGAAAGTTGACAATCATTTAAAAGTACATGCTTCAGAATGAGATATCTTTGAAGGGTATTATCAAAACAAAAAAGTTAAGGTCATCCCAATAGAGGGGTTGCAATAAAGACAAAGGTAGCCTAACTGCCTTTAAAGAGCAGAAAAAATTGAAAGATTGCCAGTTATCCCTGTCAACTGCTAAGCAGGTTATAAATATAAGCCAAAAACATACTTTGAAATGTCTATATACAAATGCTAGAAGCCTTAAAAATAAGATGAAAGAGTTAGAATATATAGCTCTGAATGAAAAGTTAGATATTAAAGGAATGTCTGAGACTTAGTGGAAGGAGGATAACCAATGGAACATTGTGATAGCAAGGTATAAATTATATTATAATGATACAGCAGTTCAAATGGGTGTAGGGGTGCTGCTATATCATAAGGGGGCATTGAGTTAGGCAGACTAAATGCTCTGCAAAAACAGAATGCACCGACTGAGGTGAAATGTTGCAGAGGCCTACAAAATCTTGAATGAAGTGGAATGGGTAAAGTGCAAAGACTAGAAGATAAGCCATGAAGTTACAAAGTAGTACATTTAAAACAAATATTTTTTTTTTACTCAATTCATAGTTAAGCTTTGGAACTTGTTGCTAGAGGATGTGGTTAAACAAGTTTGCATAGCCAGGTTTAGAGAAGGTTTGGACAAGTTCCTGGAGAAAAAGTTAATAGACTGTTAAGGTGTACAAAGGGAAAGTCACTGCTTATTCTGAGGGATAAGTAGTATGTAATTTCGCTATTTTTTCGGATCTTAGTCCTTGTGGCCTTGTAGAAACAGGATGCTGGGTTTGATGGATTTTCAATATGACCCACTATGGCAGTTTTTATATTCTTTTCTTCTATGCGTTAGGTGCTGTGAATAGCCTAATGGTTAACGTGGTGGTCTGACAATAAGGGGAGTCGGGTTTGAATCCCACTGTTGCTCTTTAATAATCTTGGGCAGGCCACTTCCCCCTCCATTGTCTCAAGTACAAACTTAGATTGTAAGCCATCTGAATGTAACTTGCCTTGAACTTCTGAGGAAGGTGTTAGCTAAATTCAATTCAGATTTTACTTAGTTCTGGTTTTACCCCACTGCATGCATGGATTGTAAGTTCAGTGAAGCAAACATATGACTGGATCAGTTTGTCCTGAGAAGAAGGATCCATATGAAGGTCTATAATGCACCAGCAACTGAACAAAAGAAAAAAATGTCAAGAATACTGATGCCTGAGTTCAAACCACTATATCAACGGCTCTCAACCCAACCTTCATGAACCATTTTGCCAATCAGAATGTCCACAGTAAATTGATTTTCAAGTACTGCCTCTCCTGTATATAGATCACACCATTTAACAGAATGAAACCTCCCAGCTGATACATTTACAAAGCGTCGTATGCAGCAATCAAATATAACGTAGTTACTCACCTGTAACAGCTGTTCTCTGGGGACAGCAGGAATCAGTCCTCATATATGGGTGACATTGGCGCCAACAGAGCCCTCACAGAAACATCCCCCCAACTTTCAAAGAAAGCCTTTGGGAGATGCCACCACGCGTGCCTTTGGGAGATGCCTTCCCGCCCAAGGATGCCATCTTGCTCAGTCAGATGACACAGCTAAAAGATGGCAAAAAATAAAAAAAATGGTAAGAAGCAACGCCGAGGAGAGGAGGGAGGGTTGTGAGGACTGATTTCTGCTGTCCCCAGAGAACACCTGTTACAGGTGAGTAACTGCGTTTTCTCCAGAAACAAGCAGGAAGTCAGTCCTCACATAAGGGACTCCCAAGCTACAGGCTACCATAAGCCCGTAGGAAAAAAACATAGTCACCCTCAAAGGGAGCCGTGAGCAGCAGCAATAGAGTCTGTAGATACAGACTGCAGTAGGACCCATGTGTCTGATGGAAATCAGCACTCCTGTAGCCTGAACACAGAAGGGTCGGAAGGTAGGAGTTGCCTATACCCTGAAAAGTTTACGGAACACGTCCTGGCCGAAGGTGCTGTCCCATCGGGACTCCCTTTCCAGGCAGTAATGAGCTGCAAAAGTATGGACTGAAGACCAGGTGGCAGCCCGGCAGATGTCCAACATCAGGATGACACAGAAACCGCCAAGGTTCTGACACAGTGTGCCGTGACCCAACCATCCAGCATGAATTCCGCCTGCTCATAGGTGAGGGCAATACAGTCTGCCACCCAGGTAGACAGTGTTCATTTGGTCACTTCCTTCCCCAGCTGACTGGGATCATAGGAAACAAAAAGCTGAGAAACTTTCTGGAGGTCCTGGGTACATTTAATATAGAAGGACAGGGCCCTCTTACAGTCCAAGGTGTGAAGGACAGTCTCCAACCTACTGGCGTGAGGCCTTGGGAAGAAGGTGGGCAGCACCACCTCCTGGTTGAAGTGAAAGGAGGATAACACCTTTGGAAGGAATTTGGTGTGTGTGTGGAGCACAACCCTATTCTTGTAGAACCTGGTAAAAGGTGTCTCTGCCACTAAGGCTTGGAGCTTGCTAACGCTGCGAGCGGAGGTAAGCGCTATAGGAACACCATCTTCCACGAGAGGTATCGCTGATGATAGGTAGCCAGAAGCTCAAAAGGTGGGCGAATGAGCTGCGCCAATACTACGTTAAGGTCCCACTTGGTTGCAGGGGTGGACGGGGGTTTTTGATAACTGAGGTCCCCTCAAGAAGCGGGTCAGCAGTGGCTGGACTGAGAGGGGTTTGCCATCCACCAGATGATGCGCCACTAGGGCACTGAGGTGCACTCTGACAGAGTTCGATTTGAGCCTGGATTGAGAGAGATGGAGAAGGCACTGCAGCACCAGCTGCACCAAACCAAAAATCTGCACCATTTGAAGGCGTACACTTTCCTGGTGGAAACCTTAGGGGAGGATAGCAGGATCTCCTCCACTTCTCCTGAGAGGATGAAGGGGGCTAAAGTCACCCTTTCAGCAGCCATGCCATCAGTGATAAGGACCCAAGATTGGGATGCAGGAGAGAGCCCTTCTCCTGAGACAGGAGCTCTGAGGTGCTCCCCAGTTGGATGGGAGTCTTTACTGACAGCCAGAGGCATAGAGGGAACCATGGCTGCCTGGGCCATCAAGAGCTTATCAGGATCAGGAAGGCCTTATTGCAGAGGGTCCTGAACAGCATTTTGGCAATTAGTGGCGTGGGTGGGAAGGCGTACATGAGACCTTCTGACCACAAAATGATAAATGCACTGGCCACCACCCAGGAGGGTGGGCTTGCTGGGAGTAGAAACAAGGCAACTGGTAGTTGTTTGGGCTGGCAAAATGGTCTACTCACGGTGTCCCCCAGAGATGGAACAGTCGGTTGGCCACTCTGGGATCCAGCTGCCACTCAAGCGGACTGGAGGACCCTGCTCAATCTGTTTGCAAGGGAGTTGTCCTGGCCTGGAAAGTATACTGCCCATAAAAGTATGCCCTGTTGGACTGTGTAGGAGCAGAGCTTCACCATCTCGCAGCATAGGTTATAAGACCCCTGCCCCCCTGCTTGTTTACATAGAACATTGCCACCTGGTTGTCTGTTTGGATAAACACCGGCTGATGCCGCAGGCAATGGCAAAATGCTCGGAGGGCTAGATATATTGCCCAAAGCTTCAGGAGATTGATCTGCTGGTTGCTCTCATCCTGTGACCAGCTGACCTGGGTGCGGAGTTCCTCGCAATGGGCTCCCTACCCCAGCAGGGAGGCATCCATAGTGAGAACCCTTAAAGGGTTTGGAGTTTGGAAGGGCATCCCCGCCTCAAGGTGTTGGGGGTTTTACCACCAGGTCACAGATTCTGCCAACTGGCGGGTCACTGAGACCTGTCCAGGAGAGGGTCTATGGCCTGTGTCCACTGGTCCCAAAAGCACCACTGTGTGGCTCTCATGTGAAGACAAGCATCTGGGGTGACATGGACTGTGGAGGCCATGTGCCCAAGCAGGCACAGCAGAAGCCAAGCTGACACCGAGGGATGGCGTTGTACATCTAGGGCTAGTGTCCTGAGGCAGTTGGCTTGGTCTCCGGGGAGAAAGGCTTTTGCCTGGAGGGTGTCTAGTCTTGCCCCTATGAACTCTAGACATTGCGTCAGGAGGAGGTAAGACTTGGGGTAGTTTAATACAAACCGCAGATGCTGCAGGACCTGGATGGTGCATGCGGTTGCCTGCTGCACTTCTGTAGCCGTGCCTCCTTTTATGAGCCAATCGTCCAGGTAGGGGAAGACAAACACTCTGTGGAGGTGGAGGAAGGTGGCCACTACTCCTAGGCATTTGGTGAAGTCCCTTGGGGTGGAAGCCAAGCCGAAGGGTACTACCCTGTACTGGTAGTAGCCACCCCCCACCATGAACCGCAGGTACTACCTGTGGTTGGGGTGAATGAGGATGCGGGTATAAGCATCCTTCAGATCCAAGGAGCATAGCCAATCTGCCTGCTGGAGGTAAGGCAGCAATATTCCAAAGGAAAGCATCTTGAACTTCTCCCTTACCAGGAATTTGTTCAGGTTGCACAGGTCAAGGATGGGCCTTAGGCCCCCTGTTCTTTTTGGTACAAGGAAGTATCTGGAGTAGAACCCCTTGCCCCTGAGATGGTAGGGAACTGATTCTACTGCTCTGTCCTTGAAAAATCCTGTGAGTTCCTTCAGTAGAAGGTCTTGGTGAAGGGGAGACCTTGGGGGCTCTCCCAGAAAGAAAGGAGGCGGTGTCTGAGCCAGATGGAGGAGGTAGCTCTCCTTGACCACCTGGAATGCCCAGGAATCGATGGTGATGGCTGGCCACCTTTGGGCATAATGAATGAGACGTCCTCCTGTGGGCTGCTGACCTCCTTGGAGTGAAGAGGCTATGCTTAAGGAGTCAAAAGTTCCCCCCTGGCTGGGCTGGGGCTGATGCCTGAAGCTTGGAAGCCTTCTGCTTATGAGGGCCTTGCCCATGTCCCTTGGCCTGCTGACCCTGCTGGGGAGCCGGGGAGGCCTGAAAATGTAGATAGTTTCTGCAAGAAGCCTCTTTTCTTGGCAGAAGGGCTTTTTACCTGAGCCCTTCCATCAGGGAAGGGCAGCAGTCTTTTTTAGAGACCCTAGTCTTTGTCATAAACTTGGACTCTAGCTCTGCAGCCTTTCTGGTCATAGGTTTGCCGAAGAGATTCTCTTCTTGGCAAGGGACATCAATCAATTTGTCCTGAACCCACTGTTCATGTCAGATAACTGTAGTCAGGCCTGCTATTGGGTATCGATGCCCGCCGCCGCTACTCGAGTCGCCGACTTGAAGCTGTCATAGGCTGCTCAAGACATAAACTTGGAGCACTCACGGATGGCTTTGGCCAGGTACTCCACCACCATGGAGATGTGCAACAGCTGTGCTTTCTGGAAGCCTGGGCTATGGCGGACGGTACATCAAGTCGAACCGCTTGCTCACCACTGGCACTGATGCCGGTGTCTACCACATTCAGAGCATTAGCCATTCCAGGATCGGTGGGATGGGCACCATAAGTGATTCCCTCAGAGGGGTCTTGAATTGGAGGATTTCTAGCTCCTCTGTCCGAGGATCCTCCTTCGATTCCGTAGGGAATGCCAGGGCCTTGGACACGCTCTTCACAAAGTCAAGGAAAGTCAAGTCATTGGGTGTGGACTAACAAATCCAAAACGGTCTTGTCTCAGAGCGTTCACACTATCATAGAATCAAATATACTCCTGCGCTCTATCACGTTATTTATATACCGTAATCCTATGGTACTAGATTCAATGAGGAAATTTTACAGGTCTCAGACTTATAATAGCATGAGTTTCTGGATTTTTTTTGTCCAGTGACACGCTTGTTTGCATCAACTACCCTTCTTACTTTCCATCCTCTCAATTCTTCTTCATGCAACCAGCAACAAAGTGTCAAAAAATGTTTGACTTTAGTCTTTTATGAAAAGGTATTGCTTAGCTCACACATTGCTGTAAGTACTGCAGATAGTCCATTGAAACAAAATATATTTGAAACCCTAAAAATAGTGAAAAAAGTTTTTAAGGTGCCACTTAACTCGCTGTGCCGTAAGGTTTCATCCATATACTGCAGTTCTTCTGTTTTGAAATTGAAAATCCCGACGCTATTGTTTGAAGCGCCTCTGCGTTTCTCGATCCGGTTCTTCAGGGGACTCTTAAAGTGTTGCTACTAGTTTGAAAGACATAAAAACACCCATCCATAGGTAAACTACTATAAGATATTATCATATGAAAGCTCCACATACTACCCCTCAAAAAATACTACATAAAATCAATTACCTCAAAAAGAATGATGCTGCCCACGTAAAAGTAACAGACCTTTAGTTCCTCATGGAAACTGTTTTTTCAATCTGCAAAAACGCCGCGCATGCGGATTTAGGATTTAACCCCAGTTATTTAAACTTTTTTAGACTCCTCCCAGCCATTACTAAGCGTGTCTATTCAGATACTACTCCCGTGGGATACTTTATACCCGTAAAATCCCTCTTTAGTAATAGCTTATGCATTTTTACTATAAAGAATATAGTTTGAGACGTGTCTAAGAACTTTTTAGGAACAAACACCCCAATCAATTGCCAAATTTAATCCCGCTGGATGAACTGAACCCAGTCGATGTATCCAACGCTGTTCTCTGACTATTAGAGTGTGGTCCCTTGTCTTGCCACAGGACCCCATCTGTACCTGTTCAATGCACCAACAACGTAAATGTTCAAAATTATGGCCTTGAGTTATACAGTGGGCTACCAGAGGAGCTTCCATCCTCTTGCACTTGATCCTGCTCTCGTGCTCTTTCATATGTATTCTGAATTTTCGAATTGTCTTCCCAATGTACAGCAAGCCACACGGGCACAATATTGCATACACCACATAAGTTGAATCGCAAGTAGTGTCACCCTTTAACCAATACCCTTGTAATTAAACTGATTTAATGTTTTAGAAATATTACAAATGGTGCACTGGCCACATGGATGATGACCTAGTGCTTCTCCATTCTGCATGATCGAGTGCTCCATCCGTAAAACTGCCGGGCTGATGTATTCTTTCAAATTTTTACTTCGTTGCCACCCGCATCGGATGCAGTGGTGCTCCATGCTGGGTAGTGTTTTCAAAACCCTACTGTTCTTTTTGATATCTTTTCTGCATGCTCACACTAATCGGAGAATACTTGGTTACAAGATGCACAAATCGTGTGTCTGATTCACTTCGGGATGACTGAGAGTTCAATATTAGAGCTCGATAACAATACAAGGCCCGTTTATAAGCTCTGGTGACCACTCCCGCTGGATAACCTCTCTGGATAAACTGTGTTTTTAATCGCTTCGATTTCTCTTTAAAATCTTCCCGGCTAGATATCTTAAAAATTGTGAAAACGGAAGCCCCTCTTTAAGTCTTGGAGGATGAGCACTGTCAAATTGTAAAAAGGTATTTCTATCAGTGGGTTTACTGAATACTGTGGTTTCCCAGTGGTCCAACCCCTTAATGACCCGAACGTCCAAGTTGGGTGTGGACTGACAGTGGGGCTCCGAAGAAGGGGAGTTTGAGGAGATGTTGCGGTGGCGATAGGTGTCTGGCGACTCTTCATCCTTAGTCTCCAACTCGGAATAATCCATCGAAGACTTGAGGGAAGGATGGCTCATGGGCTCTGGGCATGAGCCTCTCCCACATCCCTCGGAAGCTTCACGGCTGGCACCAGGTGCACTAGCCAGGGAAGACCTCAGTCCTGTGGAACGGGAACTGGATAGAGACCTCGGCCGAGGATTGACCTCAAGGATCAGCTCGGCCTCCAGGGACGTCTTCGACATCGGCGACAGCCCAGAGTTCTGGGCAGAGGAACCAGTGTTACCAGACAACAGCATCTTCTGCTGGTCCATAAAGGCAGAAAGACTGAGTTCCAGGGCCGCCATTCTGGATTCGAGTCCAGAAGGCTCCACAGTCATCAGCGCGGGTGCCGAGGAACTCTGGCCTGATACCGGTTCCCCCGAGGGGGAATCCTTGACGAGGATAGGTTCTGGCAACCGAGGCCGGTCTGAAGTAGAGTCCTTGCGAGGATCATAGTAGGCTGCTCCCTCTCCGATCCCTTGGACAAGTATCTAGGACTGCGGGACCTGGCTCGGAGCTTACTGGGTCTGTCAGAGCCATCCAGGGATGCCACCTTCGAGGTTTTCTTCTTCTTTTTATGTTACCTCAAGGGAGACCCCCTTTCTGAAGAGCTGCAGCATCATTTGGGGTCCGTGAGGCTGCCCAGAGATTCCACTGTTCCAGAGGAGGCCTTGGCCTTTGGAGGTACCGGGGACTCCAGAAAAAACTTATTGTGCTGCTGCTGGTGGTTCTTGAGGGCCCTGGTGGACATCGTTTTACAGAAGCCACAAGCCATGACGTCGTGATCCGGCCCCAGGCAATGAAAGCAGCATTCATGTGTGTCGGTAAGGGACATGATTTTAGAACACCAATCACACTTCTTAAACCCACTGTAGTCATGGGGGAAAAGTAACCCCGGCGAGGTCGAAGACCCACGGTGCTGCCAGTTAGGAAAAAGGGGTATGAAGGTGCCGAAAAGGAAAAGGGGGACCCGAGACTCGATGCTGAAGCAAGAAGCTCAGGTGGCGGGAAGAGTACCTGTGCACAACCGGAGAGGGGGAAACCAGACAGATGTCTGAAGGGCTTCGGGGGGAAAAAAGGAGACTAAGCAAGATGGCACCCTTGGGTGGGAAGGGTACCATGTATGCATGGTGGCATCTCCCAAAGGCTTTCTTTGAAAGCTGGGGGGATGCTTCTGCAAGGGCCCCATCAGCGCCGATATCACCCATATGTGAGGACTAACTTCCTCCTTGTTCCTGGAGAAAGTATGTTTGGCAAGAGAAATATAATACAATCGTATTTTTCTGTCTTCTCTGACGTTATGTTTTATTTTTTGGATAAGGGATTTGTCTCAGCCTTACTCTGTGATGTGATCTGCTGAAATATTTTCAAATAATGCAATCCCCTTCTTCAAAAAAATAAAAATTTAAACCCCAATTCACAAAGTAATACAAAGAAAAGGATGTGCTTTATCTAATGAAAGACAAAGCATTACAACTATTAAGATACGGGGGAAAGTACACCTAGCCAATTCCTCATTAGTATGATATCACTGCTTACTACGCAAGAACTAAAGTGCTTATACTGCAGAGTTAAATAATCTATATTTATACCTCCAAGTCATCTACTAAAATCCCATTTTACTTTTAAATATTTAATAAAATCATTAAAAAGACACCACAATTAGTTTTTATTTTCTGGAAATATTTTTCACATTACAAAGAAATCTATTATTTTCAGTCATTTTGAATCCAAATGACAGAGAGGCACCTTTAATATCTAATCCTTTTTTCAGTCCATATTGCTAATGGGATAAGTAGCGTAATATATAGAATATTTAAAGAAAGCGTAGTTATTCACCTGTAACAGGTGTTCTCTGGGGACAGCAGGAATCAGTCCTCATATATGGGTGATACTGGCGCCGACGGAGCCCACGTGAATCGACTCTCCAGTTTTCAAAGAAAGCCTTTGGAAGTTACAATGCGCATGCACAGTCATCTTCCCGCCTAAGGGTTCCATTTTACCTCAGTACAATGACATAGATTAATCAAGCATACAAAAAAAAAAAACAACCTCCTCGGGAGGAGGGAGGGTTGTGAGCACTGATTCCTGCTATCCCTGGAGAACACCTGTTACAGATGAGTAATTACTCTTCCTCCAGGAACAAGCAGGAAGTCAGTCCTCACATATGGGACTTCCAAGCTACAGGCTACCAAAAACCTGTAAAAAGCCACAGGCGACCCAAAAAGCAGACAGTAAAGGACAGCAGGGAGCGCTGGTTGGCTGGGAGGTCCAACACTGCAGTATCCACATCGAAGATTCAATCACCTCTCCGGTAGCCTGGACACAAAGGGCTGGAGGGAAGGAGTTGCACTATTCCCCAAAGAAGTGACAAAGTACAGCTTGGCCGAAGGCACTATCACTCCATCAGCTCTCCTCCAAGCAGTAGTGTGCTGCAAAGGTGTGCACAGAGGACCAGGTGACGGCCCAGAAGATGTCCAGCAAGGGCAACAAGCGCAGATTGGCTAGAGGCCGCCATGGCACGCACATTGTGCACTGTGACATAATGTTCCACAGAAAGCCCAGCCTGTCTACAAGCAAAGGAAATGCAGTCGGTCACCCAGCATGAGAGGGTGCACTTGGAGCCTGCAGCCACAAGCCAACTGGGGTCAAAGGAGATGAAAAGCTGTACTAAGCAGTGGTGGGACTGCATCCTCTGGATGTAAACGGACAGGGTCCTCTTGCAGTCAAGCATGTATAGGGAGGCCTCAGCCCTGGAGGAGTGATACTTGTGAAAGAAGGTGGGAGCCCCCAAAAAATGTAATCTTCTGAATATGTAATCTTTCGGTCTTGTAATCTTCTGACTTGTAATCTTCTGGTCTACTCTCCCTTTGGTCCTGGGTTCATTTCACAGAGACAGTAGGGTAAGCAGCACAAATAAGACAACCAACCAGGTGTGGCTTGGAAACAGGAATTTATGTAGAAATAGGCTTATTACATAGGTACAGAACAGAGTTATATAGTGGTTGTTAAAAAGCTGCTTCAGTGTACATCAATGAATCTGTGTGTGTGTGTGCATTTGTGAAGTGTGAGAGAGAATAGAATATATGAAAGACTCTATGTGTGTGCATGTGTGTGTGAGAGAGATCCGAGAGAGAGGGGGGGGGAGGGGGAGGGGTGAAGAGAATTGATTATCAGAGCCTCCTGTCCTTCATGTCCGATGAATAAAGGAAGAGAGAGAGAAAGAGGAAGTATTTCTGTCCTTTATAGTGAATTTTCTCTAGCACCTCCCTTTGAGGTCTGCTATTGTTTCCAGCACCTCCCTTTGAGGTCTGCTATTCTTGATTTAGCAAGGAAGGGCTGCAGACCAATCTCAACAGGCCCGGAGACTGACATCACCAGGGGGTCAGAGTTAATCTCATCTTGTAAACTACGCTCATTAACTTTGGAGACTGATATCACCAGAGTAACAAAGTTGCATGAAATCCAAGGTCTGGGGAACAGCCATGACACCTACGCCATGCTGATGTATGCTGACAAACATCACCTCCTGATTCAGGTGGAAAGCAGAGACCACTTTTGGCAGGAACTTGGGCTGAGTCTGAAGGATGACAGAGTTCCTGTGAAATCTAGTGTAGTGCACATGGGCCACTAGCACCTGGAGCTCATTCACGCACCTGGCAGAGGTGAGCGCCACTAGAAAAATGACCCTGCAGGAGAGGTACTTCAGATGGCAAGTAGCCAAGGGTTCAAAGGGGAGAGCCATGAGTTTCCTCAACACCACATTAAGGACCCACACCACTGGTGGCCAATGTTCCCTCTAATTTTCTGTAGGCTGTGTGCGCATAAAATATCAGCTGTGCAGCTTTTGAAGGAAGGTTAAATTTTTGTGCGCCACATAACGACACTCAGCGTTATATACTTTAAAATTTGACTACATGTCAGAATACAGTATGTACACCACATTGATTTTAATCAAATTAAATGAAAACAGACAATTACTAAATGAAGCAGAAAATTTCTAGTAATTACAATCACAACTTTTAAATTTTAAGATGTCTGTGTTGTTTTCTATCAGAATCAGAACCGTAATTTTTGTGCGCTCTGTTGTAAAGTATGTGCGCTCGCTCGCGAGGTGTGTGCGCGCGCACACGCGCACAGCTTAGAGGGAACAGTGCTGGTGGCAGATGAATGGGGGATTGTAAGAGGACGAATCCCCTCATGAAACAGCCCACTAGAAGGTGCACTGAGGTGGCCAGACCATCCACTGTGCAGTGGTGAGCTGAAATTAATTGTATTTATTTTTTATTTATTTAAAAGTATTTATATCCCGCTTTATCCTTGAATCAAAGCGGATTTCACTGCAAACCAATCAATTAGGGTAATGCGGGGGTGTTGGCATGCAGTGGTTGTGAAGGTAGTGTTCGTGAGTGTCTGGATAGGTAAATCTTGATTTGGAGTGCAATATGTACAGGTTGAGCTATCTACATTGGGCTATATACATTTTAATAAGAGTAACAGGATGTTTTTATGTTGTGGATGTCATGTCTTGTGTAACTCGTTTTGTAGGGTAGTTAGGGTGGATTGTTGGTCTTCATTGAATTGTTCAATGAATAGGGTGGTTTTAAGTAGCTTCCAGAAATCTTTTATATCTGTTGTTGATTTTAGATTATCTGGGAGGACATTCAAGATAGCAGGGGCAGCAAGAGAAAAGGCTCGCATGGATGTGGATTTGTTCGTTCTTGTGAATAGAGGAGGTGTTGGAATGTTGTTTTTGGTACTGTTTCTGTCTGGTCTTTTGTTTGTTTTGGTTCCAGTGAGTTCTTGTAGTATTCCTGCTGAGATGTTGTTTATAATTTTGAAGATGGTGAGCGCTGATTTATATTTTGCCCGTGAGGAGATTGGTAGCCAGTGTAGATCTTGTAGTATTGGGGTTATATGGTCTTGTATTGAAGCACTAGTAATAATGCGGGCAGCAGTGTTCTGGACTATTTGTAGGGGCGGGTGGTTTGTTTAGGCAGACCTTGGAAAAGTATATTACAGTAGTCCAGTAGGGGTGTAATGATAGCCTGGCATACTGTACGGAAATGTTCTCTATTGAGGAGGGGTTTTAGTCTCCGGAGTGTTGCGAGTTTGAAGAGGGCTGTTCTGGATGTCTGGTTGATATATGGTTGGAGGGTGAGTTGCTTGTCTAGAATCACTGCAAGGTATCTGACTTCGTCTTTTATTGTGATCATTGTATTGGCTATGTTGATAGCAGTAGGGGGGATGAATGTGGAGTCTCTTGTGATGATAATTGCTTCAGTTTTTTTTATGTTGATGTTTAGGTTGTTGTTGGTAAGCCAGGTAGTTATTTCTTGGATGCAGGTTGACATGTTGGTATAGTCTGGGGAGTCCAGTTGAATAGGGGTATATGCCATGATGTCGTCAGCATATATGGCATATTGTATCTTGTGTTTGTTAAATATTTTGCACATGGGCTGAATATAGATGTTGAAGAGGAGAGATGACAATGATTAGCCTTGGGGAACTCCTTGAGTAGTCTTGAAGGGTTCTGAGGTGAGGTTACCAGATTTTACTCTCTGCTGTCTGTCTTTAAGGTATGATTGGAACCATTTAATTGTGGTATCTTGTAGTCCAATCTCTGTTAGGCGTTTCAATAAGATGTGATGGGAAACTGTGTTGAATGCCGATGATATATCAATAAATATTAGTAGGAATCCCTGCTTTATCTTGTTTATTCCTTTGATTATGTTATTGAATAAGTGTATGAGTAGTGTCTCAACGCCATGTTGTGGACGGAATCCATGCTGGTGGGGTGAATTCATCAATGTGATCTAGTGGGGTGAATTCGTCAATGTGATCTTGGAGTTGTCTCTGTACAATTTTTTTTGTTATTTTAACCAGGAATGGGAGGCTGGATATTGGCAGTAGGTTGAAGGGTTGGTAATGTTGGATAAAGTAGATTTAGGAATGGGGCGGATAGTAGACTGCTTGAGGGCTTTTGGCATGTAACCCTGGGTGAGAGAGGAGTTCGTTATCTTTTGGATGAATGTGTTGAGTTCTTCTTTGGTGGATTTAATCGAAGT
The DNA here is from genome assembly GCA_033557465.1 of Ichthyophis bannanicus. Classification (NCBI taxonomy): domain Eukaryota; kingdom Metazoa; phylum Chordata; class Amphibia; order Gymnophiona; family Ichthyophiidae; genus Ichthyophis; species Ichthyophis bannanicus. The sequence continues at coordinate 192,235,267 of CM066032.1, forward strand.
TACTGGGCAGGGTCCGATGGAGAGGTGGTGGTGTTTAGAGCAGTGATGGTTTGTTCTATTTGTTTTGTTGATGGAATGCTGAAGTTCTTCCATTTATTGGTAGTTGTAGAGCCATCTGTTGCTGGTGTGTCCATGAGGGGGATGTTCTTATGGTGTGTGTTAGTTGTGTTATTGGCTATTAGGTAATCATCAAAGGTTTGTGGGTGTATTTTGCTTTCATCTTTCATTGTTGGGTCTTTTGTTAGGGTGTGGACGATGTTGAAGAGATCTTTAGGTTTATTACAGGCCTTTAGTACCAGGTTTGTGTGGTATCGTTTGTTTGTTTATTAGGTTATTGTAATCTTTCTGCATCTCCTGGTATTGTTTCAATGTGTTTTCTCATTTGTTGCGTCTCCATCGACATTCCAGTTGCCTTAGTTTTCTTTTGGATTGTCTTATTGTGTTAGAGTACCATGGTGTAGAACTGGTCCTGTTTTTGTTGTGGTATGAGTTTAATTTGTTGTAGTGTAAATTTATGTGAGGTGTTAGTTGAGATGCAGCAAGTATTGTGGTATTCCATGAGTTGATGGCTTCGTCCAGGTCGGTGAAATCCTGGGGTAGTGACTGCATGGTATCTTTGAGGAATTGCTCTTTGTTAAAGGTTTTGAAGTATCTTGTTGTTTTCCAAGCTGCCTGTTCGGTATTGAGGTGGAGTTCAAATGTTATGGCATGGTGATCTGACCATGGTATTGGTGTAGTTTTAGGTGGTGTTATGAGACCTTTATCTAGGGTGTTGGTTGGAATGAATATGTGGTCTGGTGTAGAGCCAGAGCAATGGGATGGGCCCGTTAGGATTTGCTTGAGATGAATGGATTCCACTGCTTTGTGAAATGCGAATTCAGTTGTTGTTGAGGCAGATTTGAGGTTTAGGTCTCCTAGCACAATGAGAGTCTTATGTGGTGCGTTAGCTGCGTATATCATGCCCAGGATGTTGGATGTATCCTCTGTTGGGGCACGGGGGGGGGGGGGGGTCAGTATATTAAGCAGATGGACAGATGCTTGTTTTCAGTGCTGATGAATTCACAGTGTTTGGAGCTTTTGGAGGATGATGTCTTGAGCCTTAATTCTGATCGGGCAAGGATTATTACTCCGCCTCCTCGTTTGTAAACTGTGAATGCTGGCGGTGTTATTTGGTTCAGTATTACCTGGTCTGTATTCTTGAGCCATGATTCAGTAATGCATAGGATGTCAAGGTTGTTTTCATAGATGTAGTCAGTAATAGTGTTTGTTTTGTTGCATATTGATCTTGCATTTATCAGGCCTATGTTTAAGCAGATGGTATGTGGGGAGTGCGGCTGTGGTATGTATGTTTGTGACAATGGTTCTATTTGAGTATATTTGGTAGGTCTCTTGTGAGGTTTGTAGTGTGTAGATGTGTAAACAGGTCGGTATATGGTAGGGAAGTATGATATATACAGGGTGGCTCAAAAAAAAGTGAGAACATCTCGTAGCATGTAAGTTATTTAAAAATTCAAAAAGACAGATGTAAACGATTGACAAATTAAAAAAACAAAGATGGCAAATTGAAATTGTCGAAATAAAGACGTTATATAACTAAAAAAGGTAAATAAGTAAACTATTTAAGCTTTTAATTTACGAGATGTTTTCACTTTTTTTGGGCCACCCTGTATATAGGAGGATATTGTAGGGCTGTAAAGTAGTTGGTGTAGTAAAATGCATCTGTTTGGTAAGAGCATAGGGTAAGAATTAGTATACAAGCATACATTTTTAGGATGAGTGTTCCTTTGTGCTTTTGCTGTCCGTATATGAGTTTGCAGCTTTTGTGTGCAGGAAGAGTGTGATGGGGTTGATGTTTCATGTTAGTGTCCTCCATGAGGGATGAGCTGTTCACCGCTGGATTATTTGTTAGTCTGGAGAGTATCTATTCTAGGGTGGGTTGGTTTATCAGAGTTTGGTTATACTAGACAGGTATCAAAGTTGTACAGGTGGTCTACTAAACAACATAGTATACAGTATGTAATATTATACAGTTGTACAGGTGGTCTACTAAACAACATAGTATACAGTATCCCTTGCAGTCGGGAGGAGGCACTTTCTGGGCGGAGCGCTGCAAGCCCACGTTGGAGGGGGAATCACTGTGCGGCCAGGTGAGGTGGGTGATGGAATGGCCCAGTTTTTAATAATCTCACCTCCCTCATTGCAGGCAGGCTTTGGTTGCTTCCCTCCTTCTGAGGTCTCCGGCGGCGATCGCTGATGGCGAATGGAAGTGTGCTTAGACGCTGAGCTCCGGTCAGAGAAGCGAAGGAGGGGGAGAGTTGCAGGGTTCTTTGCGTCTGTTGGCACTTATACACATGGGTGCCGCTGAAGCGGAGAGGAGGAGGAGGTCTTGCAGCGTGTGTACTTTCCCACTACTGGGCCCGTGCCTAAGGGCCACGCCAAAGGGCCCTCTGGCGAGGCGTGCCCGACGAAGGAGCTGCTTAAGTGTCCCTCCCAGTGCCCCGATTGGGCAGGCGCCTCTGAGTGGGAAATGGCATGGAGGTGCACTCTGACTGTGATGGATTTTAGGCCAGCTCCGGAAAGATGCAAGAGGTAATGTAACTCGTCTTGCACAGTGCAGGAGAAGGGGTTGAAACCCCTGTCCATGCCCCACAGGGAGAATCTTCACCACTTAAACACTTGTATATGCCTGATGTATGGAATCCTTACACGAGGCTAGCAGAACATCCTCCTCCTCCTCCACCCTCGAGAGGCGGTGGTGCGCTAAAGCTAACCTTTCAGCATCCAGGCTGTCAGGGCGAGAGATAGAAGTTTGGGATGCAGCAGTGTCCCGTTCTCCTGAGACAGTAGGTCCAGAGAGCTCCACAACGGCAGTGGATCCCTCTGGGACAGCTGCAGGAGCAGGGGGAATCAAGGTTGCCTGGGCTACCTGGGAAAGATGAAGATGACTGAGGCCACCTCCACCTGTATCTTGAGGAGTGCCCAGGGGACCAGAGGGGTAGGTAGGAACGCGTACACGTCCTGGAAGATGGGGAGGAAAAAGGTGTCCACCGCCTCCTGCTCCCGAGCTGGTTTCTGAGCACAGAAGCGCGGTAGCTGCACATTCTCCAGACTGGCAAAGAGGTCTACCTCTGCGGTTCCCCAGCGGCGAAAGACCTCCCTCAGCACTGCTGGGTTCAGTCGCCACTCATGGGACTGAAGGACCTGGCTCAAGCGGTCAGCTAGAACCTTCTCCTGACCCGGCAGATAAACAACTTTGAGGGAGATGTTCTTCCTGTCTTCAAAGTTCCAGAAGCAAACAGCCTCCCAGCAGAGGTAGTACGAGCCTGTGCCTCCCTGCTTTTTGAGGTAGTACATCGCCACCTGGTTGTTTGTTTGGACTTGAACCACCTGTCCTTCCAGGTGATCCTGGAAGAATTGCAGGACATGATAGACTGCTCTGAGCTGCAGCAGGTTGATCTGCATGGCACTCTCAGTTGTCGATCACAGACCCTGCGACAGCCTAGCTTGGATGTGTCTTTTGTGGGGATATTTTGGACTGGGGGAGCCTTGAAGGGTAGACTGGCTCTGAGGTTGAGGGGGTCTTGCCACCAGATGAGAGACACTATCAAGGCCGGCGTGATCTGGATCCTGTCTTCCATGTGGCCAGAAGCTTGCATCCACTGGGCGCTGAGTGTCTGCTGGGCCTGCTGCATGTGAAGGTTGTCAAAAGGGGTGACATGGACTGTAGATGTAATGTGTCCAAAGAAGCAGAGCACCTGTCTTGTAGTCACTGCTGAGCAGCCCTGCACTGACCGTGCTAGGACAGAATGGTGCATTGCACGATCCAGAGGCAAGAAGGCCCGCGCCTGGGTGGAATCCAGCAGGACACCGATGAATTCCAAGCACTGGGTGAGCAGCAGGTATGACTTTGGGAAGTTGACCACAAACCCCAGGCGCTGGAGCAGCCCTATGGTGCAATGTGCTGCATTGTGCACCTCCTCTGACAAGCTGGTTCTTATGAGCCAGTCATCCACGTAGGGGAAGACGAAGACCCCGAGGAGTCAGAGGCATGCAGCCATGATCGCCAGACACTTGATGAACATCCAAGGGGCCGAGGGGAGTACCCTGTACAGGTAGTGACAGCCACCGACAACAAACCAGAGGTACCGACATGCCTTGAATGTATCAGGATGTGTGTGTAGGCATCTTTGAGATCCAAAGAGCATAGTCAATCTCCCTGCAGGATGTAAGGCAGCAAGGTTCCAAGAGATAGCATTTTGAAATTTTCCTTGACAGGAAGCAGTTGAGGTCCCACAGATCCAGGATGGGCCTGAAGCCCTTTGTTTTCCTGGGCATAAGGAAGTAGTGGGGGGAGAACTCCTGGCCCTAGAGAGGCTGGGGACAGGCTCCACTGTCTGATCATCGAGCAAGACCTCAAGATCCCTGTGCAAGGGATCCATGGGTTATTCCCCTGGGAAGAAGGGAGAAGGCAGCTGGAAGAAGTGGAGGAGATTAACCATCCCAGACTACCAGCAGCACCCAGGCATCTCTGGTGATGTCTGGCCAGAGGTGCATGAAGTGGACCAGTCGTCCTCCTGTGAACCCTGGGCCTGTTACCTCCTGGGGGAGGAAGGTTATGCCCAAGGAGTCAAACGCTCCCCCCAGCCTGTGGCTGGGGTGCTGTTTGGGTTTTGGTGGCCTTTTGTTTACGGGTGCCATACCCCTGGCCCTTGGCCTCCTGCCCCTGGGGGAGAGCATGATAGGCCTGAAACTTGGGGTAGTTCCTATAAACATTCTTGGTCTTCGGGTGGAAGGACTTTCCACACTGCTTAAATCCACTGCTTGAAGACATAGCAGGAAAGACGGCCCTCGCGAGATCAAACTCAAACGTCTCGACCAACTAGGCCTTGAGCAAAATACCCGCACCCCAAAAAGTAAAAATAAAAATATAACTACCTGAGCGAAAAGCACGATGCCGGGGTGGTAGAATGGTGAACAAACCGATCCCGAGAAAAACATGAAGAAAATACTGAGGAAATGGTTGGAAAAATCCACTTTAACCGGGGGGGCACAGTCTGCAGGGCTCCATGGAAAAAAGAAGACTGAGGTAAGATGGCACCCTTGGGCAGGAAGGTGACTGCAAATACACGGTGTAACTCCCAAAGGCTTTCTTTGAAAGCTTGGAAGTGGATCCACGCGAACTCTGTTGGCGCCGACGTCACCCATATGTGAGGACTGACTTTCTGCTTGTTCCCAGAGAATGATAGTTTTGCTTTATCATAGGACTACTTTGCATTCATTTTGTCACTAATATAATTTTGTACAGCAATATCCATCTTTCTCTCTCTTCCACTTTCTCTCATGACAATAAAAAGTATAGATATTCAAATATATATTAGTATATATCTTCGCAATGTGTGAGTCTAGAAATCATTTTCCAGAAATGTTTATTTGTACAAACATTCTTGTCAGAAAGTATTAGATGCATTCTGTGTATCATTACACCATTCTTCGTCTTAAAACTTTAAGCAACATTCTTGAAGAAGAATGTGGTTCTAGTTGTGCTTGATATCATAGTAGTCACATTTTCCAGTGGACAATTGATTAATGACCTGGTAATTGAGTTTTTGTGAGTTGCAGGTGTGTTTTGTTGTTGTATTTCATGTGTATTACGGTATGAGTACTGCAGAATGTGCATTGCATTGTGTAGTGAAAGAGACATGATTGATAAATTCAAATAGTTAATAATGACATCACAATTCCACTCAGAGTCTAATCTATATGTCAAGAAAATCACAGAGAAACTACCATCTTATTTTTTTAAAAAAGTGACTAATACATGGGATACAGAGATTAAACAGTAGCTATCCATCACTTCACTTATGAAATGAGTCAATGCAGAGTTCTATAAGCTGTATTTTCCATGAGAAAATAGAAGGGTCAATATTCAAAGGCACTTATCTGGACAGTAAGATAAGGTTAACTGTCAGTAAGAATACAGCAGCCCTATCTGGATAGTTCAGCTGAACATTTCCTCTAATTGTCTATAGTGCCACGGTGGTCCATGGGCGGAGCAGGGGCAAAACCAGGCATTATCCAGATAGCAACAATTTTCAGAGCTGCTATCAAGATTGCTATCCACATAACTTAGGACAGTAAAAAACTGTCCTAAGTGCAATGGATACAGGCTATGGGGGTCATATTAAAAGCCTTAGTCATAATTTGGGAGTCCGAAAATGTGCATGCAGATGTCCAAATCATAGAGACGTCTTCAGAACCATTTTACCAATAGCTTTTAAATATGTCTCCAGTGTGGGGACATTCAAATAGACAGGGGGTGTGGTAGAGGCATGTCTGGGGTGCTGTAATGGACTTAGACATCCCAGCTTGATTTCAGAAATGTCGGGGACATCTGTGACTACATCCAAGTTTAGACCTGTTCCAGGCACGAAAAGGCATTGGGAAAGCATAGTTACTCACCTGTAGTAGATGTTCTCCATGGACAGCAGGAATAAGGCCTCACGTACAGGTGAAATCACTGACCGAGTCTATGCGGAACTCTCCCCAACTTTCATTGGAAGCTGTTAGGAGCTGCACCACGCATGTGCACCTGCCTTCCCGCCTGCTGCAGCACCGTCTTCTGCAGACTAATATCAATGCAAGTTACAAGCTACCAAAAGAACAAGGAGGCCAAAAGCCCAACAGGGGCAACAAAACTGGAGAACAAGAAAAACAGCAAGGTAGTCCCTCTAGGGACTCCACCTATTCATCATTCTTAGTGTACAGCAGTACTGAGGTCAGTCAACGTTTGCAGGTAGCCTGGATGGACAGAAGGGCCAGTGGGCAGGAGTTAGACCTAATATCCAAAATGTTGCCAGAGTACGGCCTGGCCAAAGTTGCTGTCCTGTCGGGAATCCCCATCCAGACAGCAGTGGGCTGTGAATGTGTGGACCGAAGACCACGTCGCAGCCTTGTAGATTTCCTCCGTGAATACCAAGTGCAGGTTGGCGACGGAGGTGGCCAGGGCCCAAATGTTATGAGCCGTGACATGCCCATTCAGGTTCAGACCAGCCTAGGAATATGATAAGGCGATGTAGTCTGCCAGCCAGAAGAATGATATACGCTTAAGAAACAGCCGTCCCAGACTGGGTAGACTGCCGGTGGGCCTTGGTACGCTTGATATAGAAATCCAAGCCATGCTTACCATCTAGCATGTGCAACACTACTTTCCCCTGGTTGGCATGCAGCCTCGGGAAGAAAGTCGGCAGGAAAAGTGACTGGTTGAGGTGGAACTTGGAGACCACCTTCGGCAGAAATTGCGGGTACATTCGGAAGACCATTCAATTCTGGTGGAATCTAATGTAAGGTGGATAGGTCACCAGAGTCTGCAGTTCACTGACATGGCAGGTCGACGTGACTGCCACCAAGAACAGGACCTTTAAGGTCAGGTACTTGAGAGGGCAAGCAATATGCTACTTAAGGACCACATCGAGATCCCAAGTCACCATAAGCAGCTTGATGGGAGGCTTCAAGAGAAGCAAGCCCCTCATGAAGCGAGCCACCAGTGGTAAGCGCTGACCTCACTGAAATGAACCTGGACAGAATTGGATTTCAGGCCCAAATCCGAGAGGTGCAGGAGGTATTCCAGCAACCAATCCACTGTGCACGAGAAGGGACCCAGTGCTCTACTCGCACACTAAGTGGCAAACCTCTGCCCACTTGAACGCATAAGCCTGACATGTCAAGTGACACGTCAAATGTCAATGCCAGAAAGACATTTGTGATATTGTCGAGTAAATTGAGTTCTGAAAGGACTACGCCCTCAGCATCCAGGCCATGAGGGCCAAGGAGTAGACCCTGGGGTGCAGCAGGGTCCCCTTGTCCTGTGAAATGAGATCCAGGCAGAGCCCAGATGGAGAGGCTCCCTCCAAGAGAGCTGAAGCAGCAAGGGGTACCACGATAAAAAGGAGGGGTTCTGGAGGTCCAGAATGGGTCAAAACCCCCTGTCCTTTTGCGGACCAGGAATACAGGCGTAAAACCATTTTCTGACCTGAGCCAGCAGAACCGACTCGATAGCAAGGTCAGTCAGAGTGGAGACTTCCTCCCACAACTGGCTTCAGTGCAGTGGGCCCATGGGGTACTCCCCTTGGACGAAGAGACGTGGCAGCTGGGCAAAGTGCAGCCAGTAGCCCTGCTGGATGAGCTGCAGCACCCAGGCGTCCGAGGTGATAAGGAGCCACCTGTGGGTGAAATGGATCAGTCACCTCCCTACCTGAGGGGGAACTCTGACAGGGATTGGCTATGCTCCTGAGGAACCAGTCAAAAGTCCGCCCTCGGCTTGGGCTGCAGCTGGGTCTTCTAAGGTGCCAATAGTACCAGTGCGAGCGTGGGTAGAAGGCCTTCTTACCTTGGTACTTCTTACATGAAGGATCCACAGTTTTTCTCCAGAGCCTGGAGAGCATCACATGCTCCTTCTCAAGCTCACCTGCTTTCTCCTTGACTGGCTTCCTGAAAAGGTCATCCCCACTGCAGGGAATCCTGGACCCATTACTCCAGGTCAGAAGATTGGTGCCATGACAGCAACCAGGCACCGATGCCCACCGCCACCACTCTACTGGCAGACTCAAAGGCATTGTATATGGCTCGCATGGCATATTCAGAGCAATCCTTGCTATGGCCTATCAGGGCGCAGAAGGAGTCGAGGTGGTCAGGAGATAAATGGGCAGCAAACTCCGCCAGGTCCAATATGATGTCCTTCAGAAACATACATATACTCAAATGGTAGGAAAGGATCTGGGCCACAAGTAGGGAGTCCTTGTAGCATCTCCTCCCAAAGGAGTCCAGGGTCCTGGCCTCTCATCACGGGGGAGCTGAGAAGTGAGCTTCTGTACTCTACATGCGCTTCAAGGCCAACTCAACCATGATAAAGTTGTGTGGTAGCTGGGTATTCTCAAAGCCCCGAGTCTTCAGAACCTGGTACATCGAGTTCAACCACTGACTGAAAGCAGGAACCATGAGGGGATCCTCCCACATCCGCAGCAGCAGTCTCTGCAAGGCATGGTGAACTGGCACCATTGCTGCTTCCTCGGGTGCCAAAGGGTACTGTAGGAACTCAAGTTTCTTCACCCTCAGCTCGTTCTCCACCTCAAGGGAGAAGGGAATAGCCTTGGCCATATCCTGCACAAAGTCCCGGAAGGACATATCCTCCAGGGCAATTTACACCGCTCATACAGAGGGACGGATCAGAGGGAAAGTCAGGAGATTTCCTGTCCAAGAAGGCAGAGCCCTCCTCAGTTTCCCCGGTCCTCAGACTTGCACTGTGAGGAAATCAAAGTAGTGTCAGGTTTCCTCCCGCCTCCTACTCCGATCATGTAAAGAGGGTATATGGTGGTGAGTCCTGTGGTGCCCTGAGCGAGAATGAGAGTGTCCCGGGACATTAGAACCTGATACGCTCAATAAGGAGATCATTGTGGGAACTGGTGTCAATTCTGATCCCCTGGATGATGCATCTGCCTCTGCCTACAGCGCATGACTCTCCAAGATGGACTGGGCGGAGTGCGAGGATGACGCCAAGACCACCACCATGTGAGCCTTGAGGGCCTTCAGGCTTTCCTCTAGCATCACCGTCTCGGAGAGGACCGGGGTCAGGATTGCAACTTTGGCCACTGGTGCCAATACCTATGGCAAGGACTCCAGATTCAATGCTAGACATCTGGCTGCCCTCCAGGGGGTTGATTCCTCCAATCTGGGAGTAAATTCCTCCCACCAGGGAAGCTTGGTGGGCTGTTCTCAGCCCTCACTGTCCACGACATGCTGGGAATGGCTGCAGTGCCGATGCACCCTGGGCTTGTCCCGTTACTCAGGATCCCCTTTTGACGCTGACAGGTTCAGTGTCAGGTCCTTCCTCAATTCTGGTTGGACATCAACAAAGAGTTTCTCCTCTATGCCCTGGCTCCTCAGTTTCGAATGCGCCTGGGCATCCTGCCCAGTTGATGCCTCAGTAGAATTCTGTGATGACGTCGTTGATGCTGGACCCAAGGATGCTGAATCCGACGTTCCGAAGAGGGACTCCTTCTGCTTTTCCCTGTTCTGCTGGTGATGTCAGCTGGGCAAAGTGCAGCCAGTAGCCCTGCTGTATCAGCTGCAGCACCCAGGCATTCGAGGTGATAAGGAGCCAGGCAGTGTGGGTGAAATGGACGAGTCACCTCCCTACCTGAGGGGGAACTCTGACAGGGGTTGACTATGCTCCTGAGGAACCAGTCAAAAGTCTGCCCTCGGCTTGGGCTGCAGAGCTGGATGGGCCTTCTAAGGTGCTGATAGTACCGGTGTGAGCATGGGTAGAAGGTTGGTGATGTTACAATACTCCCTCTTTTTCAAGTGACAGTGGGATCTACCTCCATTTTGCTTTGAAAGCATAGTTAATGCACACAAGCTCATTGTTTAACTTGCTATTATTGTTCTCCTATGTGCTCAGTTATGCCAATTGCAATATTGTTTGCAGTGGTCCTTGTCCTTGTTATGGACTCATATTATCTATCATCGAGTGTCTCTTACCATTAAGTAAGTTCTTTATTATACTATGGTTTAAATATTACTCTTGTTTACTATCATATGTACGGCCCAATGGTTGTTCCAATCCTCCACCCCCTACCACCACCCCCACCCCCAACCCACCACCTCCCTCATGCTTTTTATGTACTTTATGTATTTTAGTTCTTTTTATGTAATTCCTGACATTTATAATCATCTTTTAAAATAGTTTTTAGGCCCTATATTTTATTACATTGACCTATATTTATGACCCTATATTTGCTCTATTATATAGTTTTTAGTGTAATATCATGCATGTGTGATGATAGACATTTGCTGATCTCTCTGAATCACAAATCCATTTCCCCCAGCTATTGTGTGTGTATCTATATATAATTCACCACCTACATGTACAAGTGACACCATACGTACCAATGTGTTGTCAATGTATATGCCCCTTTGTGATGCTGCTCTTTTTTTGTATGTGCACATTTATAAAATGACTCAGTCTCTGGTGTATCTAAGCACATATATGTAAACCTTCTGTGGCGCTGTATGTAGTCTCTGAAAGGCTCAGTGCTCACTAAGGACATCATTCCAGAACATGAATAAGGGGGTTATATGTGCGGCGGGGACGTTTATGAGCTGAAAATATCCCTGATCGTATTCTGAAACATTGCTGTCATGCACGTCCATGGCGCTAGCATGGGGATCTCAGAACATGCCCATAAGGGGTGGTACATGGGCATGGTCAGCCGCGAAGACATGTATTGAACACAAACAAACCCAGTTCAGTGAACGACAAAGCACAGCTCCCCACAAAAGTTCACCAAAAATACAAAAACTTGCTCTTATTCCTTACGTATTTTTGTCGAAGCGAGCCGGAGGAAGGTCGGTGTGGAAAATCGACCCTCTCCAGATGGCTAGCTGCTTTTTAATCAATTAGGTTCTCCACCCAAAATTGTAGAAATCAAACACACTTAGCTGACCATTGAAGACCACATTCAAAAACTCCACTCTCACTCGCTGTTCAGAATGTTGAAGGTTGGACACAAAACACCAGGGCCTGCAGAATCACCAATCCAACTTCTCCAGCCCTTGAACTGAAGAACCATGATGCAGCCCTGGAAGTAGAGGAGGTGAAAGCATCCCTGGAAAGGGAAGAACCACAGCTTAAGCACCACAAAGTTTCAGAATCAGTGACCACAAGAAAGTGAAGGGTAGTGGTGGTTGGTGACTCTCTTCTGAGGGGTACTGAGGTGTCCACCTGCCAACCAAGCTTGATGTCCAGAAAGGTATGCTGTCTGCCAGGTGTCAAAATCCGAGATGTTACAAAGAGTTTGCCAAGACTCATTAAGCCCACTGACTATTACCTAATCTTGCTAATTCCTGTTGGCACAAATGATACTGCCAGGTATCCCTCTAAGCATATCAAAAGTGACTCCATGGCTCTGGGACAGAAGGTGAAGAAGATAGGGGCACAGGTGGTGTTCTCTTCAATCCTCCCTACTGAGGGCAAAGGCCACAGCAGAGAAGCCCACATCCTGGAGACAAATGCATGGCTGCGTGGATGTTGTCATTGAGAGCGATTTGGTTTCCTGGAAAATGGGATGTTGTTGCAAGGGTTGCAAAGCAGAGATGGCATCCATCTGTCCAAGAAAGGTCAACGTGTCTTCAGTAGCAGACTGGCTAATCTACTGAAGAAGGCTTTAAACTAGAATCATTGGGGATGGGTGAAGAAAGCCCCCAGGTAAGTGAAACATTAAATAATTTTATGGAAATGGGTAAAAGGGACAACATATGGAAAGTGGTGTGTATAAATGCCTGTAGCATAGGAAATGCATAATGCAATGTGTGCCTTTGAGTCAGTCCTGACTCCTGGTGACCCAGAAGCTCCTGGGTTTTCTTGGCAGTATCACTGGAAGTAGATTGCCAGGCCTTTCTTCAGAGGCAATGGAGGGTTAAGTGACTTGCCCAAGGCCACAAGGAGTGCTAGTGGGAATTGAACCCTGGTTGCTTGGTTACCAAGCAAGTGCTCTAACAACTAGGCTACTCCTCCACTCCAGCATAGGAAATAGGATCCCAGATATTGAAAATTGAATGGGAGGGGCTGACTTGTATATAGTGGCAGTTACAGAAACATGGTTCACAGAAAACCATGACTGGGATGTAACTATACCTGGCTATACTTTATTCAGAAAGGAAAGGGTAGGAAGAAGGGAAGGAGGAGTGGCACTATATGTAAAAAATAATTTTAAAGCTTTGGAACTACAGACTTAAAAGGGAGAGAGGAGGCACTGTGGGTTAAACTAGAAAGAGGGAAAGAGAAATCTATTTGCATTGGCATGATATACAGACTTCCCTCACAGGAGGAAGAGGTGGACGGAGACTTAATAAAAAGACATATGCAGCATTGCCAGGAAAGAGGAAGTGCTACTGATAGGGGATTTCAATATGCCGGTGGTTGATTGGCACATTCCTGCTGCAGTATCATCTAGAAGTAAGGAGATCCTGGATTCTCTATAGGGAGAACTATTCAGGCAACTGGTAAAAGAACCCACACGTGAAGGAGCCATACTGGACTTGGTGCTTACCAATGGTGAAAGTGTTTCTGGGAGATCATTATGCATCCAGTGATCACCAGATGGTGTGGTTCAGTATTAGGACTAGGACTGTTAAAATTCATTCAAAAGTGAGGTTCTTAGACTTTAGGAAAACTAACTTTGCCAAGATGGGCCAACACTTCAGGGAGTTGTTAGTGGGATGGGAACAGCTGGGGGACGTAGAAAAACAGTGGGAAAACTGAAAGGGAAAATTTTAAGGGCAACCAACCTTTTTGTTAAAATGCTAAGGGTAAAAGGAAAAGGAGACTGCTATGGTTTTCGAAAGAAGTAGCTGAAAAGGTGAAGAAAAAGAGGGAGGCCTTCATGAAATACAAGAGATCACAGAGAGAGGAAGACAGGCATCTTTATTTGGAAAAACTTAGAGAAGCTAGCAAAGTAGTCAGGAAAGCAAAGATACAAAAAGAGGAGGAAACAGCCAATGCAATAAGATGGGGGGATAAAACATTTTTTCAGATATGTTAGTGAGAAGAAGGAGGGCAAAAGTGGTATTGTCAGACTCAAGGGTGAAGGGGAGGAATATGTAGAAGCTGATGGGGATAAAGTGGCATTGCTTAACAAATATTTCTGGTCTGTGTTCACAGATAAAGAACTAGGAGCAGGACCTCAGAAAACATCCACAAACAGGAACAGAAGCGAGGGGCATCTTGAACAATTTTCAGAAGACTGTGTTCATGCGAAACTAGCTCAACTTAAAGTAGACAAAACAATGAGACCAGATGGGATACACCCTAGATTACTGAGGGAACTTGGGGACATTATAGCCTGGTTAGATTCTTTTGCATTGAGTGTCTCATGTATGATTTTCTCCCAGTTGGTGAGAGGTCTTACGTGTGCACTAGGTGCAAGGAGCTCTTTGCTCTCAGGGAACGAGTCCGTTCTCTACAGGCTAAAGTAGCAGACTTGGAAAGCATAAGACAGACAGAGAGGTACACAGACGAGACCTACAGGGATATAATCCTGAAGTCCCACCTCCAGTCTGGCAGCATCCCTGTTGCCATGCAGGAGAGAGGTCACGTGACAGGAGAGCATCACCCTGGTTTGGCAGGAAGTGATAATGTAACTAGGACCTGTCCTCCAGGTGATGTAAACCCTCTCGCACCGAGGACGTTTCTCCAGGGCCATGTGCCCATGAGGGAAGGGTTAGGACAGCCGTTATGGTTGGTGATTCGATCATTACGCATGTAGATAGCTGGGTGGCTGGTGGACGTGAGGATCGCCTGGTAACATGCCTGCCTGGTGCGAAGGTAGCAGACCTCAAGTGCCACCTAGATAAGGTCTGAGATAGTGCTGGGGAGGAGTCTGCTGTCTTGGTACATGTTGGTACCAATGACATAGGAAAATGTGGTAGGGAGGTTCTGGAGGCTAAATTTAAGCTTTTAGGTAGGAAGTTGAAATCCAGAACTTCCAGGGTAGCATTCTCCGAAATGCTTCCTGTTCCACGCGCAGGACCCAAAAGGCAGGCAGAGCTCCGGAGTCTCAATGCGTGGATGAGACAATGGTGCAGAGATGAGGGTTTTGGATTTGTTAGGAACTGGGGAACATTCTGGGGAAAGGAGGGGCTCTTCCAAAGGGATGGGCTCCACCTTAACCGGGATGGAACCAGGCTGCTGGCATTAACCTTTAAAAAGGAGATAGAGCAGCTTTTAAACTAGATATTAGGGGAAAGCCGACAGTCGCCCAAGAGCGGATGGTTTGGAAGAATGTATCTTTGAAGGATACTACCAAAAGCAGAGAGGTGCCACAAAAGAGTAAAGTAGCCCAAATGCCCTCAAGTATGGAGCAGACAGAGCTTAAAGATCCCAAATTACCCATGTCTAACAATAGCCAAATTAATATGAATAAAATACATTCTCTAAAATGCTTGTATGCAAATGCTAGAAGTCTAAAAAATAAGATGGGAGAGTTAGAATATATAGCACTAAATGAAAGGTTAGATATGATTGGAATATCAGAGACATGGTGGAAGGAGAACAACCAGTGGGACACTGTGATACCTGGGTACAAGCTATATCGAAATGATAGAGCTGATCAAATTGGTGGAGGGGTTGCTCTCTATGTTAGAGAGGGCATTGAGTCAGAAAGGATTAAAGTTTTGCAGGAAACAAAATCTGCTGTAGAATCTATATGGATTGAAATTCCATGTAAAAGGGGGAAGGCAATGGCAGTGGGGGTGTACTATCGAGTGCCTGGCCAGAACGACCAAATGGATGATGAAATGCTCAAAGAAATCAAGGAAGCTAACAAAAGTTACAGCGCAGTTATAATAATGGGTGATTTCAACTACCCCGGTATCGACTGGGTCAGTGTCACGTCAGGACATGCTAGGGAGATAAAGTTCCTAGATGAAATAAATGACTGCTTCTTGGAGCAGCTGGTTCATGAACCGACCAGAGAGGAAGCCATATTAGACCTAGTCCTTAGTGGAACACCAGATCTAGTGCAAGAGATAAGGTTGTTGGGGCCACTTGGCAATAGTGATCATAGCATGATCGCCTTTGATTTAATTACTGGAGGAGGGATAGTAAGGAAATCCACAGTAATACCTTTTAACTTTCGAAAGGGAGACTTTGATAAAATGAGGAAAACAGTTAAGAAAAAACTAAAAGGAGCAGTTGCAAAGGTTAAAGACGTACATCAGGCTTGGCTGTTGTTGAAAAATACTATCTTGGAAGCCCAGACCAGCTGTATTCCACGCTTTAAGAAAAGTGGAAGGAAGTCCAAAAAACTGCCAGCATGGTTTAAAGGTGAGGTCAGAGAGGCTGTTGTTGCCAAAAAAGCATCTTTCAGGAAATGGAAAGAAGAGCCAAACGACGAAACCTGGAAACAGCACAAGCACTGGCAAGTCAAATGCAAGGCATTGATAAGGCAGGCAAAGGGAGAATTTGAGAAGAAGCTAGCTGCGGAAGCAAAAACGCGAAGTAAAGACCTTTTCAAGTACATTCGTAGCAAAAAACCTGTGAGAGAGTCAGTTGGTCCATTAAAAGATAAATGGGTTAAAGGAGCACTAAGAGGCGACCAGGCGATAGCGGAGAGACTGAATGAATTCTTTGCTTCAGTCTTTACTGAGGAAGATGTAGGGATCTTACCCATGACTGAAGTGGTATTTAAAGGTGCGGAAGAATTGAAGGAAATATCGATACATCGGTAAGATGTATTACAACTATTAGATCAACTGAAGAGTAGCAAATCACCTGGGCCGGATGGTATACATCCAAGGGTGTTGAAAGAACTGAAATATGAGATTGCAGACCTGCTATTAGTAATCTGTGAACTATCATTAAAATCATCTCTAATACCTGAAGATTGGAGGATCGCCAATGTAACACCAATTTTTAAAAAGGGTTCCAGGGGTGATCCGGGAAACTACAGACCGGTGAGCCTGACATCAGTACCGGGAAAAATGGTAGAAACCATCATAAAGAATAAAATTACTCAGCATGTAGATAGTCATGACCTAATGGGAGACAGCCAACATGGCTTTAGACAAGGAAGATCTTGTCTTACTAGTCTGTTATGTTTTTTTGAAGGAGTGAACAAATCAGGTGGACAAAGGTGAGTCGGTTGATATTGTGTATCTGGACTTTCAGAAAGCCTTTGACAAGGTCCCTCATCAGAGACTTTTGGCAAAGCTAAAGAGTCATGGGATAGGAGGCAGTGTACTATTGTGGATCAGGAACTGTTTAAGAGATAGAAAGCAGAGGGTAGGGCTAAATGGCCAATTTTCCCAATGGAGAAAGGTGAATAGTGGTGTACCCCAGGGATCTGTGCTGGGTCCGCTGCTTTTTGACATATTCATAAATGACCTGGAAAGTGGAATAACGAGTGAGGTTATCAAATTTGCAGATGACACAAAACTATTTAAAGTTGTTAAAACCCAACAGGATTGTGGAAAATTACAAGAGGATCTTGATAAATTGGAAGACTGGGCATCAAAATGGCAGATGAAATTTATTGTGGACAGGTGCAAGGTTATACACCTAGGGAAGAACAACCCAAACTATGGTTACACGCTGCAAGGTTCCACATTAGGAACCACCACCCAGGAAAAAGATTTAGGCGTCATTGTGGATACCATGTTAAAACCCTCGGCCCAGTGTGCAGCAATGGCCAAGAGAGCAAATAGAATGCTAGGTATGATAAGGAAAGGAATGGAAAATAAAACAAAAGATATTATAATGCCTCTATATCGTTCCACACCTCACCTTGAATATTGTGTGCAATTCTGGTCGCCGTATCTTAAAAAGGATATAGCGATTATAGAAAAGGTTCAGAGAAGAGCCACCAAAATGGTAAAGAGGATGGAAGGATACTCCTATGAAGAAAGGCTAAAAAGGTTAAGGCTCTTTAACCTGGAAAAGAGACGGCTGAGGGGAGATATGATAGAAGTCTATAAATTAATGAACGGAGTGGAACGGGTAAACGTAGATCGATTGTTTACCTTATCAGAATATAGAAAGACTAGGGGACATGCAATGAAGTTAGAGGGTAAACTATTTAGGACTAATAAAAGAAAATATTTTTTCACTCAACGTGTAATCAAACTCTGGAATTTGTTACCGGAGGATGTAGTAAAGGCTGTTAGTGTAGCTGGGTTTAAAAAAGGTTTGGACAAGTTCCTGGAGGAAAGGTCCATAAACCATTATTAAGAAGGGACCCAGGATATCAATGCTTGAAGCAATACAAGCATTGTGGAACCTGTGTCCCTTGGGGAAACTGCTAGGTACATATGACATAAGACAACTGAGGTGTGAAGATTGGTAGAAGACTCATCAACAACCTTCACTATGCTGATAATACCACATTACTGGCTGAAAGTGAAGACGATCTGAAACATTTGCTTCTAAAGATCAAATCTTAAAATGGGCCTGCAGCTTACTCTTGGAGGAAGGCTAAATCAACTCAAACCCTCCAGAGGTTTAAGGCCTGCCAGTTTTACCATTGTCATAAATACTTGAGGCAAAGAAAAATTACTTTTCCATTCTCATCACCAATTCTGCATCTACAATAAAAGCTATATTTTCAGAATGTCTCTCAAACTTTCTACACAATCCCAACTCCAACGGCATCTGCCATGGTCTGAGCCTGCCCCAGAAACACTAGCTGACTACTTTTTGACCAAAGTTCAGTCACTCAATGCTATGCTATCCTCACCTCCGCCTTTCTTTCCACCGACTGAAGCTGGAGGTACTTCTTCTCTACCACTGCACTCCTGGTCACATTTTACCCCTGTGTCCATCATCCAATTAGAGAGGGTATCACAGTCCATTCATAAAACTACTTCTTCCTTAGACCCAATTTCATCAACATGGCTAAATTAGCCCAGTTTGGAACTCCTCCCAAACCTGCTTTCACTGGTCAACCAAAGTCTATCTTCGGGAGTGGGAGTGAGGCCTGAAAAAAGCTATACTCCATCCTTTAATAAAGGATCGGCATTGGGATCGGTCAGATCCTCAAAATTACCGCCCTATCTCTAACTTAGCCATCATGTTGAAGAGAGTCGAGAAAGCACAGTTACTTACCTGTAACAGGTGATCTCTGGGAACAGCAGGAATAAGTCTTCATATATGGGTATTGTCGGTACCGACGGAGCCTGGGCGGGAACGCTCCCCAGCGTCCAGAAAGAAAGCTTTTGGGAGCATCCCACAGCGCCTGCGCGCAGCCTTCCCGCCTTTCCTAACCGCCTCTCTCCAGTTCGAGTTTTAAGCTGAGACAAAGAGAGAGAGAGAGGAAAGGAAAGATTGATAGAGAGATACAACTCCTAGGGGAGGTGGGTGGGTTGTGAAGACTTATTCCTGCTGTTCCCAGAGATCACCTGTCACAGGTAAGTAACTGTGCTATCTCCAGGAACAAGCAGGAATGAGTCTTCACATATGGGGACTCCCCAGCTAGAGATGCCAGGGAGATCTCCAAGGTTGTGAGTCCCTGAGAAGGGCTCTACCTTCCCCCATGGATCTCGGGCATCCAACCAGGGATGGGGGGTAGGAGTTGATTAGGTATGGAACAGGTGTTTGAGAACAGCCTGACCAAACAAGGCATCCCGGCGGGAGTCCTTGTCCAAGCAGTAATGGGCTGTAAAGGTATGAACCGAGGCCCAGGTGGCCGCTCGACAGATTTGGTCAATGGACACAGAGTTTAGATGAGCCATAGAGGCTGCCATGGCCCTCACATTGTGAACTGTGACAAGGCCCTCCAGAGAAAGGTTCTTACTCTGGTAGGCGAAGGAAATACACTGAGCAATCCAATTGGACAGAGTTCTCTTAGAGACTGGAAGTCCTAAATGAGAGGGATCAAAAGCAACAAATAGTTGAGAGGACTTCCTATGTTGCTGTGTCCTTTGTAAGTAAAAAGCAAGTGCTCTCTTACAATCCAGGGTATGAAGATTCCTCTCTGCACTTGATGCATGAGGTCCTGGAAAAAAGACAGGTAAATATACCTCCTGGTTCAGATGAAAAGGTGAGACCACTTTAGGCATAAAGTGTGGATTAGTCCTGAGGACTACCTTGTCATGATGGAACCTTGTATAAGGAGGATTAGCCACCAAGGCTTGCAGCTCACTGATACGGCGAGCTGAGGTGACTGCAATGAGAAAAATAACTTTCCAGGAAAGGAATTTCAAGGAGGTAGTGGCTAAGGGTTCAAAGGGTGGCTTCATAAGCTGGCCAAGAACCAAATTTAAATCCCATGCCATTGGAGGTGGTCTAATGGGAGGTTTAGTTAAAAGAAGGCCTCTCATGAATCTTGCAATAAGAGAATGAGAGGAAATAGGATGTCCATTGAGAGGCTTAAGGAATGCTGCAATAGCACTCAAATGGACTCTTACTGAATTTGTTTTAAGGCCTGCATGGGATAAATGCAGCAAATACTCTAGTAAAGAATTCAGAGGTATTGCAAGAGGGTTAAGACCCTTCTCTGCACACCAAATGGTAAACCTTTTCCATTTAAAAGCATAGGAACGTCTAGTGGAAGGCTTTCTGGAAGCATGAAGGATATTCTTCACCTGCTGAGAAAGATGCAAATCTTGAAGTTCTAGGCCTTCAGCAACCAGGCTCTGAGATGAAGAGACTGGGGATTTGGGTGCCACAACGTTCCCTCCTCCTGGGACAGGAGGTCTGGAGCAGATCCCAAGTCCAGGGAGGGAGCTTGAGAGAGATGAAGAAGTAGAGGGTACCACACTTGGCATGGTCAACGTGGAGCTATCAGGATCATAGACCCCTTGTCTCTCTGAAGCTTGAACAGTGTCTTGGAAATTAGGGGAATGGGTGGAAAGGCATAGAGGAAGTCTTGCCCCCAGTGGAGGAGGAAGGCATCTCTGGCCTGAACTCCCTGACATGGAATCCTGGAACAGAACCAGGGAAGTTTGGCATTCCACGGACTTGCAAACAGGTCTATGTCCGGGCTTCCCCAAATTTGAAAGATCCTGGCTATCTGGTCCCCATGGAGGGACCATTCGTGTGGAAGCAGAACTCGACTGAGTCTGTCTGCCCAAGAGTTTTGAACCCCTGGAAGATACACTGCCATGAGAGAAATTTGATGCTCTCTGGCGAAGGCCCACAATCTCAAAGCTTCGTTGCAAAGCAACAGAGAGCCAGTCCCGCCCTGCTTGTTCACGTAGAACATGGCTAATTGGTTGTCAGTATGGATGAGGACTGTCTTGTAGCTGAGCAGGGTGTGGCAGACTCTGAGAGCTAGAAGAATTGCTCTGAGCTCTAAGAGGTTGATATGTAGAGATGTCTCCTGTGGAGACCAGATGCCTTGGGTGGAGAGATCTTGTAGATGAGCTCCGCAACCCCTTGGGGAGGCTTCTGTTGTAAGGGTTGCTTGGGGTAGTAACTGTTGAAAGGGGGACCCCAGCAACAGATTTTGAGTGGACTTCCACCACTGGAGGGACCAAAAGAGGCGACTGGAGGTTGCTATTTTGTCTGACAGGCAATCTGATGCCTGGGTCCATTGGGTGGATAGAGTCCACTGAGCTGCCCTCATGTGAAAGCGAGTGTAAGGAACCACATGCACGGTGGATGCCATGTGGCCTAACAGTTGTAACATCTCTCGAGCAGTTAAATGGGACTTTAACTGAATTTGAGAGGCTAACTGCACCAAGCGTAGGCAACTGGCCTGGGGAAGATAGGCCCTTGCAGTTGTGGTATCCAGCAAGGCCCCTATGAACTCCAATGACTGAGTAGGGGTGAGTTGTGATTTTGGGATGTTTATTACAAGTCCCAGATACCGAAGAACACGCCTTGTGCAGGCTAGGGAAGTCTGGGCCTCTGACTGGGATGGAGCTCGGATGAGCCAGTCGTCCAGATATGGGAATACAAATATTCCTAGAGTGCGTAGAAATGCAGCTACTACTGCCATGCATTTTGTGAACACTCTTGGAGCAGAGGCCAGACCGAAAGGAAGCACTCTGTATTGGTAGTGCTTTCCCTGATAAAGGAACCGAAGGAACCTTCTGTGTGTTGGATGGATGAGGACATGGGTGTACGCATCCTTGAGATCTAGAGAACAAAGCCAATCCTGACTCTGAAGGTATGGAAGGAGAGCACCGAGAGAAATCATCTTGAATCTCTCCTTGCATAGAAACTTGTTCAATTCTCTGAGATCTAATATGGGTCTGTAGCCCCTTGTTTTCTTTGGGACAAGAAAATAGGGGGAGTAGAACCCTGAACCCTGTTGAAGAAGGGGTACTTCTTCTATTGCCCTTTGTGCAAGAAGGGTAGCAATCTCCTGACCCAGAAGGTCGAGGAGAGATGTTGGAGAATTGAACTGTCTCACCATGGTGTGAGGAGGAAGGTTTAAGAAATGAAGCTTGTACCCCTCCCTTATGATGGAGAGGGTCCATTGCTCTGCTGTGATTTGTTCCCATCTGGGAGCAAAGTAAGCTAACCTTCCTGGAATGGTGAGAGGCTCTGGTTCTTCTAGAGCCAGAAAGGCTAAGTTCTCTAGATGTAAGTCAAAGGCCCTGAGGAGGCTGAGGCTGTTGGGCCGTAGCAGTCCTTGCAGCCTTAGGCTTGGCTTGTTTAGGTTGTTGCTGACGCTTTGCAGCAAAACGACCTGCAGAAGATGCCTGGTGACCATAACCAGGATAATATTTCCCTTTTTTGGGAAAGAAAGCCTTTTTGAATAACCTTTTCCTAGCAGGAGCAGAAGTAGACTTTGAAAGTCTATCTAAGGCAGAATTTTCAGCATCCATCTGAGTGGCCTTTGCTTGCCAATCCTTGCCAAAAAGGTTTTCACCTGTACAAGGAAGATTTCCTAATCCATCCTGGACCCAGGGTTCCAAATCAGAAGCTTGTAACCAAGCAAGTCTGCGTGCACTTATGGCAATAGCCGAGGCTCTGCT
The DNA here is from genome assembly GCA_033557465.1 of Ichthyophis bannanicus. Taxonomy (NCBI): domain Eukaryota; kingdom Metazoa; phylum Chordata; class Amphibia; order Gymnophiona; family Ichthyophiidae; genus Ichthyophis; species Ichthyophis bannanicus. The sequence continues at coordinate 192,257,740 of CM066032.1, forward strand.
GGCACACTCAAAAGAGTCAAAGGCTGCACGGTTGGAAAATTTGGAAACATCCTGGGCATGTTTAAGCCAGGTGAGAAACTCCTCCCTTTTATCTTCTGAGACAAAAGGAGATAAAGTTAGCAGATGATCTGTAACTTCCTTTAGAAACATCCCCATATAGAGACTATAGGAGTTGATTCTGGCAGTAAGCATATTGGCCTGGAAAATTCTCCTGCCAAAAGCATCCAAGGTTCTGCATTCTCTTCCTGGAGGATTAGATGAGTGTCTTTTTGCACTCTTTATCTTTTTCATAGCAGACTCCACCACATTAGAGTGGTGAGGAAGCTGAGTCTTATGAAAGCCAGGACAAGGAGGAACACGGTACATGGTGTCCAACCTGCGAGAATGAGGGGAAGTAGTAAGAGGTGTTTCCCATATGCCCAACATGTGATCATAAAGGATCTCATGAATTGGTAAAGTAGCTGCCTCTTTAGGAGCCTTAGGATATTGTAAAATATCTAATTTCTTGGCTCTAGGCTCTGGTTCAGGGGCCACTGAGATAGAGAGGCCCCTGGCCACTTCCCTAATGAAGTCTTGAAAAGACAAGTCTTCTGGAGGAGACATTTTTCTTTTTGGAGAAGAGGGCTCCTCAGGAAGGAGTACCGATGCTTCGACAGAAGCCTCTGATTCATCAGAGTCTTCGGAGGAATCGAAGTATCGCCTGTCTGGATGCTCTTGCAGAGCCCGATACACGTACCGAGTGGTATTGACATCGGGAGTGATCGGTACCGATTCGATACCGATGGGCCTCACAGGACAGGGTACCGCTGCAGTCGACACCGAAGCCGATGTCCGGAACTGGTACCGACAACGGAGTTTGTTGCGCTACCGGAGGCGTGATGGCACGCTGCATGGTCAGAATATTCTGATCCATCGACGCAACCAATGTCTGGATGTCGGTACCAGTGGAAACCACTGGTACCCCAGAACATGGCAACAGGTAATCGGTCGAGGCCACGCCATCGATGTCAACCTGTGACCCCATAGATGAAGCTTTGGAAGCCAGATCTTCCCGCCGGGGTAATTTTGCCGGTGCAGGATCCTCGAGAGGAAGCCCGGAGGCATCTCGATACTTAGAGGGAGATCTACCCTTCGAGGACCGGCTGGACTTATGTTTGGTTACCTGAGATCCATGGGAGGAGGAAGAAGCCCTGGAAGATGTCGATGCCACCGAAGCTGCATCAGAGGGAAACAGGGTACTGAGCTTTGCCGCTCAATTCTGTCGACCTCTTTTAGACATCATGGAACAGGACTCACAATCGGTGATGGAGTGGTCAGGACCCAAACATTTTAGACACCAGTCATGGGTGTCGGTGATAGAAAGAGTACCGCTGCACTTCGTGCACTTTTTAAACCCGGAAGCGGGCTTTTCCATGAGGAAAATTCTTCTAGGCCTAAGGCCCAAAAGGAAAAATTGCACAGAAGTGGGAAACGGTAGTTTTTTGTTTTTTTTTAAAGAAGAAAGAAGAAAAGACCGGCGGTACCGGTCCGACGTCGAAGAAGGCAGACGCGCAACTAAAGAAATAAAGAAAAATAAAGAACTTCTTCAACGGTGACAGGAACACGACCTGCTGGCTCCGCGGAAAAGAAGAACTGGAGAGAGGCGGTTAGGAAAGGCGGGAAGGCAGCGCGCAGGCGCTGTGGGATGCTCCCAAAAGCTTTCTTTCTGGACGCTGGGGAGCGTTCCCGCGCAGGCTCCGTCGGTACCGACGATACCCATATGTGAAGACTACATTCCTGCTTGTTCCTGGAGATAATTGTCTTCCGTCAGCTTGCAGATCACGTGGACCAAATTCATTTTCTCCATCCTCGTCAATAAGGGTTTCGCCCATGCCACAGTATAGAAACAGTCCTGGCAGCAGTCCTTAATGATATTTATAGGTCACTTGATCATGGGAATTATACTCTTTCAGTTTCACTTATCTGCAGCCTTTGATTTGGTAGATCACAACCTACTTTTGGCGTGCCTGTATGAGGCATGGATCCAAGATACGGTGCTTGACTGGTTTTGTTCCTTTCTAAATCATAGATCTTTCCAGGTTCATATTCAAAGAGAGGTCTCTACTCCAAGACCTTTTGTGCGGCGTCCCCCAGGGTTTTATTTTATTGCCTTTATTATTTAATATTTTCCTCAGCCCATTAATTACATACATACAGGGATTAGGAATTTCCTGTTATGTTTATGTAGACAACATCTAACTGTTATACTCTACTGATGAGTCAGTAATAGATTTGGCCCCTCTAAACAACTGTTTAATAACAATATTTTCCTAGTAATTGGAACACTCTCTTAAACTGAACCTTACTAAGTTGACAGCCATCTGGTTTACTGGTTCAAATTTTCAGCCTACACTTGCCCCTATGATAGATGGTCAGCCTTTAGTATTGCATACCTCCTTTTGATAACATGGAGTTGTTAGATTTGGCCATTATTTATTTATCAGTTTTTTTATACTGCTTTATCATTTCAATCAAAGTGGTTTATATTGTCACTTAAACTTGGCAATGTGCATTAAACAGGGACATTGGCAACTTGGATTTTTCTGAGCAATGGAGGGTTAAGTGACTTGCCCAAGGCATGCTAGTGGGAATTGAACCCTGGTCTCTGGATTTACAAACTGGTGTTCTAACCATTAGGCTACTCCTCCACTCCTTATTTTCTCCCTCAACTGGCCTAGGTAACTAAATCGACTTTCCTGGCCTTACGGTGTTTTCATTGCATTCGTTCATTTTTGGATCACCCGAACCAGATAACCATGCTATTACACACTGTGATACAGAGATTTGACTATTGCAATATTGTTTATTTAGGCCTTCCATAGGTTCATCTCCGTTGCCTCCAGACCATCCAAAATATGGCTCTTCTCATACTAGCTCACGCACACAAATTCAATCATATTACACCACTATTCGTCAAATATCATTGGCTACCTATACATTCTCAGATCATTTTCAAGCTTCTTACCCTGATGCACAATATTATTCATGACACAGTTCCGGATTACTTGTCTACTATTGTCTCCCTATATGCCCCAGCAAGATTTCTTCACTTGCTTCATGATTTTAGTTTACACCTCCCTTCCTCGCGACAAATAAAGTATAAATCTACAAGAAAATTAGATTTTTCTGTTGCAGCTCTGGCACATTGGAATGGCTTGCTGGGCCACCTCTGCACAGAATTAAATTTCAAGTGCAAGACCAGGAGATTCAAGATGGCGATTCTGTAGGCGTGCTATGCAGCATGGGTTCTTCTATGGGGAAGAAGCGGAAAGCTAGAGGGACTAAACAGCCTTCTAGGACCCTTCTGGTCTCAATGCCCTTATCCTTAGCAGCTAATGGGCCTTTGGATTCCTTCTTTTCCCCTGTGTTGTGGCATTCAGTTGTTGGAGGGGAGGTCAGCTTGGTGTTGCGGCCATCGGAGGTGGAGGCCTCGGTGTCTGCATCGGGCAATGACTCTAGCTCCCTGGGCTCAGTTCGGGCCTTGAAAGTCCTCCGGCAAGAAGTTCCTGAGCTGGAGAGGCAGGCTGAAGGATCCGCATCGACGGACTCTGCCAGCGAGCAGGGGCTGGTTTTGGGACTTGGACTGGCTGTTGGTGTTTCTCCGGAACAGCGTCAGAGGGCAGAGGTCTTGGCAAATATGGCAGAGAGAAGCAAAAGAACAGCTTCTGGTTTGAGGACACCCAACCCACTGCTGAGATGTTTAGAGGTTATGCCTAGGAATGTGGAGGTTCTCCCATCAGCATCTTCTGTTCACCCAGAGGTTATAACTTTGGAATCCATATGGGCTGCTATTATACAACTTCGGGAAGATTTGGCTCCACGAATGTCCAGCTTGGTTACTCAGGTTTCAATTAATGTATCCACTATTCAGGAGAACGTAAATAAATCATCATCTCTTCAGACTGATGTTTCCCATTTACAAACTAAGGTTTTAGCTGTTGAGGGAGATTTCGATTCTTTTAAGAAGGCTACTCTTACTATATGTGCTAAATTGGAGACCTTGGAGAACACAACTTGTGCAGTGAATCTCTGCTTGGTGAACTTTCCAAGAGTTGTATCAGTAACTGCAAGGGATATATTTCGTGCCTATTTAATTGAGAATTTGGGTATATCTTCTGAATCTCTTCCTCCTATTGCTAAGTTATACTATTTACCATCTGGGAAAAAAAAGATGTGTGGTCTGGTGTTGTTAGGGGATTATCAAGTGTTGATGCTTTAAATGTGACTGCCATGCTGGAGTCATCACAAGAAGAAAATGTTGTTCCTTCTACGTTAGTGATTACATTGGCTTTGCTATCTGATAAAGAATGGCTTATGAAACTTTTCTTTAGGAAGCAACATATGTTATTTCAGGGTTTGATTGTTCGTATGTTTCCAAACCTTTCTAGGGAAACTCAGAAGAGGAGACAGGAGTTTCTTCTTCTACGTCCCGGGGTTCAGCAGTTGGGAGGGCTCTTTTTTCTTAAATGTCCTTGTAAGTGCCTGATCAAGGATCAGTCTGTTTCATATATTTTTTATGAGCCTTCCCAGCTGCTGGCCTTCATAAATGCTCGGCATCTGGAGGGTGGGGGTGTCCCTGTTTCTGCCTCTATCTGAGCGTGTTAGGTATCTGATTGTTCCCTTCTTTATATTCTCCCTGCTTGGGGGCTAGCATTGGCTGGGTAAAAGTTGGTTTTGTAGTGTTTCCTGTTTTGCTTTTTTTTGTCATGAAGTGTTTTATTTCCTTATCTCACTCAGTTTCTGTTTCAAGATTACATTCTTAATGTATTGTAAAAACTTATAAATATAAAATAAAATAAAAAGTTCAAGTGCTTCAAAAAATCTCTGAAAACCTTCCATTTTAGGACTGCTTTTAACTTACCTGAGTAGAGCCCATTCTGGTATGACGGCACTTTGGGCATGGTAAGGACAGCCCTATAGTCTAAGGGAATTGTGTGTATTTATCTTTATGTCTTATTCCATTTGCCTATCTTTTCTATGCTATTCCTATCTCTTCTATACTGTCTTATTTACACTATGGAGTTCCTTTCACTTCTTTTCTTTTTTAATTATTGTACACCAAATAGACTGCTATGCAATGTTGCAGTTTATCAAATAAAATATAACCTAACCAAAACCAATGTAAAGAAGACAAAGATCCTGACAAGTGGCAAAATCAATAAGTTCATCATTGATGGAGAAGAAATTGAAAGAGTGGACAACTTTAACCTACTTGGATCAACTATCAATAAAGAAAAAACAAGCAGGCAAGAAATCAGATGACACATTGCTCTTGGAAGAATGGTTATGTCTCTCTCCATACAACGATCTGACTTGTTCAAGCCATGGTATTTTCAATAATGTCTTATGGATGCGAAAGTTGCATAGCGAAAAAAATTGGAAGAAAATTGATGCCTTTGAATTATGGTGAAGATGACAAATACTGTGTATCCCATGGCCTGTCTGAAGAACAAACCAGTCAGTACTACAGGAGATCAAGGCCAAGCTTTCCTGAGAAGCTCAGATGACAAGACTTTGACTTTCATACTTTGGACACATCATGCGAAGACAGAGATCATTAGAGAAAGACATCATGCTTGGCAAGGTAGAAGGTCAACACAAAAGAGGAAGGCCAGCAATGAGATGGATTGATACAATAACAGCAGCTATGGGTGCCACTCTGTCAACAATGAGCCGCCTAACTGAAGACCAAACACAGTATAGGACAACTATCTAGAGGGTCACCATGAGTCAACACTGACTCGACAGCACTTAACAACAACAATATACAAGGCAAATGTATTTCCAGGCAATAGATTTCCAGAGGACAAAGATCTCTGCTGTCATTAACATGTTTTTTATGGAATAATATACACTGTAAGAATTCAGAGACTTAAATTCACAAGCTTTTTTCAGCTGACCAATTAATTTGTTTTAAATGAAGAATTCTTTATGACGAGGTTTGAGACAGCAGTAAAATGTGTAGTGCAACCATTGCTCTGCCTGCACTGTCTACAATGCAGGGTGGTCATTTCTTAATATCTTTCTGAGTCAAGGCGGCCAAAATCTGTCCTAGAAAATGGAAAATATGTTTTTACATAATGTGTAATCAAACTCTGTTAGTGTAGTCGGACAAGTTCCGGGAGGAAAAGTCCATAAACCATTATTAAAGTGGACCCAGAAAATCCACTGCTTGCCCCGAGACAAGCATTGTTGAACCTGTGTGCCTCTTTGGGAAACTGTCAGGTACTTGTGGCCTGGATTAGCCACTGTTGGAAACAGGATACTGGGTTTGATGGACCTTGGTCTGACTAAGTAAGGCTTTTCTTATGTTTCCTCCAAGCATGCTCTCTTTTGTCACTAATCACATCTTCTCACACTACTCTTTGAAAATACTTACTAACACAAAAGGCAGAAAGTTCTAAACATGTACTCGTCCTGGTTTCCTGCTTTCATGGAAATCTTTGTTAACGTTTGACCTCCACACTGAGAGCTATTAGCTCTCCCACTTATTCCCTCTGTACTGACAATAAATCCCCAAGTTCCAGGCTTAGTTTTATAACTCTTGGAAGTCAACAGGAGGAGTCAAGAAAAGAATAGACTAAACATGTTCAGTTTAATGCGGTCATGCTATTTTGCTTCCTGCCAATTATGAACATGCCCATGCTATAAATTTCGTCAATGCATTTTCAGATTTGATGCACAAAAATAGCATGACTGTGCTAGTGGAGACAATTTGTCTTTTCATTCCCACACCACAAACTTAGCAAATGCATTTTCAGATTTCAATGCACAAAATAGTGTAACTGTGCTAGTTGAGAGAATTTTTGTCATGCCCATATTAAAGGGGTAATTTTATAAAACAGTGCATACTTTACAGGGTACAGTACATGCAAACTTTGGCAGTATTTTACTCATTTATGCATGTATGCGGCCACATATGTGCATGAATGGCCTCTTATAAATTTTGTAACAACCAGCATAAAAATATGCATGTTCAAATGATGGGAAGTGTGTAAAGGGGTGGGGTTTGGGCAGAGTTTAGATGGAGCTCACACATAAGTGCATTATAAAATACTATCATTATATCATTATCATTTTAAATGCTACAATTTAAAAGTATAGGCACAGGCATTTATGCCAGCTTCAGGTTTAGTTTTCTTAACACGGAGGCATGTTTATTAAATCATGCTAATCATTAGTGTGGGGGTTTTCCATGCACTAAGCATGCCATGCTGTTAGTATAGGTCCCCATGGTAAAAATCCCATGCTAACCAGTTAGTACACAATTGGACAGGGACTGGATGGGTTAGGGGCATAACATGACTGGTAATGATGTATTGTTGTTATTGTGGGCATTATGGGGTAACCGTGAATGTTTCCATTAGCACAGGGGCACTTAAAGCTACCTCAGTGAGTGACGGTAAGTGCACTCATGTGCTGGTTAGCACAGTGCGGTGTGTTACCAATGAACTAATGGGAGGGGGACAGGCAAACATGCTCCCAAAGTTAGCATGGACCTCCAGCTAGTTCTGCAGCTGAAATGCACACACTTTAGTAAACATGCCCCTTAAGGAACAATCTCTGCATTTACGCTGGCATTTTATAAAGGCAAGTAGTCGCATACCCATACTGTCCTGTTATAAAATTACCCTCCACGTTTTGCATAATTTATGTGGCTTTTTAATGTGCATTTATATTTTCTTTTTTTTTTGTGAGCCTGCATTACAAATATTTTTGCACAAGTCTTATTGAACAGACCTTTAAATATTTCAGTGCTGTGTTTTCATTTTTAGGCAGTTCTCACCTGGCTGAATGTAATCAAAACTTGTATGAGCCAGATACAAGGTGCGATCAAAAAGTATTGAGACTTGTACAATAACACAAGAAGTATAACACTAACAGTTATTTTTCTCAGTCTCCTTCAAAGATGTCCCTTTTCGATAAAACACACTTCCTCCAATGTTCCTGCCACTGCTGGAAACAATTTTGAAATGCCTCTTTCGTTATGATGTGAAACTGCTGTGTCAAATTTTACTTAATGTTCTCCAAGTCATCAAATTTCCTTCCTTTCAGTGGTAATTTCAGTTTTGGAAACAAAAAAAAGTTACAGGATGTGAGGTCAGGTGAGTACAGAAGCTGATGGATTTGTTCAATTTGGTTTGGTCAATAACTACAGGACAAGATGTGATGCACGAGCTGAGGTATTATTGTGATGAAGCAACTATTCACCATTCCTGTGCAACTCTGGCCTCTTACAATGAATTGAATTTCTCAAATGAGTCAGAACTTGGACATAATATTCCTTACTGATTGTTTGGCCTTTTGGAGCATACTCATGATGAACAATATACCCTGGTAATCAAAGAAAACTGTGAGCATGACCTTGACATTTCTCATCACTTGACAGGCTTTCTTTGGTCTGGGAGAGTTGGAGTCTTCCATTGCGAGCATTAGTTTCTGGGTATTAATCATAAACCCATGATTCATGATTCATCACCAGTATTAATCTTTTTGATGAAATCTGAGTCATTTTCAATGCATTCCAACAACTCTCGGCTGCAGTCAATCGTTTTGGTCAGGGGACAGGAGTTTTGGGACAAATTTTGCAGCCCAAATCAACAGTAAGGATGGACTGTACCGACCCAAAACTAATATCCATGTCCTCAGCATGCTCCCTGATAATCAATCAATGATTTGAGCATATTGCGGCATGCATTGCTTCAACGTTGCCTTCATTCCTGCTTGTGGATGGCCTTCCAGAACATTCATCACTGTCAACACTTTGGCGGCCCTCTTCGAAATGTTTGTACCAGTCATAAACTCAAGCATGACTCATGCATTCATCGCCATACACCTGCTGTAACTTGTCATAAGTCTCTGCTCGAATCTCCAAGTTTCTGGCAGAATTTAATTCAAATTCGCTGTTCAATTTTTTCACTCATCGTCAACCTGACAAACTGCTTTTATACGATACCAAACATCACAAGATTTCAAAAAGTACAGGTGTGCTGCAGCCATGCTACACTCTGCACATTCAGAGCACATAACTAGGACACTGCATGCTTAACAGCATCGTGGTGTGACATATTGTTATATAGCTACACAAGCCTCGATACTTTTTGATCACACCTTGTATAAACAGTGAATCTATATTAATTTTATGGACAGCTACCCACAATAAAACCTTGCACTTATGCTTAACTGAAGTTCATATAACCATAAGGCAATGTTAACAGGTTATGAAGCTAGGTATTTTCCAGTAACTGTGAAAATAAAGTAACTTTTGGAGGGCAATTCAAGCTATTCTCAAATGATTCCTCTATTACAGTGTTCTTAACCATATTCAGCAGCAGGCTGACCCAAAGTCCCACTTTAAGTGAGAACATAAATTAAGGATCTGGCCATTCAAAGAGTATTTATAGAGCCAGTATTCATTTTCCTAATATTATGCCAACTGCTAAAATGCCTGCAGATTCTTTCAGGAATCATCAGTCAATCTGTGAATTGTTGTGGGAAACCCCAGTGTGATACTGTTTCAAGTCATGGAACAGCTGTAGGAGTTTTAGAGTCACCCACAAGAATATGCACTGTAGCTTTTTTAATCATTAGCACTATATGTAAATATGAAATAAAGCACTCCAACAAGTGGCATTGTAAACTAGTGTTTGATGCACAGTATGTACTACTGAAAAGATGGGTGAAATGAGGTCAAAAGGTTTAGGGCTTATGCCATTTGTTAGGATTGTGTGGGTAATTTTTATAATATTCAGCTTGCTTGCAAGCAGTTTTTCAAAAGGAAGCTGCCCCTCTTTGTGTTTGGCCTTAAAAATTCAGGGGCTGCCCTGTACAATGGATACTTCTGTACTGTGGATTCTGCACCTTATGCAAATGCGAAGAAGGTACGCGCTTTCCTTTGAAATGAAACCAAAAGAGAACAAACTAAAAAGAGTGATTCTAGACAGGAAATGAAGATGAGAATTGGGATATGTAGGTTGGGATGTGCATAATTCCAAAGATGTTTTGCAAAACGCTCTGTCAAACGCAGAGACTTTTGTAATGTACATATAAAGACATGCAAGGGTGCACGCAGATTTGCAGTGATGCACGACTGGAGGACCAAATTTAGAAATCTACACATGGGAAAACTAAGCGGCACCAACCCAGCGGCTTCCATGTGGAACTACGGGCACTTCCACGTGCAACTAGGCTAGTTTACAAACCCAGACCAAGAAACGCTTACAATAAGTATCCAGGCCATAATTATTTTTATTTGTTTAATTTGGAAGAGGAAATAAGCAATAGGAATTAAGGAGAATTACTCCCTTCGTGCTTCATATAAAGCCCAGGATGAAATGAGGACTTTTTAAAAAAATCTATGTCTGTGCCTTGGAGCAGGTGTAAAACCCTACCTGGAAATTTTTTTTAGCATACTCGTATATATTGATTCTCTTTACAGAATGGGGTATACATGTATACATTTTTGGCTCACCCAGGCCACGCCCTCTTGAATGTCTACATGGTATGGATCTCCTGTGTATGTAATCTACATATGTAAATACCAATATTTTCACATGGAAAAGCTACATAAGGCTTCTAAAACAATCCCCCAAATTTTTTAATTTTTATTTACATATCTCATGCCTTTATTTATTTATACATCTCTTCTATACCGCCACTTCCAGCGATCAGTGGCGGTTTACAAGTAAACAAAATTTAATAATAGCATGCTATTATTTTACATAGAACGGGTTTAGGAACTATTTTACATAGAACAGGTTTTGAACTATTTTACATAGAACATTTTAGTAAAAAGAACAGTAAATACAAAGAATAGTAAATAGAGAACAAGGGTTTTTACATAGAACAAAATTATAAACGTAAACATTTAACTATTAAATTGCAACTCAATAATACAATGAAATAACTGGCTATCAATAGTAAATCATCGGCAATGGAATATATTACATTAATTATACTTATTCACATTTTGCTTTCAAAGGGAAAGTTTAATTAGGTGAACAATGTGAATGAGTGAAGGGTTTTATGCCTGTCTAGGTAGGGTCAGTGAGTGACTGCTGATCAGAAGTTTTCTCCTTTACATAGCTCATGCCTTTTCAGTGGTAGTTCAAGATGAGTTACATTCAAGTACGAAGGTTTTTCCCTGTTCCCAGTGGTCTTACAATCTAACGAACTGATGCAGGAAGACTAGTGTGCCCTTTGCACACAGATAACGCAACATATACGCAGAAGTACCACTGTGCCAAATGCAGAAAAGAGATTGATGCGTGCATAAACAGCAAAAATAAAAAGTATGCACACAGTGACAAACATATTTAAATAATATGCAAATGAGCTGTGCATTTAAAATGGATTGCTAAGAAGGTCTGCGCCCAATGCAGAGAAACGTGTAGGAGAATTACATAACCAGTAGGAGTGCGGTTATCTCTATGCCTGATCTGAGCTGACTTAAAAATCTTGCGCATGTAGGAAAAGACTTTCAGGGTATGTACCAGTGGACAGTTACTTTCAACATTAAAATTTTCTATGTGTATCTTTCAGTATATAAGTAAAAGTTTGGCGTTCAAGAAGAAATGTATTTTGCTTCTTAACCTTGTGTGTTCTTTGGACTCATATCATTCCCCATTTACTCTTACGTCTCTTTGTTGTGATTTCATAAAAAAATGTTTTTGGGTGAAATAGTGTGGATTATTTTGGGTGAACGCCAAAAGAACCTGCACATCCTATGCGTATAACATGAGTGTTTGACATTTACGCACATATGCACCTGACCACTTTAGCACATCTGTTGTTTGCAAATGTATTGGCTCCCCTCCTTTCAACTTTACGCTGAAGTTTTGCACACAACTCAATTGCATACATGCCCTTTGCTGCATACCAGTGCTGACATTTGGCATTTTTGGCATGCTACGAAAACTCATACACAGCTGATAGCACGGAACTTTAGCACCGGCTTTCTGCTTGGCGTGTAAGTTTGTACCTATTGAGCTAACCGGCAAAAAAAAGATGACCTAACTTTAACCAGTTTAGCTATCTGGCCAGCAGCTGAAAAGTACCATTGACCAGACAGCTAAATCGCTATCCAGGCAAACCAGATTTTCAATGCAGCTCACCAGATAGGGCCCCGGCACTGAATATTTGGGTAGTATTTAAAGCAATGATGGCCAGCTGCTTTGGTTGCCCTGGCCACCATCACTGAATATGTCCCCCAAGTTGGTTTTTTTGTTCTTTTGCTTTGCTTTGAATCACATTTTAATTTTTGAAAAGAGTTCAACCCACGCCCCCCACCCTCGGCTTTTCTGCTCTAATGGAGATCTCTATTTGCCTTTGACACCATCACATGGAGAGTACTAGCTTTCCCATTTCTTCCCCCTGTACTTTGCCATTTGCCAGGCTTATTTGTGTACCTCTTGCAAGCCAGCAGAATCAAGTGAAGAACAGAATAGATCAGTGTTTTTCAACCTTTTTTGTGCAAAGGCACACTTTTTTCATGAAAAAAATCACGAGGCACACCACCATTAGAAAATGTTTAAAAAATTTACCTCTGTGCCTATATTGACTATATATAAAGTAATTCTCTTGAATAGGAATCAAACACTCACACCAACCCCCCTCCCCTGCTGGTTCACACCAACCCCCCTCCCCTGCTGGTTCACTCACACCACCCCCCCCCCCTCCACTGCTGGTTCACTCACCCAATCCCTTTCAATTACTCACCACTCCTGCTGGGTCACTCACTCACTTACCCCCCCTCCCCTGCTGGTTCACTCAAACCATCGCCCCCCCCCCCCTTGCTGGTTCACTCACACCACCCCCCCCCTCCACTGCTGGTTCACTCACACTCCCCCCCCCTTGCTGGTTCACTCACACTCCCCCCCCCCCCTTGCTGGTTCACTCACACACACACACACACACCCCCCCTCTGCCCAAGCCGCTGCTTCTGCTTTGTACAGAGCAGCGGCTGCACTACACTTACATTGAAAAGTAAAGAGAAACTGTGTCAGGAGCCCTCCGGTCATCGCAGAGCCCGAGGAAGTGATGTCATGGGGGCGGGTTCCTCACAGGCTGTCTTTCCTTTTCAAATTAACTTTATTGCAGCTAAAGTTAATTTGAAAAGGAAAGACAGCCTGTGAGGAGCCCGCCCCCATGACATCACTTCCTCGGGCTCTGCATGATCGGAGGGCTCCTGACACAGTTTCTCTTTACTTTTCAATGTAAGTGTAGTGCAGCCGCTGCTCTGTACAAAGCAGAACCAGCGGCTGCACTGCTATAGGGAATCGCGTTCGCGATCGCGCCGCGGACTTCGGCACAAATGCGGTTTTTTTTGCTCTGGCCGCTCCCGATCTTGCGGCCAGAGCAAAAAACCGGCTTTTCAATGGCCGGTTTTACAACTGTGCCGGCAGCCGGCCTGGCCATGGAAAAACCGGCCAGGCCGGCTGAAAACCGGTCGGTTGGCAACCCTAATTTGTGAGCCGAGGCCACATGTTACGGATGAAATTGGAATTTTTCCCACGGCACACCAGACAATATCTCACGGCACACTAGTGTGCCGCGGCACAGTGGTTGAAAAACGCTGGAATAGATTAAGCAGGTTCAGTTTAATGTGTTCATGCTATTAGCTTTCTGTTAATAATTACTCTACTACTACTTATCATTCCTAGATATACACAGCTCTGTACACCTACATGTTAGAGACAGTGCCTGCTCGACAGAACTCAATCTCATGGAACTAACATGTTCTCCTCCCAAGAAAACTCCAAACTCCCTTGCACCCTCCTCTGAACTCTTCCTCACAGTATTTGAAATGCCAGAATCTAATCCCCAAAGAGCAGGAGCAATTGGGATTCGCTCCTGCCCTATGAGTACTATATTTCAAAACTGAACTGGCTAACCAGAGGCTGGTGCCATATTGATATACAGCCACTAATTCAAAATGGTGCTGGCCTCTGTGGCACCAAAGGTACCCTTCAAGAGCCAGATAACCAAAAGGGGGCAGGGAGGGTCCCTCCAGAGCTAGTCTATCCTCCAGATCCGCCTTCAATAGCCCAGGGGGGGCCGCAAGCCAGCAGTAAGCCAATATCCTCAACTCCTTGAAGGTAGGAAAAATTCCATTCAGAGAGTTAAAAGGCAGGAAAATTCCTGTAACCAGGGAGACTGGGGGAGGGCAGAGGACCTGCAGTTTCCCTGGGAGCACAATCAATATGTTCTCCCTTCCCAGAGCCAATCACAGCATTGGAAGTAGGTAACTGTTACCCCGGATACAGGGGATTGGTTAGGGCCCAGGAGTTTCCTTGGGAGAGAGAGGTTCCAGGGACACAGCCGAGCCAAGAGGGATTCAAACATCATGGAGAGCTTCCTGTGGGCAGCCATTCGCCTTTGAGGGGTCAGTGGATGACATGGTGGTGGAAGCTATGGAAGAAAGTCCCCTGGACCTGCCTGCATCAGAGGAAGCAATGGAGGTAGAATGGGCCAGGAGGCTGTGATCTTTATTTTGTTGTGGCTGTTTATGTCTCCTATTTTGTGTTTTGCTGAATGGTTTGAGGGTGGTGCAGGTAAGAGGCGCGACAAGAGAGTAAGTCAGAAAGATGTGGGTACCTCCCCACTGTTTGAGCCATAGTGGCTATTTTTTTCCCTGCTTTGAGGCTGAGAAAGGGGAATGATGTTTTCGTTTTTGCATTTTGCCTGGAGGAGTAACTGAAAGACTGTTTTGTTTTCTTTGTTGGAAGGAACTGAACTGGTTAAGAAGACTGGGACTAGACCCGTCCAGAACAGCCTCTATCGTGGGAACGATATTTTTGAAAGGGCTGAGGCCGTCGGGAGCTGAACTAGGCATATGCCTAGGCTGAAACCTGTAGTGTGACTCATTTGTTTTTTTTACTTTTCTGCTGACTCACCTGTGGGGGAAGGAGCAGGGAAATTATGTCTCCCAAGCTTTGATTGGAACTTTGCCGAACAGAACCGGAAGGATACCCAGGGGTTCCTGGAGTGATCCCTTCTCTCGATCTGTTACCAGTGCTGTCGCCCGTCTGCTATCTGCAAGAGCTGAAGAGAACTGCGTGGGCACTATCTGAAGTGGACTACGCTGCAGTGGACCCAGCACCTGGTTATACCTCACAACAGCCAGTTCAGTTTTGAAATAGTGCTAGCAAGACAGGAGTAACTGGGGATTCGTCCTGCTCGCCTGAGCAGAACCCTGAATGTAAAAAAGGAGTCCAGAGGGATCTGGGAGAGTTTGTGGGAAAGAGGAAAGGGTGGGAGAAAGCCTAAATGGCCAATTTTAGTGATGCTGCTGGGATTTTAATTTAGTGCACAGTACTGCAAAAGAAAATTCACTAAAATCAACCAAAACAAAATGCATATTTAATGAAACCAAACAATACTCTACCAAGGAAATGAAAAAAAATACCCATGCATGCCCCTACTATACAACTGGCACCATAATGGGGTAATTTTATCAGTAACTCATGTGCATAGAACAGCTTTTAACATACTTAGATAAGCATCATCTATGCAAAAATATATGTGCTATGGTCACAGAGCATTACTTCTGTATGACAATGGCATATATATAGATGGCACATATGCAAGGATTTTCTAACATACAATTACCAGCACATACCAGCACAAAGTTACACCTGCCTGGGAGCATCCTTATTTGGCAGACTGACCCTTGGTGGCAGTGCCGTCAAGGACCACTGGGAATCACGTATGTAGTGCAGCTTTAAAAGAAGAAGCTGCTAGGGCAGGAGTGAATGGGGATTGTCGCTGCCCCTAAGGTCAGTTGAACTTTGGGGTGAATCAGGGTCCTGGGGGGTAAGGGGGTGAGAGGTAGCCACTGGATCTCTCCCCCAAGGGAGGATCACTGGCCACAATTGATCACAAAGCCCATGGGAGCTGAGGGGCTGTGTCCTCTAAAGCACGCTGGGCGGCATTTTTGAAGGCATTTCCAAGGGTAACTGCCCTAGTTACCGGTGTAAATGCCTTATCCGTGATTTTCAAAAGGCACCTACACGGGTCGTGTCTTTCAGAAATCCTGGATAAGTCCCTAATGTGCCCAGATGCTATGCGGTTAGCATCGGGGCGTGTTGAGGGCATTCCGGGGTGGAGGAAAGGGCCAAACGATTTCTCCTCGCCTATCTTTCAGGTGCAGGGGCTAAGCCGGTAGCATCGAAAATCGCTGCTACCCGGTTAGATTCTGCGGCTTCGGGGTGTGCGGCAAGAACCGGGTTTTCAGTGCCAAGGCCGCATATGACCTCGGCACTGAAAATCTGGGTTAGATGGAAGGTGGGCGGGCTATAGCACCCCCAAATGAAAATCAGGCTCATCATTACTACCTTCTAAATCATAGCATTACCACCACATGAAAACATAAATGAACTTTTCTTAAAAGAGTTGTCTCATGATCCCAGTCATGGTAACCTATGAAAAATTCTTTGTGAAATTTACCTATGGATGCAGATGAATCAAGTGCTCATTTGCATCTCATAAATAAGTTTGGAAAAATGGGGCACTGACCTGTGAAAATGTTTGTGGGTAATACATAAGGCCCATGGTGAAGTTTCTAATCTCCAGCACTAAGCTGACTTGGCATTAGCCCTCTGAAACCAGACACACTGAACAGGCCTTCTACAGGAAACTGAAAGCTTTACACTAGAGACCTAAGCATAGAAAGAAAGACATTTGGCTCAAGTTGTCTACCCTCAGTATTTGCACTCACATGCCAGAGATGCCTCTGCAGTACTGGAATGGTTATAAATATCTTTGGTGCAAATTCTACTTTTAAATAAAATGAGTGAGCTACTTTTAATAAGCGCAATGGTAGCATAAGCAAGCCAATTTGATCTCAGCAATTCTTTCCAAGTAGAAAGAACAGACAAATGGACAGTGCACTTCAAGACAGTCATTAAATAAAGAAAACAAGCATCCATCAGAAAAAGGAAGCGACATCGAACAGGTATTTCAAAATAAGGTCTTTCATTGAATTGTTAAGTGTTGGATTTCTATTTTTCCATATGGCCTAAACAAATTCTTTCATTAAAAGAAGCTGATTTTTCTTTAGTCTTTAAATAATATGGACATAAAAGAAGAGGGACAAAGTAGTTGGCAAGCACACTACCTCTTACCTTCACATAAAAAAAACAATTAATACAAAGACCACAGCAAAGAAAAACGTGTGCTTTCAAAACTTGATTTGAAATGAGGCACATCACTGTGGTTATTCATTGCAGTTTTGGAAGTGACTTTCTCTCCAGAGACTTACTTGCATGCCAATGAAGGCTGCACGCATGCACACAAAACCCCACACTTGCACGGACACACATGCATTTTATTTCATTAGAATATTCTTTCTTTTTCTATCTAACACACACTTCCCTTGAGAGGGCTTTGTTGTTAGTCTGCTGGCCTTGACTTCCAGCCAAAAACAATTCTGAAACAAAAAAGGCCAACAAATCCTATTTTTTTTTTACAGGCATTTTTAGTCTTCCATCAAACCCTGTATTCACAGAACATTCTATTCCCCCTCAATCTAAACTGTAATTTATGTCACCATTCATAAAACCCCTTCAGAACTTGGCACATGCTCTGTGGTGCATTTCTGCTTCTATGATTTCTCAAGTTGGGTCATTACGACAAGGCAGTTGTGTTTGAACTGTATGACAACATTTCACATGGCCATACAGAAAGTTTTTCATTGGGACACTGGCTGGATAGCCTAGACACCAGTACAGATAGTACTTTTCTCTCCGCTTTAGACAAACATTTAAATGCTTAAAGGGTGTTAGCAAACAAACTAAAGATGGAGAAGTTGTAGCACTAGAGGACATGAAATTAAGCTGCAAGGAGGTAAACTCAAAAGCAACATCAAGAAATACTTTTTCACAAAAAGAGAGGTGGAAGTCTAGAATGCCGTCCCCATGGAGGTGATGAGAGCAAAATCCATGATAGAATTCAAAAAGGTATGGGACAGCACAGAGGCTCAGTGCATAGCAAGAGCAATCTAAGCAAACTTAAGTAACTTTTACACTTCAGAAAATAGAGAAGAGTAACCTGCAAGCCCTAAACAAAGGCACAGAGGGGGTAACCTACACGGAGCAGTGGGTACAACTCTAAATAAAGGCGCAAAGTGGGATACTCTGCATGGAGTGATGGGTACAACCCTCACCACCTCAATGGGCAGACTAGATGGATCATGCAGGTATCTATCTGCTGTCATTTACTAGGGGTTATTTCAGAAGCTTTAGTCGTGCTTTGGACATTTGAAAACAGGCACGCAGCTGTTCAAATCACAGAGACGCCCTCAGAGACATTTCAGAAGCTGGTTCTATATAGACATTCCCAGCACAAGAACATCCAAGTTGTGCCGGGGTATGGGTGGGGCATTCCAGTGTGCATCCGATTTCAGAAATATCACCACCCGCTAGCAGGATCATCCTTGTCTATTTATGCTCCAGAGCATGAATAAGTATCAGAAACGCTCTGGTTCTGCCATCCAGACACCTGGAGAGCTTAGAGAAGAAGGTACTCTGATACCCTCCTATACTTTCCATGATGATAACAAAAACGGCAGGGGAATGAAGACACTTGTTTTGGGTTCGCCATGCGGACGCACATCCGCGCATGCAAAATAGCTTGCATGGACATGCATTCTGCATTGGATAGATGTCCCCGCCCCAAGTTTTTGTAGCGGGGATTTCTATGTGGCCTCTGGTGTAGCCTTCCAATTCAGGAACGTCTAGGTTTCTAAAATCGGGCTAAAACTTAAATGTCCCCAGCATTTTTTCAGACGTTTTGCCCTGGGTGTCCCAGATTGCACCCGGATGTCCTTTCTAAAATGGCACTTCACGTTAGTATATAATTTACTCATAAGGTTGGCCACATTTATTTATTTGTGGCACTTTGTTTTTAAAGTCTTCCTGTGTGTAAACATATCAGTGTATCATCATACTGTATATACTGACATACTAAAATGCAGGATCTCATTTACAGAGCAAATATTTACTAGACTACATAGATTAGAGCTTACCTGGTGGCAATTCTGTAAATCCGAGTCTCTCCCATAGGATGAATATGAACCCCTGTCTGTTTTACCTGGCAAGAGAAATACAAGCAAATTGTTCAAATTACTGTAAAATCCCCTTAGCATTTAGTTTCTGTAGCTTTCATATTTAAGGTATGTATTAGCAACATTATTTTAAATACATTCCTAATTTTTTTTTCCTTTTCTCAGGCAATAGCCAGTATGATGATACCATCAAATATTGTATTCTTGCATTTTTTAAGAATACTCTAAAAGTCTTGCATCTCATTTTATGGCAGAAATATACTGACACTCAATAGGAAATTGTGAATAAATCTGTTACCAAAGCCTTTACCATTTAATGATCTCTACCTTCACAGACAAAATGTTCTAATATTAGAAATTATAATAGTCTGCTACACTTAGGGGCCCTTTTAGTAAAGTGAGTTTACATTTCAGTGCACATGAACTGCTTCTGTAGACCCAAGGTAATTGTTATCATGCTGGAAATGCACATTAATCATGCATCGTGCAATGGGGCTGGGTCTTGGCAGAGTTAAGATAGAGTGGGCGTTGACCGCATGGTTAATGTGTGTGTCGATAGCACACGCTGATCGCTAATGTTACAGTTAGCGCAGGTGTACACCTATGGTAATTGCCATAGGCCAAAACATGTGCTAAGGAGCTCGCCTGTGTGGTAACTGTTGGCCACACCCAAGACAATTAGCATAGTGTGGTGGCCCCTAATGTATGTTGATTTTGACTCAAGACTCACATTACGGGCAAAAATGATACCGCACTTTAGTAAAATGGCTTCTTAGTATTTTTTTCCTTGACTCAGATGTTATACCTCAATAACAAGAAGGCTCAATTCTGTATATACACCAAATACTCTGCTATAAATGTGTAGGTTGAAATTAAAAGGAAGTCAGCAAGCAGCAGGGATGGCGGAAGACCTATTTCTTTGGGGGGACCCCAAGCACCGCCCCATGGGCAGAGACACTTCCTGTTCTGCCCACAGGGATTTGATCTCCCACAGGCAGACAGGAAGGGTCTTTGCCACAATTGTGGCTTTTCTCCTGCCTGTGGGGGATGGGATCCCCGTGGGCAGACTGCTGCCTGCCGGCCACAATCATTGCAAAGACCCTTCCTTTCTGCCCTTGCCCCACGAACAGATCAGGAAAGGTTTTTGCCATGGTCATGGCCAGCAGGCTACCCGCGAGGATCCCATCCGCCATGGGCAGAAGAAAAAGAGAAGCCATAATTGCAGCAAAGACCCTTCCTGTCTACCCTCTGGGATCTGATCTCCTGCAGGCAGATAGAAAGGGTCTTTGCCGCGATCTTCTGCTTGTGGAAGATGGGATCCCCACGGGCAGCCTGCTGCTTGCCATGCCGCGATTTTTGGTGGAGCCAGAGTCCATGTGGCCCAACCCTTTTCGACACCTATGGCAAGGAGGAAAACAAAAGCAAAATCAGGAAATACTATTTCATGGAAAGTGTGGTTGATAACTGGAATGCCCTCCCGGAGGAGGTGGTGGGGACAAAAACTTGACAGAATTCAAAAAGGCATGGGACAGACATAGAGGACCCCTTCATAACAAGAGGATGTCATAAAAGTAAACAGCCTGTGGATTGGCTCCCTGGCTGAATGTGGGGAGTCCTGGATGGGTTGCATAAAGAATAAAATGCCATGTGGTGCAGATGGGACATTTCTGCTTGTGTGGGGGCCCTGGACTGGGAGTAGACTGGTTGCAGAAAGAATGAGAATCTTGTTGATCCCAAAGCAGTGCTATATGTTTGGGGACTGTAAACTGTATCACATGGAAAGTAAAATTCCCCTCCCCCAAAAAACAGGCATGGAGAAAGTAATCTCCACTGTACCACAGGGTCTACCCTAGCAATCCTACTGGGCAGACAGAATGGACCATGTTGCTCTTTATCTGCTGTCAGCCATTATGTTACCATCGGGTGCTAATAGCACAAGTGTGTTTTTTTGTTTTGATTTTGTACTGGCTAATGTACATATTTTGCAAAACAACTCAATGACCTGCTAGTATTTATCCAAATAAAATTAGGAGGGGCTGGGGCATTCAGGAGGTGGGACTAAAATTTAGGATAACAGTGATATTCAGCTTCCATCCACATAAAATGTAACTATTTAGGGGGACTGCACAAATAAACAGATAACTTATTTGTTTAAATTAGGACTGCTAAGTTTAGGGCCATATACCACAATGGACAGGGCTGTTGAATATTGGGTATAAAGATAGGTGGATGAATCCACTTACGTTTATGCAGGGGCTGTGGGTCTGAGTATTGCCCCATTACATTTGTTTTTGTTCATAGACTTATAAAAATCTCAAATATTGTGTTATACCTAACAAGAAAGAACGATGGACATATAGAAGGACATTATAAACCTTCTACATGCATAAAATGCTGATTTACAAACATAAACGTCCTTTTATAAAATTAGGTTACACCTAAAGGGAATTATTTTGGAAGCCCTATTTATGCTTTGGATGTCTGAAAACGGGCACAGAGACATCCAAAGCACAGAGACATCCCCCTCAGCATGATAATTTCCAAGTCAGAATGGGGGCATGGTGTAAGTGTGGTTCGGGTGTTCCCAAGAACTTGGAATTCTTGCTCGATTTCAGAAATGTCCTTGACGTCCTGTGCCGTGTCAAGTTATACCTGCTCTAGACATGAATAGGCATCTGAAAAGTGCTCGTTTTGTCAGGCAAATGTCTGGAGGGTGTGGAGAAGAGAATACACTCATACCCTTTACTTTTCAATTTGACAATGAACACTGACAGGGAATGGGGGAATCATGTTTTCATTTTGCCACTCTGCTGAACATCCCCATATGGAACCTTGCTTGAGACAGATGTCCTGAAATATCTGTAAGGATGCTGGCATGGGCATCCTTATCGGGGGTGTCTATGTTTCTAATATCGGGTCAAAACATAGATGTTCCCAGCATTTTTTTGCATGCTCTGCCCTGTACTTCCCGGATTGCACTCGGATGCCCTTTCTATAATGCCACTTATAAAATACACATATGCATGCATATTTTATGGACTAACATTTACGCCTTCTCAAAAACAAGTGTAAATTTCAGCATCTACAATGTTCAGGATTGATGCAAGCATTTTATAAAGACACAAAGGCGCTTAGGGGTCTTTATAAAATAGGCTAACAGTACTTGCCTTCTTCACTGCCAAATCTAGGCTCCATGTTATGAAACTATCTTTATATAGGTATTTATGGAATTTCTTGGAATGTCCAAGTAGTTGCATGTTTAGTAAAACCTTTGCTATTTTCATTCAAAAACTTCATGAAACAGCTTTCCTCCACCTAAAAGCATAGTTACTCAACTGTAACAGGTAACAGCAGGAATTAGTCCTCACATATGGGTGATGTTAGTGCCGACGGAGCCCGAACGGAAGCATCTCCCCAACTTTCAAATAAAGCCTTTGGAGATGCCACCAGCATGCATGGTCCCCTTCCCACCCAAGGGTGCCATCTTGCTCAGTCATATGACATAGCTCAACAGCAAAACACAAATTGGCATAGTTAAGGCAACTCAACAGGAAGGAGGGAGGTTGTGAGGACTGATTCCTGCTGTCCCTGGAGAACACCTGTTACAGGTGAGTAACTACGCTTTCTCCAGGAACAAGCAGGAAGTCAGTCCTCACATATGGGACTCCCTAGCTAAGGCTACCGACAACCTGTAGAAAAAACACAGGCAAGCTGTGAGTAGAAGCTGGCGAGTCTGAAGGACAGGATTTGAAAGGACCCCATTGTCCAGGGAGAACCATCATTCCGGTAGCCACAGAAGGATCGTAGGGTCAGATTTGCCTAAACCCCCAAAAGATTACGGAGTACAGCCTGGCCAAAGGCACTGTCCCATCAGGACTCCCTCTCCAGGCCGTAGTGAGCTGTGAAGGTGTAGACTGAACAATAGGTGGTGACCCGACAGATGCCCTGGGTATGCTGCAGGTAGAAGGACAGGGCCCTCTTACAGTCCAGAGTATGAAGTATAGCCTCCATGTTGCTGGCGTGAGGTCGTGGGAAGAAGGTGGGGAGCACCACCTCCTGACTGAGGTGGAAGGAGGAGACCACCTTTGGCAGAAATTTGGGGTGCATGCAAAGCAGGACCCTGTTCTTATCGAACCTTGTATATGGTGGCTCTGCCACCAGAGACTGGAGCTCGCTGACCCTGCAAGTGGAGGTCAGCGTCATCAGGAAGGCGACCTTCCAGGAGAGGTGTGGCAGGTGGCTAGGAGCTCAAACGGTGGCTGGGTGAGCCATGTCAGCACTACGTTAAGGTTCCATTCTGCTGGGGGTGGGTAGATTGGGGATTTGGAGAGCAGTAAGCCCCGCAGGAAGCAGGTGACAAGGGGCTGAGCTGAGAAAGGCTTGCCCTCAATAGGGTGGTGGTGTGTTGAGAGGGCACACAGGTGCACTCTGACTGAGTTGCATTTGAATCCGGCATGGGATAGGTATAGCAGATATTGCCCGTTTCCCCGAGCACCATACGGAGAATCTCCGCCAGTTGAAGGCATAAGCATGTCTTGTGGAAGGCTTGTGGGAGGCCTGCAGGCCCTCTTCCACCTCCACCAAAAGGTTAAAGGGAGCCAAGGCTACCCGTTCAGCAGCCATGCTGTTAACACCAGAGACCCCAGGTTGGGGTGAAGGAGAGAGACCTCCTCCTGAGTCAGTAGCTCCAGGGAGTTCCCGAGAGGGACCGGGAGTTCCATCACTAGGCAGAGCAACAGTGGGAGCCATGGCTGCCTGGGCCACCGAGAGGCTACCAGGATTAGTGATGCCCTGTCCCGAAGGGTCTTGAATAGGGTCTTGGCGACCAGTGGTGTGTGTGGGAAAGCATATAGAAGACCTTCCGACCATGAGATGAGAAAAGCGTCTGCCGCTATTTGGGATGGGTGAGGATGGCGGGAGCAGAAGCAGGTCAGTTGAGCATTGGCTGGGTTGGTGAAGAGGTCCATCTATGGGGTCCCCAGAGCCAGAATGGCCTGTGGGCTACTCCAGGGTTTAGCCACCATTGTTGCGGTTGCAGGAATCTGCTTAGCCTATCCGCAAGGACATTGTCTTGGCCTGGCAGGTAGACTACTCTCATTGTGTATGAGCAGATGGCTACTGCCTCCTGTCAGAGGTCATAGGAGCCCGTGCTTCCCTGTTTGTTCATGTAGAACATCGCCACTTGTGTGTCCGTCTGGATGAGCACTGGCCAGTGCTGGAGATGGTGGCGGAAGGCCTTGAGTGCCAGGAAAATGGCCCTGAGCTCCACAAAGTTGATCTGTTGGTGGGCTTCGGCCCCGGACCAGGTGCCCTGTGTGTGGAGGTTCCCCCAGTGGGCTCCCTAACCCAGCAATGAGGAATCCGTGGTGAGGACCTACTGAGGAGTGGGGGATTGGAAAGGCATGCCAGCCTTCAGGCGTTGCATCGTCTGCCACCAGCAGAGCGACTCCGCCAAAGGACAGATCATACAGACCTTTTCCTGGAGGCGGCCGGTGGTCTGTGTCTACTGAAACCTGAGGAACCACTGAGCCGCTCTCATGTGAAGGCAGGCATTTGGTGTGACATGTACCGTTGAGGCCATGTAACCAAGCAGGCAGAGCATGCCGCATGCCGGCATGGAGCATCTGCCCTAGACTTTTGCGGCCAGGGCCATGAGCTGCCTGACCCTGTTACTGGGCAGGAAAGCCTTCACCTGGAGGGTATCCAATGAACTCCAAGTTCTGTGTTGGTGTGAGATAGGACTTGGGGTGGTTTATCATGAACCTTGGGTATTGCAGGACGCCGATGGTGTGGCTTGTGTCCTGTTGCACCTCGGTGGCTGTGTCCCCTCTGATGAACCAGTCATCTAGGTAGGGGAAGACAAAGGCTCCTTGGAGGCATAGGTAGGCCGTCACGACTGCCAGGCACTTCGTGAAGACTCTGGGTGCGGAGGGTAGTACCTTGTATTGGTAGTGGTCTCCCCCAGCCATGAACCAGAGGTACTGCCTGTGCCTGGGATGGATGAGAATGTGGTTATATGAATCTTTTAGGTCCAAGGAGCATAGCCAGTCTCCCTGCTGGAGGTATGGCAGCAAGGTTCCAAGGGAGAGCATTTTGAACTTCTCCTGCACAAGGAACTTGTTTAGGTTTCTCAGGTCTAGAATGTGCCTTAGGACTCCTATCCTTTTGGGGACGACAAAGTACCTTGAGTAGAACCCCCTACCCTGTTGTTGATGGTACATTGGTTCCACAGCCATGTTTTTGAGAAGACCTGTGGGTTCCTGCAATAGCAGGTCCTGATGCAGGGGAGTTCTGGAGGGCTCTCCCAGTAAGAAAGGAGGGGGTGTCTGGCACAGGTGGAGGAGGTAACACTTTCTGACAACCTGGAGTACCCAGGTGTCAGTGGTGATGGGCCGACCACCAGTGTGCAAAGTGGGCCAGATGTCCCTCCGTGGCCGGCAGAGTAGCCCTTTAGCTCCTTCATGGTGTCCCGGAGGAACATTCCCTTTTAGAGGAGGTTATGCCTGGACCCGGCAGCTCACATGGACCCCTGGTAGCATTTTCTGCCAAGGACATCGAGGCTCTGGGCCTCTTTGCCAGGAGATGTCAAAGAGTGCATCTTTTGGCTTTGGAGCTGATGCGTGGCTAACTCAACCACCATGGAGTTATGTGGTGGTTGGCTCCTATGGAAGCTCGGGTTCAGGCGGATCTTATACATGAGGTTGAGCCGGAAACTAATTGTGAATACTACAGCCGATGTCGCCCACATATGGAGGAGCAGCAAGGATCGCCAGGACTGGCACCGAT
Organism: Ichthyophis bannanicus; assembly: GCA_033557465.1. Lineage (NCBI taxonomy): Eukaryota > Metazoa > Chordata > Amphibia > Gymnophiona > Ichthyophiidae > Ichthyophis > Ichthyophis bannanicus. Next base: position 192,283,628 of record CM066032.1, read on the forward strand.
AGAACTCCTTCAGGGGGAGTTGAATTGGAGGATCTCGAGATTCTCTGATCAAGGGTTGTCTACCGACTCAGTGGTGAAGGCGAGAGCTTTGGCCATGTCCCGCATGAAGTCGAGGAAGGTCTTGTCTTTGGGTAGGGATTGACGCCAGGCCCCTGGTGGGGATGGGTCCGATGGAAGGTCTCAATGCTTCCGGATGTCTGAGCAAGTGTCATCCTCAGATTCCTAGTCAGAGTCATTGGAGGTGATGATTGAACAGAGCCGGGTCGGGGTCAGAGGCTTATAGACCTCAGTGGCATGACTGGAGACATGTCGCTGGACAGGGAGGATCAGGGTCCCATTGAGCGGGACCGCAAATGTGACCTCCATCAGTGATCAGCCCAGGCAAGGGAACTCCAAGGGATCAACTCAATGCTGGGGGAAGTCCTCAAGGTCCCGGTGTTTTTGGGAGATGAATCAGCAGAGCTGGACAGCGCTGCCTGCTAAGTGACCAAGAAGGCAGACAAGCTGCGCTCCAGGATCTCCATCCTGGTTTTCAGCCCAGATGGGGTCACAGCAGTTGGCGCAGATGCCGAAGGTATCGGGTCCGGCGCTGGTGGAGGAGGAGAGTCTCTGGTGGAGATGGCCGCAGGGACCTGGGCCTGATCACCGAGGTTCATCAAGTCCTTCCAGGGAATTTTTGGCTGAGGCTGAAGTTCTGACACCTCTGTCTTCCTCCAGGGGCTCAGGGATCTGGCGCAGGACTTACCCACCTTTCCCAAGTCTCGTGAGGAGTCCCGCGAGGCTTTCTTCTTCTTCTTTGGGATCTGGATCGGAGACACCCAGTTGGAGGACTCGTGGACCAGACTGGTGGCCACAGAGTCACTGCGCGATCCCGGGGTCTCGAACTGGATCCTGGAAGGGGTTTCCGAGGCAGAGTCTGACTTGAACATCCAGCCATACTTCCCCTGCTTGCTTTTGACTGCTTTGGGGGTCAGCCTCATGCAGGACTCACAAGTCTCTGGGTCGTAGTCGGGACCGAGACAATGAAGACAGTAGTCATGTGTATCGGTGATAGAAAAATTACAGGAACACCAATCACACTTTCTAAAACCACTGGGCTTCAGGGAAAAAAGGGCCCCGGCAAGGTCAAAGACCCGAGGAACTGCCAGCGGGAAAAAGGGAGCGAATCGCCCTAAAATAAAAATTCACGGGTCCAAGTACGCAGTGCCAAGGCAAGTGAACTCGGGGGAGGGAAAGGGACTGGCCGCGGCCGGAGAAAGAGAATTACTTTAAGAGAAAATATCAGCTTTTTCCGAGGAATCAGACACACGTCTGTTGGGCTCCATGGAAAAAAGGAGACTGCACAACATGGCACCCTTGGGCAGGAAGGGGACCATGCATGCCTGGTGGCATCTCCCAAAGGCTTTCTTTGAAAGCTGGGGAGATGCTTCCACGTGGGCTCCATCGGTGCCGACGTCACCCATATGTGAGGACTGACTTCCTGCTTGTTCCTGGATAAGTACCCCTTTATTTTCATTTATAAATACATAAGAAATATGATACTGGGTCAGATCAGGTCCATCAAGCCCAGTGTCCTGTTTCCAACAGTGGCCAATCCAGGTCACAAGTACCTGGTAGGTTTCCAAAAAGGTACACAGATTCCTAGGGATTTTCCCTGGTCCTTTTTTCCTCCAGGAACTTCTCCAAACCCTTTTAAACCCAGCTACACTAACAGTTTTTATTATATCCTCTAGTAACAAATTCCAGAGTTGATTACTCGTTGAGTGAAAAAATATTTTATCTTATTAGTCCTAAATAGCTACATTTTAGCTTTATTGAGTGTCCCCTAGGCTTTCTACTTTTTGAAGGAGTAAACAACCGATCAATGTTTACCCATTATACTCCTTTCATTAGTTTATACCACTATCATATCTCCCCTCTGCAGTCTCTTTTCCAAGTTGAAGAGCCCTAACCTTTTAATCATTTCAACATAGGGGTATCAGTCTATTTTGGTGGATCTTCCCTGTACCATTTCTAATTCTGCCATATCATTTTTAAGATATGGTGACCATAATTGCACACAATATTCAAAGTGTGGTCACACCATGGAATGATACAGAGGCATTATAATATCCTTGGTTTTGCACTCCATTCCTTTCCCTATGATTCCTATGATTCTATTTTGCTTTCTTGGATTCTGATGCACGCTGGACAGAGGGTTTCAATGGATTATTCACAATGACGCCTAATAACTTTTCCTGGGTGGTGATTCCTAATGTGGAAACTTGCATCGTGTAAGAATAGTTTAGGTTGGTCTTTCCTAAGTGAATAACTTTGCACTTGCCACATTAAATTTCATCTGCTATTTGGACATCCAGTCTTCCGATTTATCAAGGTCCTTTTGCAATTTTTTATAATCCTCTTATGTTTTAATAACTGAATAATTTTGTGTCATCTGGAAATTTCATCACCTCACTCGTTATTCATATTTCCAGGTCATTTATGAATATGTTAAAAATCAGCAAACCCAGCACAGATCCCTGGGGTGCTCTACTATTCATCTTTTTCCGTTGGGAAAATTGGCAATTTAGCCCTACCCACTGTTTTCCATCTTTTAACCAGTTCCTGATCCACAACAGTACACTGCCTCCTATCCCATGACTTTTTAATTTTGCCAAGAGTCTCTCATGAGGGACCTTGTCAAAGGCTTTCTGAAAATCAAGAAACACTGAATCAACTAGCTTTCCACCTGTTTATTCACAACTTCAAACAACTATAACAGATTAGTAAGGCAACAATTTCCTTGGTTAAATCCATGTTGGCTTTCTCCCATTAAAGCACGACTATCTACATGTTCAGAAATTTTATTCTTTATAGTGGTTTCTACTATTATGCCCGGTACTGACGTCAGACTCACCTTCTGTAGTTTCACGGATTGCCCCTGGAACCCTTTTTAAAAATTGCATTACATTGGCCATCCTACAATTTTGGGGTATGACAGATTAATTTAATGATAGTTTACAGATTACTAATAGTAGGTCCGCATTCTCATATTTCAGTTCTTTCAATACTCTCGGATATATACCATCCGGTCCAGGTGATTTGCTGCTCTTCAGTTTATCAAATAGTTGTAGTACACCTTCCCAGTTTATTGATATATTCTTTCAATTCTTCCAATACATCACCTTTAAATACCATTTCAGTCATGGGTAACATCCCTACATCTTCCTCAGTAAAGACCGAAGCAAAGAATTCATTCAGTCTCTCCACTATGGCCTTGTCTTCCTTTAGCGTTCCTTTTACCACTCTATGATCTAATGATCCAACCGACTCTCTCACTGGTGTTTTGCTACAAATATACTGTACTTGAAAAACTTTTTATTCAAGACTGTGCATTGCTTTCATTTAAACTATGCAGCATATATAGGTAAATAGCAAATTACCAGCTTTAGAGACTGGCTGGGTGATTTAGTATTTCATGTGACATTGACCACAATAATTAGAATTAGTGCAAAATTGTGATTTCCTAAACTAAAATGTAAAGCCAGAAGAGTGCAATGAAAAAAAGTCTTAGAAAACAATGGTTAACTAAATACTTATACAACATGACAGGCCATCCAGAATGCATGTATAATTGTTAATATTTTAACATATCGTACAAGATATGGAGGAACATTTATTTATGTATTTATTTATAACACCAATTGTTAGTTTTTTATACTGCTTAGTCATGGCTGGTCAAAGTGATTTACAGCAAACATAAATCAGATAAATGACAAGAACATAACAGAATATTAAGTCTAACTCTGCATAAATATACAGCAAATCCCAATAAGACTTACTCTGTTCCACAGTATTCGATATGTGCTTAATTTCCTTCTAAAATCCTGCAGACCCTTGGTCACCCTCAAAGCATCTGGCAAAGAACTCCATAATCCTGAGGCATATCAAGAAAATGCCCTAGTACATGCCCACTTGTTCCTATCTATGCCCACAGCTGGAATAGCATAAGCATTTTACAGGCTGTCGTATATATGGATAACTTGTTACATATTTCTTTAGTTTCCGACTCAGGACCTTGGACATGATATCACAAGTGATCTTAAACAGTCCGCAGAAGTTTATAACTCACTCTGACCCCCCCACAAGGAGCTAGTGAAACTGCTTCAGCAATGGTGTTATATGCAATTGATAGTTAATAGGTTATAGTTTTATTCAAATTTCTATATGCCACCTCTCCTTTTACATCACAAACCCAAGGTACAATTTAAAAATATAGTCACAAAAAACTAAAAGAAATTTCCAAAAAATTTGAAAAGAGAGACTAGCAGTGTCCAGTGCTGCTTCCAAGTTCCAGTTTGCTTCTTCATTATATGCCATGACAGAGTAATAGGTTTTTAATTTTATCTCAAATTGTTTAAATGAGGATTCTAATTGTAAATCAGCAGGTAGTGAATTCCAGAGAGAGTTGGTGAGAAAGTAAAAGGCTGTTTATCTGTGTAGATTTCAGTCGTGCTTGATTGGGTGATGGTCGTGCAATAAGATTTGCACCTTGAAAATGGACTTAACGGGAAGGGGTATACGGTGGGCGACTACTTTGTAGGACCTTATACTGTATGCTATGATTAGCATTTTAAATTTAGCATGATAAAAACATGTAGCCGGGGGTCACATGATGTAGCCTGAATGAACACCTTCACGTTGAGCTCCGCCTCCTGTCTTGCTAAACAGCTTCAGAAACTGCCTTCCGGACACCGGAGCAATGGCCGATCATCCCCCGGGAGACTCTGTACAATGGCGGACTGCACCGGGTGCATTTAATTCCACTGCACCCCTGTGTTGCTGCTGAAAGCAGCCCAAACACCTAAGGAACGTGAGGGTGATAGCAAAATGGTGGGCAAGCATAGAGTACTGGTGTTCATGTTTCCTGAAGAGGTTATGCAGGATTTACAAACAACTTGACTACGATGCTCAACGAGAAGCTAAACAGCCTGAAAACCTCCATAGATGACATCAGAGGTGCTCTGGAGAGCCAGCTAACCCGGATTAGTGGGGTGGAGGCACATTTAGAGCAACACAAGGAACACCCTGAGGGCCTGGAGGCTTGGGTTGCAGCACTGGAGCAGAGCAATCAGGTCTTGGCATATAAACTTGATAACCAGGAAAACCGGGGTCGTCATAACAACATTCGGTTGGTAAGCCTGGCAGAATCCTGCCAGTAATTGACCGCCAGCAACTTCTGTCAGCAGCTTTACGTAGGCTCACTGTTTCACTTAACTAGCCAACCTATGCTTATCACAGAGGTTACCAGCTGATACAACTGACATATATTTACAGATGTTACAGGACCAATTATGCTAGAGATCTGTACCCCTGATACTCTGTGAAATTGTGATATTGTTTACGTCACGCTGACACTGTTCTCTCCAACAAGCTACTGAAAAAGCACTAATAGCTTACTAGTGCCTTACCCTATTTGCTCAACAGCACTAGGGACGCACTCATACCACTCACTGACCCAATCCGTCCCTACCAAAAGGCTCAACCTGAACTCCCTACCATCTCCTGACGCCATGGCACCTCCCGCCACAATCACACTATCACACACGTTTATCAGCTGCTACGTATTTCTCGCACTGACACAAGTCTCCCAAGCCCTCACCTCCACCCATAGCTCCATCCCAATCCTTCACAACCCTTGGAAAAGACACCATGACCACACCAACCACCACACAGTTAGACCCATGCACACGACACACCCTCACCTCATCTACGTGGCCCTTCAGCAGGCTAGACCCTCTCAGCACAACCGCGACACCCCCCCTCACGACCTGAAATGTGCCCTAATAAATGCCCGCTCTATCAGAAAGAAATGGCCAACGTGCGCTACCGGTGGTTGTTTCCTGTGGGCCTGCAATTTACTATCAACACGAAATCCTATGTGGTGCATTCAGTAGAGGCAGCCATTGCAGGGCTAAAGCAGGCGGGATGGGCCAATCTGTCGACGAGTACCCCGGATGATCAGCGGGCGAGCGTGGGAGAAGACCCACCTAGACGCCCCCAGACGAGCTGGAGCAGAGTGTCTGGTGGGGAGCGGAGGCTACGGAAGACAAGGCCGGCATTGCAACCTGCAGAGTTGGCCTCCTGAACTGTGGGGTTTTGTTTTGTTTGTATAAAGGGGTTTTCGACAACTTGGTTGAGGTTGGGAGAGGGGTGTGGGGAGAGCCAGGGGGGGTGGGGTTAGCATACCCACCTTGAATCGTATGTTTAATGTTTAAAGGGGAGAAGAGGAAAAAAAAAAAAAAAAAAGGAAAAATACAAAAGAAAAAAAAATGAAAAAAATGAGGGGGTGTAGTTGACATGATCCGCTGCCAAGACTCATCATTTGGGTCTTTGAATTTGGCCTGCTGCAGGGGTTACTTGTAATCTGTTATTACATGTTGGTATTCAATTGCTGTGTTGTGTGGGATTTGGGGGAGGGGGAATTGGGGGAGAAATTGGCAGGCTCTCTCGCATAAGAGGGAATGCTTTTGAGCTGTGTACCTGGGCCCGGGGAAGAGACTAAGCAACGAGCGGGGAGGCTGCACAGGCTGACGTGACCTGGAACCGATCTACTTGTTGGCTCAGGCGGTGCGTTGGGGGGTGGGGGGAGGGGGTTGGTAGGTGGGGGAGATATAGAGGGGGGAGGGGGAGGGGGGGAGGGCAAACAGGGACCCGGGGGTGGCTACGACTAATAGTGTTAAGGGGAGACTATGGCCACACTTAAGTTAGTGACTATCAATGTTAGGGGTTTAAACTCCTACTATAAAAGACAACTGTTTTTTAAGGAATGCTCTAGATTAGAGGGGGATGTCATATTTGTACAGGAGACCCACTTGCTCTCTAAAGACGAGGGTCGCATGCGTCATCCCCGCTTCCCACAACAATATTTTGCTTCCAATAAGCTGGAGAAGAAAAAAGGCGGGGTGGGCCTACTGTTGTCCAATAGGGTACTGGGACAGGTGGAGGAGGTGGTTAGGGACAAAGGGGGGCGGTATGTGGTGGTTAAATTAAGGTGGGGTCAGCAGCTGTATACTTTGGCTAGTGTATATGCCCCCAACACTGAACAGGCAGCTTTCTTTGGGGAGCTTGAGACAGTTCTTCTAAACAAGGGGGACGGGCAGTTAGTGAGCGGGGGGGACTTTAACGTGGCCCTTAATCCTCTAGTCAACACCTCGCGGGGTGCAGCGTCCACGACGAGGAAGCATCGCTTCCGTTTGAAACGTATGATGGAAACTTTGGAGGTGGTGGACCTTTGGCGGGAGACGCACTATGGCGAGCGGGACTATTCGTTCTTTTCTCCTGTACATGGGGGTTTTTCTCGGATTGATCTGTTGCTTATTGATAAAGCGTTGATGGCTGAGGTGGCTGATTGTGCAATTCGAGAGCGGACGTGGTCGGATCACGCCCCGGTTGTTTGTACCTTACAACTTGGGAACTCGCGACCTCCTAAGAAGTGGTGGAAATTGAATGAGTCCTTGCTAGAGGATGCGGAGGTGGTGAAGCAGATTCGGCGTGATGTAGAAGAGTACTTGCTCCTGAATGATAATGGGGAATGCTCACCGGGAATTGTGTGGGACTGTTTAAAGGCGGTGATCCGTGGGAGGTTGGTGGCCCTCGGTGCTCGTAAAAAGAAATTGCGGTTGGAGAAGCAATCCGAATTGTTGGCTATGATAGGTGAGCTGGAAAGTCGTATGAAACGAGGAGAGCAGGAGGTCTCCCTGGCAGGGCAATTGCGGAAGGTGCAGTTGGAATTAAGTGAATTGAATATGCAAGAGATCAGACACAAATTAAGCCTGCTACAGCAGAAGTTCTTTGAATTCGGCAATAAGGCGGGCAGGCTGCTGGCCCACCGGGTTAAGAAGCTGGCTGCCAGGAACGCTATCCTGAAGGTGCGAGGGAAAGAGGGTGGAATACTGTGGTTGGAGAGAGAAATAGAAGATCGCTTTGTTCAGTACTATCGGGAGCTATATACGCCGGAAACTGATGTACCAGAGGCCGCGATCAGTGACTTTCTGGATACTGTTCGTCTGCCCCGACTATCGGAAGCAGAATCGGGGGGTCTTTCAACTCCCATTGGGGAAAATGAGGTCCTAACGGTGATTAAAGGCCTGAGACCCCACAAAGCCCCCGGCATGGATGGGTTTCCTAACCGTTTTTACAAAGTCTTTGCGGGGTGCTTGGTTGGGCCTTTGGTGCGAATGTATAATTCCTTTAAGGGGGATAGTATTTTACCACCCTCCCTGATGTTGGCAGGGGTTAGTATTTTATATAAGGAGGGGAAGGATCCCCTAGAATGCGGCTCCTATCGGCCTATCTCGCTTTTAGGCAGTGACCTTAAGATCTTTACTCGAGTCCTGGCCAATAGACTGCTCCCGTTTATGGGACAATTGGTCCACCCAAACCAATCAGGATTTGTGCCCGGGCGCTACACTTCAGATAACATTCGAAGAGTGCTGAATTTAGTGTGGAAGGGGGGTAGAGTGGAGGCAGAGATGGCATTGTTGGCGGTGGATGCTGAAAAAGCATTTGATCGGGTGAGTTGGCCTTTTCTTTTTGCGACGCTAGAGCGAGTGGGGATCGTGGGGCCTTTTTTGGACTGGGTGCGTGCTCTGTATCGGCACCCACTAGCTTGCCTAAAAATTAACGGATCCACCACCCAAGTTTTCGAATTGCCTCGAGGGATGCGACAGGGATGCCCACTCTCACCCCTGCTGTTTATACTTGCCATGGAACCGTTGGCCCAGAGGGTCCGGGACAGTGTGGACGTGCGTGGGGTAGCGGTGTGTGGGCAGCAGCACAAGATATCTCTTTTTGCTGATGATGTCCTGTTTTTTGTTTCTGACCCTATGCGATCCTTTCCGGCTATTCTGAACAAACTGGACAGGTATGGCGCCTTGTCAGGGTTTCGTATGAACCCTACGAAATCAGAGGTCCTGAATCTCACCGTGGGTGGGGAGACCGTGGAGGTTCTTAGGGGGTCTTTCCCTTTCCGTTGGGCCAAAACTAGTATTAGGTACCTTGGAGTGCAGCTTACCGGCCGGAGACGCGATCTGTTTCGAGAGAATTTCGTGCCTGCCCAGGGTAAAGTCATGCGGGAGCTTGAGAGGTGGGGGGCCCATGAGGTTTCTTGGCTAGGTCGAATAGATTTGATCAAGATGATCTTAGTGCCACGCCTCCTCTATCTGTTTATGAATTTGCCAGTCGAGGTCCCCAGGTCGTACCTGCGGAAGCTACAGGATAAGCTGATGTTTTTTGTGTGGCAGGGTCGGCGGCCGCGGGTGGCCCGGCATATCCTATATGCACCTCGTCGTTTGGGGGGTATGGGGATGCCTCAATTGAGTAGATATTATGAGGCGGCCCGGGTGCAGGCGGTCTTTGAATGGCTTTTGCGGGATGCAGCTGAGTGGGTGGAGCTGGAACAATCGGATTTAGGGGGGGGGAGACGCCTATCACATCTGGTGTGGGTGAGGGACGCTGGCGCGGTGATAAAAGGAGGGGGAAACCCTTATGTAGCGCTTACTATGCGCTATTGGTTGAAATGGCGCTCCAGGTGGTACGGCAATCCGGGGTGTTCAAGGTTTATGCCCCTGTTGGACAATCCCGACTTTCCGCCAGGGCGGTGCGATCCTGCCTTCCAGCGCTGGGCAAGTCAGGGGTTGCACCATGTAGGGCAGTTTAAGGACGGGGCGGATTGGGTGACCTTTGAGGATCTATGCGTTGAATTCCCAGTGCTGGTGGGGGATAGGTATCAATTTCTGCAAGCACGTCATTACTGCAACAGTTTGGGTGGTTGGGGGGGAGAGGGGCAAGGGGCTGTTGTGGATGGGTTGGTGGAGGGTGGGACGATTAAGGGTATGATTTCCCGGTTGTACGGGCTAATGGACACCGGGGATGGGGGAGGATGGGCCCACAAGAAAGCTTGGGAGCGGGACTTACTCAAATGTTGGGATGAGGCCCAATGGGAAGCAGTTTACAAAGGGTTATTTAAGGGAATCCTATCTAGCTCTCTCTTGGAGCAAAACTATAAGGTGCTCTATAGATGGCACCTGACGTCCCAACGCCTACAGAAATGGAGTGGGGGTCAGGGACTCTGCTGGAGAGAGTGTGGAGAGTTAGGATCCGTTATGCACATCTGGTGGGAATGCCCTAAGCTTCAGCCCACGTGGTGTATGGTAGCGGAGTGGATGGGGCAGGTCCTGGGCGAAGGTATCGTTTTAGGCCCCTGTATGGCCCTGCTGAATGTGGGGGGGGGGGGTCAAAGTGGTGTAGGGTGGTGTGCGGGGCTATGCGACTCCTGATAGTGAGGAAGTGGAGGGCTGTCTCCCCGCCTACCTTGGAGGAAGTACAAGGGCGAGTTGAACACCTCTCATTAATGTACCGCCTTACCGCTCTCCGCCAGCAGCGGTTGGCTCAGTTTCAGGAAATCTGGGGCCCTTATCTTAGATGGGTTAATGAGCCACCCCAACGAGAGCTCCCGGAGGGGTCTTAGGGGAAGAGGGGCTTTCAGCCTGTGCCATACTGCCTCGGAAGTGCTGGGTGTCCTGTTTACAGCTATTTAGACAAGACTTTTGATCTGGCCCATTGCCCCTGGCATTGATTGATTGTTTTATGTAACTGATGAGAAGTATTGTTCATGGTCCAATCTCTACTCCATGACCATTTTCAGTGTTGTATTAAGGGGTAGCCTGCCTGGGGGGGGGGGGGGAGGGAGGGGAGGGGAGGGGAGGGGGGGCTCGGGGGGGGGAGGTACGGGATGTAAAAGAATGTAGTTTTCTACTGTTAGCTCTGTATAAGGACTTTTGTGTTCTTGTTTATTGTTCTTGCGTTGTGGAATTCTTAATAAAAACTTTAATGGAAAAAAAAAAAAAAAGAAAGAAATGGCCTGCCATATCCGACATGTTAGCCTCCCCCAACATCGACATACTATGCATCACAGAGACATGGATGTCAGAGGCAGACGCGGCAATCCTCCACCAATTTGTCCCCCCCAACTTCACCACCAACTCGTGCCCCAGAACTGACAGAAGGGGGGGAGTACTCATACTAAGTAAGACCATTCTACAATTCCAGACAATTGCATCAAGCAGCACTCCCCACCTAGACCACATCACTATAACGAAAAAACATCTCACCATCAACCTGCTATATCGGGCACCCTGACCATCACCAGATGAACTGTCCTCAACTATTAACATCGCCTGTAACCCCATCAAGACACATACCCCGAACTGGATACTAGGAGATTTCAACCTCCCCTCACTCCAAGACTCTCAAGCCAGAGCCTTCCTAGATGCTCTGGAGACGGTGGGCTACACCCAGCTGATCAACTCCCCTACCCATATCAAGGGAAACACACTTGATCTCATATTCGCACCACAATCAGCTCTCTGTTCCACATCCAATATCAACCTTTCACTATGCTCAGTACCGTGGTCGGACCATAGCCTAATCAGATTCACGATGCCCACACATCCCTCACTCTCTAACCCTCATTCCTCAAACAAACCACCAGCACCAGTATCAAAACGCTATCGCCAGTTCAACAGAGAAGAGATCTTAGAGAGAGCACAACCCCTCCACAATACACATGGACTGAATCTTGATGACATGGTTTCCACATGGAACTCATGCCTCAATGCTTCATATAACAAGAGGAAGAAGGCACCTTCGTACTCGCCCGAGCTCAAGACCTCCCTCCGACAACTCCGACAGCTAGAGAGACGTTGGCGCCGCTCCAGATCTACCGAAAACCAAGAAGCTTACTCTGCCCAGCTGTGCACCCATCGAACAGCAGTTTCGAGGAAAATGAGGCAATACCACGCTGAGGTTCTACAACGATCCCTGAATAAGCCACATGAGCTGTTCAACATTGTCAAATCCTTAGCTAAGGAACCCTCTACTGATCAGGCAAACCAACCAGACCCACAAAAATATGCAGACTACCTGCAAACCAAAACAAACCAGGCCACCCTACCCGCTAGCTCCGGGTTGCCAGACATGAAGCCGGCCCTTTCCCCCCACCCTCACCCACACAAGTATTGACAGTTACCCAAAGTACCATCTCCACCTTTGCTACCCCAACTGAAAGAGAAATACAAGACATCATCATGAATATAAACACCACCACAGCACCAAACGACCCATGTCCAGCATTCTGGATAAAAACCCTACGTACTGAGCTCAGTACCTTCCTGGCTAAACTGATTGGAACCTCATTCCATACAGGCATCTTCCCCCGAAGCCTAAAACAAACCTCAATTAGACCACTTCTCAAGAACAATAAACTTGACCCCACAAAGATGGACTCATACAGACCCATCTCCAGCATACCGCTTCTAGCTAAAATCTCGGAGAAAATAGTCCACCGTCAACTGAGCCAACATATCGAGGCTAATTCACCCCTTGATCCCTGCCAGCACGGGTTTCGTGAGCAACATGGCGTGGAAACCTTATTAACAATTCTATTCAGCACTCTGATAACAGGTCTAGATAATGTCAAACAGGGATTCGCCCTCATCTTTCTCGACATTGCGGCGGCTTTTGACTCCGTCAGCCATGATCTACTGCTGTCCCGCCTTGTCGAAAAGGGAATCCACGGCACCGCCCTCGCATGGTGTACCTCATACCTAAATGACAGATGGCAGCACATCCGCTCCGGTACCTCAACTTCCACCCCATTCCCACTAACGAAGGGCATCCCTCAGGGTTTCTCACTCTCTGCCCTATTCTTCAACGTCTATATGCAGCCTATCTGCTCCATCATCAGGTCTTTCGGTGTAAACTGCCTAATTTATGCCGATGATGTCCTCATGTTCACCCCAATACATACTGATCACCCAGACGTATCCCGATTATCCTCATGCTTTAACGCAGTCACAGACTGGCTACACTCTCAGAAGCTCAAAGTCAACCTTAAAAAGACAGAGGTACTTTTCATCAGCAGAGACCAAGCATTCACCCCGCCACCTTCATTGAAAGTACGTGATGCCGAACTTCTCACGAAGACAATGATCCGTTACCTTGGAGTGACGCTAGACCAACATCTCAACTTAAACGCCCAGATATGCAACATCTCAAAAGCAATTTACCACAAAATCCGGATGTTACGTCACATCAGACCGCTGCTTGAGCCAGAAGACTTTCGGACAGTCTTTCAGTCACTGGTGACGCCCCACTTCGACTACGCGAACTCCATTCTCCACGGCCTTCCGAAGTGCACTCTACAACCTTTGCAGCTAGCAATGAACACTGCAGCCCGAACCCTTCACCAAGCATCTGGAAGGGAGCACATCACCTCTATCCTGAAAACCCTACATTGGCTCCCAGTACGCTACAGGATCACCTTCAAAATCTTAACAATAACATTCAAAGCCATCAATAAATGCACGGCCAGCGCCCTCTCTGAACTTATCCAACTCACCCCCCCCAACAGACTGAGAAGATCTGTCGCCACCAACTCCTTAATACTCCCGAAAACCATCACCAAATGCAACAAAGCCTCTAGAGACCGCGCCTTTGCTCTATCCGCACCTTCATGCTGGAACAACCTACCAACCAACATCCGTGCCATAAACAACCTTCACCAATTCAGAAAGGCTTTGAAGCACTACCTTTTCCTTCAATGCTTTCCCAACTCTGAAGACGTTATGTAGCCACATCTCATCCATACCCAACATCCATCGAACAGTCACCCCAGTCACCCTCTCCGACCCTCCAACCCCCCTTTCCCGGTTAGTCACCCGACCAACCTCGACTCTACACGTCACAGCGACCTTTAAATAACATGCATAGATATATATTGAAGAGTTATGTACATAGTTTTACCTGTTCTCCAAGTTTAAATTCCTTGTTTTACTGTAAGCCCAATGTAGACCCCCACACTGGACATTTATGTTACTTGTGAACTGCGCTGATGTTAAATAGTGCGGTATATAAAAAATGTTAAATAAATAAATAAAATAAATAAATCCATCAAGGATCCTGAGCTCTGGGATATAGTGGAGCAATGGTTGCTAAAACAGCTGGGCCTTTGGAAGGACAAACTAGATAGGCCATGTGGTCTTTTTCTGTCGTCATTTTTATATGTTTCTCTCACTCTCCAGTGAGCGAATGGCAGTAGGGAGGGTGCATTGCTTAGGCCCTCGGAGGGAGGAGGGAGAAAGATGAGGCCTGTCATAGCCTGGGTGCTCAATTTTGCCGAAAAACATAGACTGATGGGCTTATATCGAAACAAGCGCAATTTGGACTATAAGGGCAGCAGCAACTTTTCCTCTTCAATGACTATTTCGCCCGAGTGGGCCACGGCTCCCTATTGCTTGGAAATGGCATGTCGGGGAATCAAATTTGCATTGCAGTTCCCAGCCCGGGTGCAAGTGACCTATGACAACAGAATGCAACATCTGGAAATGGTGCAGGCATTGAAGGCTTTCATGGAGGAATTTACTGGACCCTGAGGAGAGTAACAGTGCCTAAATGGACAATTTACTGCTGATGCCCTGTGGGTGATTGTTCTGAAGGAATATCCTGTTTATGGTTGAACATTTGAGCACCCGAGAGACTGATTGGGGACAACTGTTCAGGGTGCCTGGCTACAGTGAGACCGAGTCGAGTGAGCAGCAGCTACCTGACACAGCAGAGGACTTGAGCAGCAGGACTGTGGAGGTCACATGATGGCCTCCTCAAGATAAAGACCTTTATTAAATGCTGGGGTAGTTGGATGAATGGAGATGGTGGATGTATGTGAGGTGAGTGTGTTGTATCTCGGGCTTGGATGGAAAAGAGGTCGGATGGAGGGAGGCCACATTCTGGGGGGGGGGGGGAGTAGAATGATATAGGGGAGAGGGGGGCAGGACCTGACCTCTATTAAGGAAGGGTGGCTGTTCGGGTAGCCTGTGGGTCACAGAGGGGGGAGAAGGAAGGGAAGAGTGTTGGGGAAGACCATGTAGGAATGGAAGAGGAGGGGAGGAAGTGGAGGGGGAGGGATTAGCACACACTCAGGCAACAGGACCACTAGTGAGGATATGAGAGGGGGATGCTATGTTCTGCTAGGAAACACAGACACCCACATTGGTTTGGATACTTGAAGAGAGCGGACACCTGGCCCCAACTGGGAATGGGATAGGTTCAAAATTTGTAGTCTAAATGTAGATGGCATCCACTCCTCTATCAAGAGAACCAAGTTACTGACATTTTTAAGGCAGGAGGGGACTGATGTGACATTCTTGCAGGAAACACATCTCACTGTGAACGAGCACCGCAAGCTATTAAGGGACCGGGTGGGGGAACTGGGCTGTGCCTCCTTAATGGGAGACAGAGGGGTGTAGCCATACTGATACACAATGCGTCCCCTTTGTAGCACACAAGAGTGTGGCAGACCTGGAGGGGAGGTAAAACCTACTGGAAGGGGAGCTCCGGGGCTACAGCATCACGTTTTGTAACCTCTATGTCCCGAATATATATCAACATAGTTTTTTTACTGCTCTGCTGGCGAAGATGGTGATGTTTGGAGACTACCAGTGGGAGGTGGGTAGTGATTTTAATCTCCCCAGGGACCCTACAGTGGATTGCAGGCCTCCACAAGCAGGACATGGACAGGCGGCGAGTTGGGGGATGAACCTTTCAATTGTATAACTGGGGCTGGTGGATATTTGGCGAACGCTGCATCTGCAAGGGGTTGACTTCACATTATTTTCAAACCCATGGGGTAGCTATTCGCACCTTAATTACCTTTGGATTTCAGAGGGGCTGTTTCCAGGGATGGAGAAGGCGTCTATTGGAGATATTGGACTATCCGATCATGCCCTGGGGTGGCTAGAGCTATGGGTGAGTGAGGCATGCAGACGGCGGCTAGCGGGAGACTCGCGCATGAACTCCACTTTATATAAAGACAGCACATTCTGCCAGCATGTAAAGCAGAAGTGGAACTTATACTGGAAGGACAATACAGGCACAGTAGCAGATCCTCATATTAACAGCTGCAAAAGCCACTGTGCGCTGGATTATTATCGAGTACTCTGCACGCACTCGCAAGAAGGTGAATGGGGAAATCCTGTGCTTATTGAAGCAACTCCATGAACAGCATCAGCACCACATCCACACACTGAGTGGGGATGATAAAGCACAGTGGCAGGCCACTAGGCAGGCTTTGGATTCCCTACTTGCCTAGCGGGCTTAACGGGACATCAAGCTGTACAAATATGAACTATACTGGTAAGGGAACAAGGTGGGGTGCCTCCTGGCCCATTTAGTGAGCCTTAGGAGAAAGAAGAGCTCTATCACCCTTATAAGGCGACTGGATGGAACCCCGCTTATGGGTGAGAGGGACATCCATCACCAATTCCTTCAGTACTACTGTGTATTGTATGACACTGGTCTGCGCAACGATGAGAAGCAGGAGGAGTTTCTCAGGAATCTTCATCTCCCCTAGTTGGGAGAGGAGGATCGGGAAGCTTTAAATACCCCATTCACCTTGGATAAGATAGAGCAGGCAGTGAAGGCATTAAAGTTAGTGAAAACTCCGGGACCAAATGGGCTTGACCCGGAATTTTGTAAAATCTTGGATGGGGACCTTGTAACACCCTTTCCAGCCTACAGCGAGGCGGCGCATAGGGCAGGGGATCTGGGACCTCACCAGAACCAGGCGACGGTGGTGGTACTGCCTAAGCTTGGCAGGGATGCAACCTAAATGGGCTCCTATAGGCCAATATCCCTACTGAATCAGGATGTCAAATTGATTGCTGCCATCCTGGCCCACTGACTGGGTAGGGTTATAGCCAGACTGGTGCATCCAGACCATGTGGGCTTTGTACTTGGCCGCTCTGCATCCACAAACCTTTCCCATACTATAGCGGTGCTTTACAAGGGGTGGAGAAAAGAGGGGGATGACCTTATTATAAGCTTGGATGCAGAGAAGGCATTTGATAATGTCTCATGGGAATATATGTTTTGGGTAGTAGAGAAATTTGGGATTCGGGATGCCTTTCTGGAGTAGGTTAAAATGCTCTATCAGGTGCTTACAGCACAAATCCTGATTAATGGGGAGCTCACTGAAGCTTTTTCTCTGCGCAAAGGCATGAGGCAAGGATGTCCCCTATCCCCTATGTTATTCATTCTTACCTTAGAACCTTTGGTGAGTAAGGTGCAGCAGACTTGGGATTGGGTTGGTATAGAGAATGGGAGTGAGTCGTAGAAAATCAACCTTTTTGCGGACTATATGCTCCTGTTCCTCAGTCAGGCCAGCGAGGGTATAGGCTGTGTTATGGACGTTATATCAAACTTGGGGCGTTCTCAGGTGTAAAAATCAATTGGAACAAATCGGAAGCCATGGCGGCCTCTCGGGTTTGCAGATGCCGGGGGTGGGTGAACTTCCCATTGACATGGGCAAAGGGCTACCTTAAATATTTGGGGCTTTGTATGCTGACCCATGAAAATTATAAACCAAGAATGTTTGGGGTAAAGTGATACGCCTGAAGGAGCTGTGTGAGTGATGTCCCTTCTGGGTAGGGTGGCTTTAATTAAAATGGTGGTGCTCCCCCTCACCTTTGTACCAACTGCAGGTGCTACCTTTCTGGATCAAAGGCCAGGAGGAGCGAGAGCGCATAAAGGCCTACTACATTCCTTTCTGTGATGTGTATGGGAGGGCACGGATCAGCTACACTAAACTGGGGGGGGAGAGAGATAAGGGGGGATAGAATTCCCTGACCGATGTCTGTACAACGTGGCAGTGCTAATGTGCTGGATCCATGAACTGCATGCTAGTGAAGGGTGGTACACACCTATGAGCTTTATGGACGATAGCTGTCAGAGATATACACTATTTGGCCTGCTCCAGGTCTGTGGAGAGTGGTGTCAGAGGGCGGGGAGTTGGAGTTGGCTCTTGCACCCACTGGGGAAGGCCTGGCAGTGGTGGAGGATGGTCCTAGGTGGGAGTAGGGGAAAGTCACCCTTTGGGTTATTGGTGGGGAATCCTGAGTTTGTTCCAGGGGTGGGCGGATTGACTTTTGTTCAGTGGGCCTCTAGGGGCTGCAGATATATAGGCAGCTCTTGGAGTTGGGGCAACAAGGGTTTCCGACCTTCAATCAGCTTAAAGAAAAGTGGGGGATCCTGAATAAGCACCTGTGGGCACAGCTGCAATGCCGCCACTATGTGAGCAGCAGGTTCCAGGGTGAGGGTGAGCATGGGGGCTTTACAGCACTGGACAGGCACTTCCTGGGAACTGCGGCTAAACAGAATCGCCTTTCCTATTGGTACAGGCTAAGGCGTGAACAGTGGAAAGCGGACTGGGGTGCTGGAGTGGCGGAATTGTGGACAAGGGAACTGGGAGAACAGATGGACCAACCCCTCCTTTTTGAGTGTTTTTGGGATGTATTCACCTTAATGTCCAGTGTAGCATTGCAGGAAGTACAATATAAGATTTTATATAGGACGTATCTTACCAGGGAATGGGGGACGAGAATGAGACTTTGGGACAGTCCAGAGTGCTTGCGGTGTAAATCTCAAATGGGTACAATGGGTCATACTTTTTTAGAATATGACAACCTGCACATGTACTGGCAGACAGTGCTGACTCTCATCCACCAAGTGATATGTGCCCAGGTGGAGTGGACATACACTGCACTCCTGTTGGGGATGAGGCACCCTTGAAAGCACAGGGCCTAGGCGTGGAGGAGAGATTTGTGAGGGTAGCCTTAGTGGTTGCTTGTAAAACTATTCTCACCCGCTGGATAGCGCCTGATGCCGCTGAGGTAAGGTTGCCAACTGGCTCCAGATGCGCCCGACAGGCTTGATCCAGTCCTGGGTTTACCCTATTGCATGCAGGGACATGTAGTCTTGCTTTTCTTATAGAGTGCAATATGGAATTCAGAACTACATCTCCATGCATGCAATGGGGTAAACCCAGGACTGGATCAAGCCTGTCGGGCGCATCTGGAGCCAGTTGGCAACCCTACGCTGAGGGCAAACGCTGGATTAACTGTATGAGAGAACTGAGGGAGTGGAGAAAATGGCGATGTCACCAGAAGCCTCTGTAGCTCGGCAGCAGTACTGGGCTCTTTGGGAGGCCTTCACTGGGGGCCTGTGAGAAATACTATGTGGAGTATCCTGGTAAGGATGAGTGTGTGAGAGGGCGGGTGGATAGGAAGGGGAGAAGGAGGGTACTAGGAAGAGGGATGAGAGGTATATAAAGGAATTCGGGGGACACCCCTTTTGTCACTGGGAAACTCCGCTCTGCGCAAGTTGGCAGTTGAATGTGCAGTGATATATCACAGAATTGTACAATGGTAACCTTGTGATTCCATAATAAACAGATTTACAAAAAAAAAACATAGCCAGTGATTGTCCATGAGAAGTAATGTGACGTGATCAAATTTTTGGGTGTTACATATGAGTTTGACAGCAATATTTTGTATTCTTCGAAGTTCTGTCATATCTGAGTTTGAGATACCGTTGTTGAGCATGTTACAATAATCCAGTTTGGAAATGATAAATGCAAAAACCAATATATGAAGAGTTATTTAGTTTAGGAAGCTGCTGTAATATTAATCTAGCAGCAGTATTTTGAGCTAGCTGCAAGGCCTTAACCCTTATAGCAGGTAACCTCTGATAAATGATGTTTCAGTAATCAATAAAAGGCAACACCAGATCCCAAACCACAGTAAGAAAGTGCTCATCAGACAATAATGGGTGAAGTCACCACACTACCTTCAACCTATAAAATGATTTCCTAACAACATAGTTGCGACTAGAAAGTCAGATTCCGGTCAATGAGTATACCAAAGTAACGCACCGCTGCCTCACCCACCAGATCGGTTTGGTGAACTCAGGAAAGAAGCTGCTGCAAAACTTATATTCTGAGTAGCAAACAGCACCTTAGTTTTTTTTATAGTTCACCTCTAACCAATATTGCAAGAGCCATGTGACAATATTATCAAACCAACTAATAAAATCCTGAATACAGCAAGCTATCATCTGCATAGAAATCATAAAAAATATCATAAGACTTTATGACGTAACATAAGGTCTGCAAATAAAGGTTAAATGAAAAGGACAATGGAGCAGATCTTTGAGGGACACCCTGATTCAATGGATACCATGCAGAAGTTGAAACGCCTACTTCCACCTTGATGCATGAAAACAAGTAGCTTTGAAATTGTCTGAAACACTGGCCACATGAAAATATATGTTTCTGAACAGCAAAGGGCCACTGGTTTCAGTGGCCATTTCTGTGTTCTCCTCCCATCAGAGACAAGGATGCAGGCACTGCTGATCATGCACATTCCTTGATCCCCAAATATGTTCTATTTTAAAACCTGTCAAACACCAATGATGCAAAATACCTCTACGATGACAACAAAAGAACAAAGCTTTCCAAGACCAAATTGTATCAGAAACATGTCAAAGAAAGCTTTAAATATTGTACACAGTTATACCTTTGTATTCAATCTTGTTAAAGAAGAGCAGGCAATTGCTTCTAATGCTGATTGGTATATTGGAATGAAAGTATGAATGGATTATCACAAGAAAAAAATCAACTAAAGCAGAGTGTGCTAGTGTTTAATCCAAGCTCAAGACATTTCCCTACCCCCGTTTCAGTCAGCTGTGTATACAGAAGCTTCCTTTACACAATGAAATCAGAATTATATCTACAATGTGCCTTTATGAGGGTACTGGCAGAAAGCAATATGAAGCGGCTGTTTATGTCATTAGGTAGGGTGCTTCTAAAATACATCCCTTCCTTTCACTGTTTATTGTTTTGATATACTGTCCTCTCTTGCTTGATATTCTTTTGGAAGTTTGGCCAACAAGTCAACTCTTAAAATCAATCACTACGGTTTACTGACTGAAAAAACTATTTTCATGGTAAGAGAGACTGAGAGTGTTTCTCTTCACTGACAAACCAAAATACGTAATCGATCCATAAAACGGGAAGCTGCATGAATGATTAACCAGGTGGAGGTTATATACTTAGTATCCCACTTCCACATATGCCAAATAGAATGTTTTTGTATTTGAGGATAAAGAAGGAGTTTATACGTCCTTCAGCCACCTCAAATGAATGCACCAGCAGGTCTTCTAGCATATGACTGGCATGGTAAGATCAGTCTCTAAGCTTGAGGTTGACCCTGATAGAAAGCTGAACCAAGAAAGCACAGAACGAGAAACACTCATATCCTGCCCGATTTGTGTGTGTGTGTATGTATGTGTGTGTTTATACAGTATGGGCTGCTTCATATCAGCCTGGCAAGAGCTGCTTGTTTTGGTGTTTTACGGCTAGCAAAGCCAGACAAATTATAGAAGCTGAAAAAAAAATTAAAATCTGGCTATATGCAAGAGGAAAAGGGTCTGGAAAGGCTCTTTTTTTTTACCATCGGATCACATCCAGACAGGCTGCCTCGACTTAATTTCAGATGCTGAAAAATCATATTTACACATATAAAGAAATAAACCCATTGCAAATTACAAGTAGTCAGGGTTAAAAATTTACTCGTGTTTGTGTGGGGGAGGATAAGAGAACAGCATAGACATGAATCATTCTCAGTAATTTGAGTGTTTCCATGACATCAATGGGCACTCGTCCAGGACTCTGTCAAAGTCTGCGAGGTACCAAAGAGACACAGAAGCCAGCAGGAGATTGACTTCTTTCTTTCTTTCTTCTATTTTTTTTAAGGATTATGTTATTCTTAGAGATGCCATCTATGAAATCCAGTTTTACCATCAAACAAAGAGCTTCAAGTATCAGAATTAGAACTCAAATATTTCAGCAGACAATTCATGATTAAGTGTAAGGCTTTTAACTTTGTATCACCTTTCTCGCTAAATCAGTTATAAATCGTATATAATAAACCCACATCTACTAAAAAATAACCTCAGAAAGCACTTCCAAAAATATGTGTGTGTATATATATATATATATATATATATATATATATATATATATATATATATACATATATATATATATTTAGTTAACACTTCTGAAATTAACATTTTCCTTCATGGCAATTCAATTTAGGAAAATACATCTTTTCTTTTCTGTATCAAAGTAGCTGAAATTAATTGATATCCGTTTTTTGTGCAAAATCCACTCTCGTTTGTTTTAGATTAAAAAAAATTGCAAGTGCAGATCATATGCTGCAGCTGGCTTTGTATGTAACGATTCCTGAAACACAAAAGCTTTTCCTAAAGTTCCACATTTGATGCCTTACCGGCTGATAGGATTTTTTATTCACTTGGAACAAGTCGATAGTAGTGTTTCAGTGAGGTTATTTCATAGCTAGGGATTTGAAAGAAAAAAGGGCATATTCATAGCATGCTACTTGATACAGAAATGCAATGCAATACTGCGGAATTTTCTAGACAAACCTCCAGCAGTAGAATGCGGCAGCCGCTGCGGATATTTTTTGGCACAAAGACAATGGTGGCACTGCCAAGCCCCATGTTTAAACTACTCAGAGGAGGCATAAGGGTGGCATTAATCGCTCAAGTCTTTTATGGCACAGAATACTGCTGTCCATATTTAAAAGCAGTAAAAGTATCCTTTGGTAATAGATGTTGCAATCTAAATTCTGCAATGCAAATCGACAGCAGACCTGGTTAGTCCTTTCTCCTTACATTTTCTTCTGGTTAAAGAATCAAAAGCTGAACTGTACACACAGAATGAAGAGACGCAATAACCTAATGAGTCTTTCTGTTCCAAACACAGCATTTCAGACAGAGAAGTAAATTGATTTCAGAACCAGAGTTGGCGTGTTAGTTGCACAAAATTTGAGGTCAATCAAATGTAACATGCACAATGAAAACATAGTCTGTAGTACTATTTTTAGGGCATTTTCGTTTTAAGCTAGGCTGCACGTCATACACTGAAGAAAAATAGATACCCTGCTAAAGGAGCCTCTGTTTTATATAAACTGCACTGGAATTAAGACAAACTATAAAAGTATACTTTATGTTGATTCTAAGTAATATTGTAAAAAAAAAAAGGTTCAAATTAGTTTGTTGAGAATGACACTTGCCTCTCTAAATTGATCTGTGAAGAAAAACAAGCATACAGTTTTAACTAGCAAAGCTTCAATGTCTATAAAAGAAAATTATTGAAATTTGTCACAACAGCATCCCTCACACCCAACAGAGTGGGAAGTGGCACTTAAGATGAAAGATAACACTCCCATTACAAATGTATTTAATAAAGACAAGCACCTTGTCACTCACTGGATATTATAATATCTTAAATTCAGAAAATTCTCGGGGAGATTGAAAATCTCAGTTCGGAAATATGCAAGCTGCTTCACTGAGGAGCCCAGAGAAGCAATTTCTGTAGTCAAATATTTCAGCTAGTGTCCAAACTCAGAAGTCCTGTCATCCAGTTCTGTGCCTTTAAGCCATACCACTGTCTTCTCCTGGTACCTATAAACATCCACATTATCATTTATATACATCTGCTGATTATTATATGTGCATACAGACTTGATTTTATACAAAGACACCTGAGAAAGGCCCAAAAAGGTGCCTATATTGAGCCTATTTTTTTAAAGACAACATAAGTGCCTATATGTCTTTATCAAATAGGCACAAGGAACTATACTCACTAACGCACAAAATAGGGAACTTCACAAAAAATCGTTTTGGTTCATTATTGAGTAATCTTTTTGAATTTTTCCCCAATTTTCTGGCATTTTTCAGTTTGTTTCACAAAGTTTGCGCTAATAATTTTTTTTAAAAATATTAGGACTTTCTAATATTAGTCAACTTTGTAGTAATTCATAGGTTAATATGCATTATATCAGTTTTGCCAGCACCAAATTTTTTTAAGGTGTCCAGAAGCAAAAGTGCACTAACAAATTCATATCCTAGCACAAATGCTCACACAAATTTATACCTGCTCTGAAGAAGATGTAACGTGTGTGTATACTCCATGGGGGCTGTTTTAGAGACCTTATTCATGATTTACACATGTAAATATAACCACTTACATGTGTAAATTGCATCCACATATAAACAGCCATTTTAGAAAAGGTTCAGTTTACACATAGATGTCTATACCATGCAAAATTGTACAGGGTCAAGTTCCCCCAACTTGACCCTGTACAATGGTCAAAAATCTGCAAGTATAGTCCCCATCTCATATAGGAAACGCACATGTAAGCCCGGAATTGCCCATGTCCAGATTTACACCTTTTCCCTTACATGAATAGATATTTAAAAAGTGCTTTACAGGAGGGATTAAGGGAGTTATCCCTCTTAATCCCCAAATGTTTATTTCCCCCCCTCCTAATTGAATTGAGGTGAAGATAGGTTCCTCTGCAGCTAATCTACACATCTAGGCTTGTAAAATAGCTCAGATAAGCAGAAATGTGCCAACATGTACATGTGCACTACTTTGTGAAATGCCTGCACTTATACGTGTAAATTGCCGGGTGTCCTTCGTCAATTTTTCCCACGGGTATATCTCGCTGTAGGTGGATATAAATCCCTGTGTGTTCCGGCAATTCCTTCTATGATCTTTTGTGCTCCACCTTTACCAGAGCTGTTTCTAAAATATCAACAGAATAGAGTATGTTCTGACCTCGACATCTCAATGGATCTTCATGTGTGTATTCATGTATTTGTTAAACACACATATGTGCCCAGCTGAGCTCCAGTTCTGCCCAAGCTATGACCCTAGGAAAGTTTAATATGCAGACTGCATAAAAGTTGATGTACTCTTTTCTTGCATCCATTTTTATATGTATATCTGCATTAATTTTATAAGAGCCTTTTTCTGCGTGTAAAGTAGGTTTTACAAATGAAAAATATTTCATCGGGTTACCCCTATAGAGTATGGGAAACCTTTTTGATCACATAGAAAAAAAAAATCCCTCCATTTAAGCAAAGAGTATTTCATGTAACCAATCATAGCTAGCATTGAGGGATTATAATTAATTTTTCTTACATGTTCGAGTATGGTTTCAATAGGCAAATACTGACTAGTAATTACATTTCATTATTAGAAATAATGGATTCCTTGCAAAGATACAATATTTCCAGGAACTTTAACTAATTCTATATTAGCCACTGTGCTCTCCACTGGAGTTAGCATTTTCCCCAAACTCAGTATATATTTATCTCAGCCATATTGACAATAGGAAAATATTGACTGTGTTTTCTTTGTGCATACCTAGGACGCCCTTGAGATAATGAAAAATTGTACTGAACAAACCAGAAAAAGAACTGAGAGTACATATATAAGATTGTGCATAAACATTTAGAACATCATAGGTCTGTTTTGTCATTACGTCTACAGCAGGGGTCTCCAACTCCAGTCCTGGAGGGCCGCAAACCAGTCAGGTTTCAGGGTATCCCTAATGAATATGCATGAGATATATATGCATTAGAAATAGCCTGTCAAACTGGTTTGTGGCCCTCCAGTGCTGGATTTGGGGACCCCCACCTTACACCTCTGTCATTTAAGATTGTGAGTGGGCAAGGTACAGATGTCCTCGACATCAAAAGAGTAAATAGAATGTGTCACATACCTCCTCGCTTCTCACCACCACCAAAATATCGTCTATTAGACAACTTTTTGGTGGTGGTAAGAAACGAGGAGGGATGTGACACATTCTATCTACCCTTTTGATGTCGAGGACATCTGTACCTTGCCCACTCACAATCATACATGACAGAGGTGTACGGCAGGGGTCCCCAAATCCAGCACTGGAGGGCCACAAACCAGTCAGTATGGCAGGCTATTTCTAATGCATATATATCTCATGCATATTCATTAGGGATACCCTGAAAACCTGACTGGTTTGCGGCCCTCCAGGACTGGAGTTGGAGACCCCTGGTCTACAGCATGTAAATATACATACAAAAAATGTGTATCTAATTCAATGCTCATACACAGTTTCATACAGGACATTTAGGTCTGAAAATGGAAGGTTTAGATACAAGCATTCAAATCTGTGATAGTATTTTATAAATAACAACATAAACACCTAGAGTGGAATGAGGGTTACTGATTGTATTTAGTATATTATAAATGGCATACTAAAGAATGTACCTTTTATAGAATACAAGTAGCGCAGAAAAAAAATTAGTATTTCCTAGGATGTATATTAGAAGCCATTTAACAAAAGCATATGTTCTAAAGGAGCAACATCACTTGGGACTTTGTACAGAAAAACAGAACTACGTGCATATAGGAGTAGAAATTTACAACGCATTGCTCTTGGCAGAATGACTATGAACGACCTAGGCAACATTCTCAAGAGCAGAGATATATCTCTCCATACAAAGATTCGACTTGTCCAGATGCGAAAGTTGGACAGTGAAAAAGATAGACAGGAAGAAAATTGAAGCCTTTGAATTATGGTGCTGGCAATGAATACTGTGTATACCATGGACTGCCCTAAGAATAAACCAGTCAGTACTAGAGATCAAAACAAAGCTTTCTTTAGAAGCTCAAATGACATCAACTTTCATATTTTGGGCACATCGTGAGAAGAGAGAGATCATCAGAGAAAGACATCATGCTTGGCAATGTTGAAAGACAATGCAAAAGAGGAAGGCCAGCAATGAGATGGATTAATACAGTAACAGCAGTGATGGATGCTCTTCTTCCAACAATTAGCCGCCTACCTGAAGATCGAACACAGTTTAGGAACAAAGGGTAGCCATGAGTCGGCACAGACTTGATGGTACTTAACAACAATCCCTTACATGTGTATTGGTGGATTTTCTAACAATGCGATGCAGAAGAGAAGATAGTTATGAAGATGAGCTCTGAAAGTCCACTTTTTGCGATTTTGAGGGGTTTTCAACACCTGAGGGATGCACAGAATGCTCTCCTCCTATGCTCTGGCCAAATGAGAAGTTAGTCTACAGTTACACATCTTGGCTTGTCACCTATTTGTTAGCCATACCGTGATCAAATCAGTTCTTGATCTGGTTCACTTTCTCCTTCGGTTTTACCCAACTTCCCTGCCAATCAGCACCAGGTTAGACTAGAAATACAAAGCATCTGGGGATTTTGGGGCTCTTCTGCAAAACTGTTCCTTCCCACTTAACTTTAATAATTTTTCCTTAGATGACCAAGTAGCTTGCTAGGATGACTCACTTAAACATGCCTTTGACTTGGAAGCCCCTTTGCTTAAAAAATCCTCTTATTCTAAGAATCATAGAGACCGATTCAGAACGGGGCACGTCTGGGCTGTCCAGATGGCTCTGAGCAGGATGGGACCATTAATACCCAATTCTGTAATGCAGGAGCAAAATGTTCCTGCAACATACAGAATCGGACACAAGGACAGCCCGGCATGCCCTACATACAGATAGGGATGTCCTCCCCACAGGTTGGTGTGCCCCCCACAACACTGACACCCTGTTACCCTGCTGTCTGACCCCAGGCTGGCCAGCCAGGGCCTGGATCAGGATGCAGAGTCCTACCTGGGTCTGTCCCGGCCTTGTGAGGTGTTCTGGCCCAGATTGCCTCTGTCCCAGCTGCTTATTCCACCTTCGATACCTTTCGAGTATCTCTCACCTCACTACCTGTTGTTGTAAGCATGCCCTGTCTTCCACACTCTTGGAGAAAGACATCCATGCCAAGTCCTTTAGGGTAATGGTTCCCCTTTCCCCCCGTGATGCTTATGTATTTACAGTTTATTCTGAACCAGCTCCATCCCACTACATCTGTGTTTGATCCCTTGCCTTCGAGCTTTCTGAAATCACAACTTCAACCTTTACACTATCGTATTTGGGAAATGGTCAATTTCTTAATCGCTGCTGGCATTCTTCCGCAAGCTTGGAAAAAGGCCACTATTAGGCCAATCCTAAAACAGGGTTTCACTGCTCTTGATCATCCCGAGAACTACAGGTCTGTATCAATAAATTATACAGAACACCTCAGTGGAAAGAGACTCAGACAACTGATCTAAAAGAAACAACAACAGGAACCTGATTGTCACACCCAGATGGCACAGTAAGTTCCATCTTATTTGGTGAGATAGATGTAGCAGGTCTTATGCTGGAGGGGGCTTTGATGAGCTATTGTGCAATGTTAAAAAGTTCTCTGGGTTTGTTGAGTGAGGAGCTAAGTAGCTTTGTGTGGTGGTCTTTTTTCTTTAGAAGCGTGAAGGCACAGTATTGCTTTAGGACCCCGGTGTATACCTCTTGGGTGTCTATGTTCTTGTGATGTCTCCACCTGAGCTTGAGATGTCTGAGCTGGTTTTTCATCAGTTTGAGCTCTGGGATGAACCGTGGGGCAAGGTGAGATCTTGCCAAGTGGGGACTCCTCTTGTTAAGATCGTTGTTAGGTATAGTTGCGTAGGACGAGATGAGGTTATTCCACTTAATGATGGTGTGATCTAAGTTGCATGGGTTAGTTGCCTTTGTGTTTGTTTGCATTAGTGGTTGGATGGTGGATAAGAATGATTGGTTGTTGAAATATCTGAATCTTCATGTGGGTATTGGAGACTGAGAGATTGTGTGGTGATTGTTGGTTCTGGGGAGGAAGAAGGTGATGAATCTGTGATCGGACCAGAGAACAGATGAGTATCTCATAATCGATGAAAGGTCATGGTGTGGCTAGTTTTCTGGTGTGAATATGAGTTCTAGTGTAGCCCCTTTGCTGTGTGTTGATTCCGCTGTTATTTGGTTGAGCTGTAGAGCTTCCATGGCCTGCAGGACGGAACTTGCTTGTTTGTTTGACAGTGATGGTAGGTTGAGATCTCCCAGTAGAATAAACTATTTATTCTTGTGATGCTCATCGCATGCTTTCTCAAGGAGTGGGGAGAGTTCACTGGAACCTGAGGGGGGGGGGGGGGTCTGTATGCTAGGCAGATCGAGAGGTGAGGGTTGGAGATGGTTATTGTGTCCATGTTTTTTGAGGTATGATCTTTGAATTGTAGTGATTCTTTGGCTATGCTGAGTACTCTTCCTCCTCTTTTGTTAACTCTTGGCTGGTTGAAGAGTTGGTAGGTTGGTATAGCCATTTTGTTTAGAAGGATGTTGTCAGTGTCCTCAGCCAGGTTTCTGTAATGCAAGCAATATCTATTTGATTGTCCTTTATGTGGTCAACCGCAATAGGGACCTTGTGATGTAAGGATCTTGCATTGATAAGTATGCACTTGAGTGATGGAGAGGAGATAAAATTTGTCTAGTTGGAGGAGAGTAATGGATGGATCCTTAGGAGGTAGGAGGGGTTTCTGGGGTGTGGCTTGATTAGGATAGGTTTTTATCTATGACATGGATGATAAATAGTGGGGATGGTTGCTGTGGTTGTGAATGCTGAACTGTGCATGATTGTGTGTGTGATGAGCAGTGTGATAAGAATGGTTGAGAGGTGTTGATGCATGTTGGAAGACTTTCTTGGGTGAAAATGTGTAGCTCAGGGGAGCTTGAGGGTGCACTAGTGTGTGAGGCATCTGAGTAGACGAGTGTGGTAGAGTTTAGGGAGTGGATGTAATCTTCTCTGTGTTGGGACCTGTTGCTTGTTGTTTTCTTCTGTGGGTTGTCCTGTTGCTTTCTTCTGTGGGTTTCTGGTGGTTTGGTTTTGGAGTCTTGCCGGCTAGGCTGACTGTTCCTGTGGTGGAGAGTGGGAAAACGATACTTCCTACTTTCTTCTCTGTTGTATTAGTTGGTATGGGTGTTTGGGTATCTTAAGGTTTTGGTGTGCTATTTTCCGTGCTCTTGAAGCAGTAGATGTCAGTAGTTGGTTCTGGCATTGGTCCCCGCCTAAGGGTCATGCCAAAGGGCCCTCTGGCGAGTCTCTCAAGCACGGACCCAACTGATGGCAATTTTCTTTTAAAGTTGTGGTCGGCTGCTGCTCTTGGGCCTGATTGGCCTTGGCGGGGAGAGCAGGAGGGGCTAACTTTCCCGCTTCAACTCCCAATGCCGATCGGGTGCTGCTGGTGGTAAGTCCAGCACACCTGATGGCACTTTTCTTTTAAAGTTATGGTCGGCTACTGCTCCTGGGCCTGTTTGCCCTTGGTGGGGGAAGTGAGAGGGGCTAGCTTTCCCGCTTCAACCTCCGATGCTGATCGGGTGCTACTGGTGGTGAGTCCAGCACGCCTGATGGTGCTTTTCTTTTAAAGTTGTGGTCAGCTGCTGCTCTTGGGCCAGATTGGCCTTGGCAGGGGAAGCGGGAGGAGCTAGCTTTCCTGCATCCACCCCCGATGCCAATTGGGTGCTGCTGGTGCCGCTACATGTATCTCCATCTATCTTTATCTCTCTTCTCTTACATGTTTGTATGTGTGCCTGCACACATGTGGACATAACAGAAGGAAGCTAATTTTTTCCAGGTCTGAGAAGGGATGTCCAAGTGAGCACATTCACAATTTGCAGTACATTATATAAAAGGCTCGTTTTTGTAGAATATACATAAGGCCTGAGGAAAACATATACACTCAGCCATGTTACAAAAGTAGAGGTTTAAAAAAAAGGTGGCATCACTTGACTGCATCTAAACATATTAAGTACCAGATAAGAGGAACCATTTAAGGAGGTCTGCTCCAAAGCTTACATGCTTTGCTTTTTCATATTTGTGAGGTTTCTTTTTTAATACACTAGAGAGGTTAATCATAATTG
Organism: Ichthyophis bannanicus; assembly: GCA_033557465.1. Lineage (NCBI taxonomy): Eukaryota > Metazoa > Chordata > Amphibia > Gymnophiona > Ichthyophiidae > Ichthyophis > Ichthyophis bannanicus. The sequence continues at coordinate 192,314,204 of CM066032.1, forward strand.
CTCCCTATCACTCTCCCAAACCCCATTTCCAAATGAGCAGATAGCTAACACTTATGCATTCTGGGAGCAGGTATACATGCTGAAAAGGAAATATTTTAAAGTATATATGTATATTTTTCAGGCCTGCTAAAACCACGTCCAGAACATACTTCCTTCAAAACTGTTCATGCTGTGAGTATACAGTGCATTGCAAAAGTATTCATCCCCTCTGTGTTTGTCCTGTTTTATTGCATTACAACTTAGAATTAAAATGGAGTTTTCGGACTTAGCACAATGTGATATGCACAACATGTCTATGACTTAGAAGGTGCAAAATATCCTTTATTGTGACACAAACAATAATTAAGACAAAAAAAAACTGAAAGAAGGAGTGTGCATATGTATTCACCCCTCAAAGTCAATATGTTGTAGAGCCACCTTTTGCTGCAATTACAGCTGCAAGTCTCTTGGGACATGTCTCTGTTAGCTTAGCACATCTAGCCATTGGGATTTTCATCCATTCCTTAAGGCAAAACTGCTCCAACTCCTTCAAGTTAGGTGCGTTGTGTTGGTGTACAGCAATCTTTAAGTAATGCCACAGATTCTCAACTGGATTGAGGTCTGGGCTTTGACTAGACCATTCCAAGATATTTAAATGTTTCCATTTAAACCAGCTTTAGCAATATGTTTAGGGTCATTGTCCTGCTGGAAGGTGAAGCTTTGTTCCAGTTTCAAATCTCTGGCAGACTGAAACAGGTTTTCCTCAAGAATTGCCCTGTATTTAGTGCCATCCATCGTTCCTTCAATCCTGACCAGTTTTCCTGTCAATACCAATGAAAAACATCCCCACAGCATGATGTTGCCACCACCATGTTTCACTGTGGGAATGGTGTTCTCGGGGTGATGGGAAGTGTTGGGTTTGCGCCACATATGGTATTTCCCATGATGGCCAAAAAGTTCAATTTTCGTCTCGTCTGACCAGAGAACCTTCTTCTATGGGTTTGGGGGGTCCGCCACATGGTGTTGTACAAACTCCAAACATGTTTTCTTATTTCTTTCTTTAAGCAATGGCTTTTTCTGGCCACTCTTCCATAAAGCCCCACTCTGGTGGTCCTATGGACAGATACTCCCATCTCCGCTGTGGAAATTTGCAGCTCCTTCAGTGTTATTCTTGGTGTCTTTGTAGCATCTCTGATTAATGCCCTCCTTGCCCGGTCTGTGAGTTTTGGTGGGCGGCCTTCTCTTGTCAGGTTTGTAGTGGTGCTATATTCTTTCTATTTTGTTATAATAGATTTAATGGTGCTCTGTGGGATATTCAGAATTTGGGATTTTTTTTATAACCCAACCATGATCTATACTTCTCCACAACTTTGTCTCTGACCTGTTTGGAGTGATCTTTGGTTTTCATGTTGCTTGCTTAGTGGTGTTGCAGAAACAGGGGCCTTTCAGAACAAGTATACTTATCATGTGACATGATCATGTGACAGATCATGTGACATGATCATGTGATCGATCATGTGACACTGAGTGCATACAGGTGGACCCTAATCAACTTATGTGACTTCTGAGGTTAATTGGTTTTATTAAATCTTATTTAGGAGTTTCATAGCAAAAGGGATGAATACATATGCACTTACAACTTTTCAGTTTTTACTTGTTTTTTTTTATATATTCAAGGTATTTTATTGTCACTTCACTTCACCAATATGGACTATATTGTTAGGTCCATTACCTAACGTCCAAATGAACCTCCATTTTCATTCCAGGTTATACGTAATGCGACAAAGCAGGACAGAAACCAAGGGGATGAATATTTTCGCAAGGCACTGTACACATGTAAGCAATAGCTTTTCTAAAGTTGCTATGTTCTAAAGTTATATGTTCTTGGCCATTTACATCTGAAAATCAGCTTTTTATATGAAGAAATGGTGCCCAGTCTTTTGAAAATGACCTCAATATTCTGTTTAAAGAGTATGGAAAATCCATCTATTACTGAAGACTGCTTGTCGATCTAGCCATCCATCTCTTCTGTATAGGTGATTGATAAGCTTGTATGACATATACATAACATTGTGTTGTTGTTAAGTGCCATTGAGTCTGTGTCGACTCATGTGACCCTCTGGATAGTTGTCCTATACTGTGTTCGGTCTTCAGTCAGGCGGCTCATTGTTGACAGAGTGGCACCCATAGCTGCTGTTATTGTATCGATCCATCTAAATGCTGGCCTTCCTCTTTTGCACTTGACCTTCTACCTTGCCAAACATGATATCTTTCTCTAATGATCTCTCTCTTCACATGATGTGTCCAAAGTATGAAAGTCAAAGTCTTGTCATCTGGGCTTCTAAAGAAAGCTTAAGTTTGATCTCCTCTAGTACTGACTAGTTTGTTCTTCAGGCAGTCCACAGTATGCACAGTATTCATCACTAGCACCACCATAATTCAAAACAATTAATTTTATTCCTGTCTATCTTTTTCACTGTCCAACTTTCGCATCCATATGACATTACTGAAAATACCATGGCTCGAACGAGGCAAATCTTTGTATGGAGAGAGATATCTCTGCTCTTGAGAATCTTGTCTAGGTCCTTCATAGACATTCTGCAAAGAGCAATGTGTCATCGGATTTCTTGACTGCTTGCTGTTTCTTTATTGATTGTTGATCCAAGTAGGTTAAAGTTGTCCACTATTATGATTTCTTCTCCATCAACTATGAACTTATTGATTTTACCAGTTGTCAGGACCTTTCTCTTCTTTACATTAAGGTGCAGGCCTATTTTAACACTATGTTCCTTGAGCTTGAGAAGCAAATGTTTCAGATCGTCTTCACTTTCAGCCAGTAAAGTGGTACCATAAGCATAGTGAAGGTTGTTGATGAGTCTTCCACCAATCTTTACACCTCAGTTGTCTTCATACAGTCCTGCTTCTCTGATGATTTGTTTTGCATATAAATTAAATGAGTAGAGGGAAAGTATGCAGCCTTGTTGTACACCTTTGCTGATTTTAAACCATTCTGTTTCTCCTTGTTCCGTTCGAACTGTTGCTTCTTGATCAATGTAAAGGTTGTGCAAGAGAACTATCAGGTGTTCAGGAATATCCATGCTTCTTAATGTGGCCCAGAGTTTCTCATGGTATACACAGTCAAAAATCTTGCTGTAGTCAATAAAACACATATAGATATCTTTTTGGTATTCTTTTATCTTTTCAAGGATCCATTACACATCTGCAATGATGTCTCTTGATCCTTGCCCTTTCCTGAATCCTGCTTGCACTTCAGATAGTTCTCGTTCCAGGTATGGTTGTAGTCTCTGCTGAATAATTTTGAGTAGAATCTTGCTGGCATGTGGGATCAAAGTGATTGTGTGATAATGTCCACAGTTGGTTGGATCACCTTTCTTTAGTATTGGTATAAACACAGATATTTTCCAATCAGTTGGCCATGATGTTGTCTTCCAAGTTTCCTGGCAGAGGCTTGTAAGTATGGTAAAAGCTGCATCCAATTGCTGCAATACTTCAATGGGAATGCCATCAGTGCTCGGTGCTTGGCTCTTTGATAAGGCTTTCAATGCTGCTTCGACGACTTCTTTCATCACCAATGGTTCCAAATCATAAGGTACAGGTTGAAACAGCTGTTGCTCCACTTGATCTGGAATGACCTCCTTAGGGAAGAACAACCCAAACCATGGTTATACGATACAAGGTTCCACATTAGGAGCCAACACCCTGGAAAAGGATTTAGGCGTCATTGTGGATAATTTATTTATTTTGTTTATTTAACTACTTTTATATACCGTCTTATCAGAATGTCAAGGAGGTTTACATATCAATAGATTAACAAAAACACTGAAGTTACATACAAACAAATAGGAACAAACAAAAGTAAGGGACAATGTGCATATTGCTGGAGAATCAACGTGGATGAGCAGGAAGATGGGAGGGGGAAGGGCAGAACTACGGAATGTGACTGAGTAAATTTATACAGTGTGCTCAGAATAGCTAACTGGAGGGTACAGTTCTGTGCACTTAATGATAGGAAGAGAAATATTCCTCTCTACCAAAGTGCTTGACGAACAAGTGAGCTTTCAGTCTCTTGCAGAAGTTTAGTAAGTCTGGGGTGGCTCGTAAGCTCTGAGGGAGTGTGTACTGGGAAAAATGGTAGAAACCATTATAAAGAACAAAATTACTGAACATGTAGATAGTCATGGCTTAATGGGAAACAGACAACATGGCTTTAGCCAAGGAAGGTCTTGTCTTATTAATCTGTTATGTTCTTTTGAAGGTGTGAATAAACAGATAGACAAAAGGGAGTCGGTTGATATAGTGTATCTGGATTTTCAGAAAGCCTTTGACAAGGTCCCTCAGGAGAGACTTTTGGGAAAATTAAAAAGTCATGGGATAGGAGGCAGTGTACTACTGTGGATCAGGAACTGGTTAAAAGACAGAAAGCAGAGGAAACTGCAGGAGGATCTGGATAAATTGGAAGACTGGGCATCCAAATGGCAGATGAAATTTAATGTGGACAAGTGCAAAGTTATGCACCTAGGAAAGAACAACCCACACTATGGTTACACAATGCAAGGTTCCACATTGGGAACCACCACCCAGGAAAAAGATTTAGGAGTCATCGTGGATAACATGTTAAAACCCTCTGCCCAGTGTGCAGCGGTGGCCAAGAAAGCAAATAGAATGCTAGGTATCATAAGGAAAGGAATGGAAAATAAAACAAAGGATATTATAATGCCTCTGTATCGTTCAATGGTACGACCGCACCTTGAATATTGTGTGCAATTCTGGTCGCCGTATCTTAAAAAGGATATAGCGTTATTAGAAAAGGTACAGAGAAGAGCCACCAAAATGGTAAAGGGGATGGAAGGCTATTTATTTATTTATTTAGCTGCATTTATATCCCGCTTTTCATCGGGTCAAAGCGGTTGGGGGATACATTTAACATGAGGGGATATGAGACACATACACTAATACTTACAGGGAACATGGGCAATGGAGGGTTAAGTGGCTTGCCCAAGACCACAAGGAGCACCTGTGGGACTAGAAACCCCAGTCCTTCCGGCCCAAGGTTGCTGTCCTCTAGTGGGATTTGAACCACCGACCTTCTGGCCTGTAGTACCTTGCCCCAACCACTAGGCCACTCCTCCCTGGCTACTCCTATGAAGAGAGGCTACAAAGGTTAGGGCTCTTCAACCTGGAAAAGAGACGGCTGAGGGGAGATATGATAGAGGTCTATAAATTAATGAATGGAGTGGAATGGGTAAACGTAGATCGATTGTTTACGCTATCAGAATATAGAAAGACTAGGGGACATGTAATGAAGCTACAGGGTAAACTATTTAAGACAAATAAGAGAAAATATTTTTTCACTCAACGTGTAATCAAACTCTGGAATTTGTTACCGGAGGATGTAGTAAGGGCTGTTAGTGTAGCTGGGTTTAAAAAAGGTTTGGACAAGTTCCTGGAGGAAAGGTCCATAAACCATTATTAAAAAGGGACCCAGGATATCAATGCTTGACCCACAACAAGCATTGTGGAACCTGTGTCTCTTGGGGATACTGCTAGGTACGTATGAACTAGATTGGCCACTCTTGGAAACAAGATACTGGGCTTGATGGACCTTGGTCTGACCCAGTATGGCATATCTTATGTTCTTATGTTCTTAGAGTGTAGGGTTAAATGGCCAATTTTCCCAATGGAGAAAGGTGAGTAGTGGAGTACCCCAAAGATCTGTGCTGGGTCCGCTGCTTTTTAACATATTCACAAATAACCTGGAAATGGGAATAACGAGTGAGCTAATCAAATCTGCAGATGACTCAAAATTATTCAAAGTTGTTAAATTCATGAGGATTGTGAAAAATTGCAAGAAGACCTTGATAAATCGGAAGACTGGGCATCCAAATGGCAGATGAAATTTAATGTGGAAAAGTACAAAGTTATGCACCTAGGAAAGAGCAACTCAAACTATGGTTACACGATGCAAGGTTCCACATTAGGAACCACCATCCAGGAAAAATATTTAGGCGCCATTGTGGATAACATGTTGAAACCTTCCATACAGTGTGCAGCGGCAGCCAAGAGAGTAAAGAGAATGCTAGGTATCATAAGGAAAGGAATGGAGAATAAAACAAAGGATATCATAATGCCTCTGTATCGTTCCATGCTGCGACCACACCTTGAATATTGTGTGCAATTCTGGTCACCATATCTTTTTTTTATTTAAATTTATTATTTTCATTTTCAACACCAACACTACAATCGTCAACATCAACAAAACAATACAACTGCATCTCCCCCCTTTTTCCACCCCACTCCACTCCCACCCTCCCCGTCCCGTTGTAGGTTCTGTACCAAATCCGGTTACACAATTGACATTTAAGGAGGACTATAGATCACGCATATTCAGTGAAACCCGCTTGTTTTCGCCCTTGCAGCATATTCATCAATGAACCGTCATTTATTCACAACTGAACATAAAATCTGCCTATTTCCTACATAAACACATTGCCTATTTTCCGGGCCCCTCTGAGCTATCATTCTATCCTGCGCTTTCTCATAACTGGAGTACAGGCAAACTAGATTCCACCAATAATGCCCATCTAACTCAGTGGAATCCTTCCAACAATTCACTATCATTTATAAAGCAATGGCCATCATAAAATTAAACAAATGGAATTTTTCCTTTGTTAATGTTAAGATTCCAGCTGAAGAGCGCAGGATGACTATCCGCCATGATAAGAGGGCCTGAAAATGCAATTTTTTAAAATCTTATTCCATATCTGTGTCCAAAAGTTCTGAACATAAGGACAATCAAATACCATATGTCTCAAAGTACCCAGGCTTCTGCAACATGTCCAACAGTTGTTGCCAACACTTGGGTCCCATTTAGTGAGTCGTACTGGAGTTATACACGCCCGGTGTGTTAAAAAGTATATTGTTTGGGTAAGTGCAGCAGCCCTAGACACTCTATTCACCTGTCCCCAGACCAGTGCCCACGATTGCTGAGAAATGGAAACATCCACTTATTTTTCCCAAATTTTTTCTAATCCAACCAAAAAGGATGAAGCCCCATCCCTTAATACTGCATAAAAACTAGAGACCATTCCTTTTTTACTTAGACAGATCTCCGCTAATTTTTGTAGCCTGTGATGAGGAAGCTGCCCAGAGCCCAGAGAATGGTGATAAAAGAAGGGAATTTACCCTAATCAAGGGACCTGTTTTGCCAGGTCACAGGAATAAAACTCCATATTTACCTAAAAGACAGGTTATTCCAGGCTTCAGTGGCCTGCAGAGAGCCTCTAGTGGAGATGAGGTGCAGCAGTTTAAGCCCAGATTGAGAAACCCTTACGTCACTCCTAATTACTCAGCTGCCAGGAGAGACTTCGATCAGCACCACCTGAGGTTTGCAAGGGAGGGGTTGGAAACTGGGAACTTTAAAACTAGAACAGAATATGCAGAGTGGAGTGAAGGAAAGCCTGGGAGAGAAGGAAGGCCTGGCAGTCACGGAAAGCCTGGGAGCAGAGAAGGAAGACCTGGAAGAGAAGGAAAGCTTGAAGGCAAGCGTGAGAGCAAGGAGAGAGGAGCTCTGAGAGATCCATGTTCTTGGGGAGATTCCTGGGAGAAGCCAGCTCCTAAGGATTGGGGAAATCCAAAGGCTTGGAGAACTGCAGCTAGGAACCCTAAGCAGAGGTATGGAGCAGATGCCCTGAGGTCCAGGAATATAGACTGGAGGACAGGTTATAAAAACTCCAATGCATACTGGCCAGAATATTTGAAAGGACAACCCAATGCCAGCAACTCAGGTAGGAATGATGAACATTTGTTTAACCTAGAGCAAGGCAAGGTGTTTAGCCACAGTCCCTGTCCTAAGGAAGGTCAGTTAATAAAGCCCTCTGATCCAGCTCCTGACATAGAACCTATGCAAATAGAAGACCAAGCCATAATTACAGAGGGAGACAATAGTCTCATGGACTGTTCTTTATGCAAGGTTGCTAGCAAAGAGAAATCCTGAAAGTAGGATCAACATAAAAGGAAACATTCTAGTAACTGGCACTAGAAGTTTGTGTAAATACTTGTGCAGAGACGAGCCGAGCTGTTGAATGAAGCTTGTTAGCCAGCTGGTACCAGAGCAGCACACAGCTCAGGCTATGCACATGTTTGATACAAAAGTGCTTTGAATGAGAAGCTGTTTTTGTGAAGAAGCTTTTACTTTTTTTGTTTTCCTTTCCAATGGCACTGCTGAGTAAGGTTTGTCAGCAGTGACTGAGAGAGAATTTCTGTTAATGGACTTTACAAGCTATTTGCTTAACCATTCAGTTGTATCATTATTATTATTATTTTGAATACAAAATCCTGGAGAATACATCCTAAGGTGTTACCAAGTGAATCTGTGTGCATTTGGATTAACCTCATAAATAAATATTCTGTTACTGCCTTACACTCGAGCCAACTACAATTGTTTTCATTGACTTCCAAGGCAAGCACCATATGACTGGACTACCTTTACCAGAATCCTTTGAAAGCTAGCCAGTCTGGAACATTGCTTAATTGGGGAACTCTATATAATAAGCATGCCCCTCCATACACATGTAAGGGGTTATGGGCGTGACAGTGGCATGGTTCTTGGATTACTTTTGCATCAAGGATACCAGGAATTCAAAAGGATTTACAACTGCAGACAACTTTAAAGCCAGGAGGCTGAAAGGGGAATTTCTCTGAAGGTTTTGAAGATAAAGAGGCTGATCCAGGAGCAGTTCCGGGGAAAGATCCTGTATGAGCCAGAATCCTCACTGGTATAAGGTAAAAAGTACCTGGGCATGACCAGTGGTGGATAAGAAAGTATGTATACGAGGGCATTTGAAAAAACAAAACAAAAAAAAACTGTTTGTGGGTGCCGCCCTTTGTGTGCTTTTCTTTTTGTTTCTTACAGGGTACTAAAGGATGGATCCCAAGGAACTGGTGAGCTGGATGGCAGCTCAGTTCGCCAGGCAACAGGAGATCGCACAGCAGGCTCAGGATGCAGCACTCACCGCCCTGAGGGAGCAGCAGAAGCCAATTCTGGATCTAGTTGAGGCGTTAATTGCACTGCACGGCCAGGGAAGAGCTGATTCAACACCGACAGTGGCACCTGTTTCTCCCCATGTGGATAATGTGGGACTTGGTCAGGGTATTGGGGCATTCAGTTTTGGGAAGCTCACACCTGATGATAATATGGATGATTTCCTAGAATCATTCGAGAGGGTGGCTCAGGCACTAGCTTGGCCAGAGACCCAGTGGGCAGTAAGGCTGGCTACTTCATTAACTGGGGAGGCGCTTGCAGCCTATAGAGCCATGCCGGCAGGCCAAGCTTTGAATTATAGAGCTGTTAAGAATGCAATAAGAGATCGCCTAGGACTGACTGTTAATGTGTATAGGCAAATGTTTAGGGCTACTGTGTTGAGAGTTGGCCGAAAGCTCTGAGTCAGAGAATTAGAGGACTAGCATTGAAATGGCTAGCGCCTGAAGGAAAGAGTATAGAAATGATTTTGGACACTATCATGCTGGAACAATTTATGTCAGCAGTCCCTAAAGATTTACAAACCTTCCTCATACAGCAAAATTGCAAAAGCCTCGGAGAGGCAACCCTTTTTTCTGAACGGTTTATGGAAGCCGCACAGGCTTGTCAGAGAATGGGTGGCCCTCTGAAAGTTGGTGCTGAGGTAAGTTGTGCTGTATCAGAGAAGAGGATTGGAAGGGATGTTTTTGAAAGTAATACTGTGCCTACCCAGGTTATGAGATATGCTAAGAAAAAGTGCTTCCAGTGTGGAAAGTGGGGACACTTACATAAGGCATGCCAGTTTCGCACTAATCTAATGGGTGTTAACTTAAAACAGCCTGAAGAAGGTTTCCTTTTGTTGGTTGATGTGCAAGGGATTACCACGAGTGCTCTTTTAGACTCTGGCACAGACCAGAGTATGCTGTCTAGAAGGCTGTGGAAGAAAATAGAGGCCCAAGAGAAATTTGAGCATAGAAGCCTTGAGGGTAGCATACGTATTAGATGCATTCATGGAGCTGCCTCATTGTATCCCGCATACAAGCTGTTAATTAAGGGCTTGGGGGTACAGAAGGAGATCCCTTTAGCAGCAGTTCCCAAACTTCCTTTTGATTTAGTCTTAGGAAGAGACTGGCTACAATTTAAACAAGATTTAGTGGAAGGTCTAGCACAGAAGAAGGGCCTTGTATCCACCCGATCAGGGGTTAAGGCAGGTATCCAGGGGGAGGAGGAACAGACAGAGTCATTAGACTTACCTTCCCATGAGGATTTATTAAGCCCAATATCTGAGAAAATTAAAAAAGGGAAAGCTCAAAAGCGGCGTGAGAGACATTGCAGGGCACAGGGAAGGGCAGAGATGGAATCTAGTCAAGGTTTTCCCTGGGTGCCAGCTGAGCTTGTAGAAAAGTTTCCTAACTTTCCCCAGGCACAGAGAGCTGATCAGGCTCTCACTCGAGCTTTTGAGTATGCTCAGGTGGTTAGAGAGGTTCTACCCAGGTTCATATTAGATAATGAAATATTATATAGGGAGAGTCAGGACCCAGGGATTGGGACAATCCGCAAACAGTTGGTGGTACCAACAACCTTTAAGGGGCTAGTTCTTAGGCTGGCCCATGATCATCCCGTGGGAGGCCATAAAGGGGTGCAAGGAACGCTGGATCAAATACTCATGCGCTTTTATTGGCCAGGCATTTTTAAAGAAACTGCCCGGTTCTGTGCTGCATGCCCAGCGTGCCAGCGGGTTACGGCCACTCGCCCCCCAGTGGTGCCTTTAATTCCCACACCTATTATAACAGACCCGGTGGGACACATTGCTGTGGACATAGTAGGTCCATTAGTCAAAACACCCCGAGGTTTTCAGTACATCTTGGTTATGATTGATCAAGCAACAAGGTTTCCCTGGGCCATACCTTTACGGAATATTTCAGCTAGGACGATAGCTTTAGAATTGATAAAATTATTCTGTGAAATTGGTTTCCCCAAAGAGGTGCTTACTGACCGAGGGTCCAATTTTGTATCTAGGTATTTGGCCCAGGTCTGGGGTGCTTTTGGCATTCGCTATGTAAAGACATCAGCATATCATCCTCAGTCAAACAGTTTAGTAGAGAGGTTAAACCAGACTCTTAAACAGATGTTGAGAAGAGGATTAGCAGGAGATTTAAAAGAGTGGGATATGTTATTGCCCTTCATTTTATATGCCTGCAGGGAACGAATTCAGGTTTCCCCGGGTGTCTCCGCATATGAATTGATGATTGGGAGAGCCCCACATGGACTCTTAGATATCTTGAGGGAGCAATGGTTAGATCCCGAACCAGAGAATCGGGAAGTTCCACACTTTTTAGTGACTTGAGAGCACGTTTAAGGAGAGCCTCGCAGGTTGCTGAAAGAAACCTGCAGGACAGCCAACTGCGCCAGAAAGGGTGGTACGACTGGAAGGCCAAGGCACGCCGGTTAACCATGGGTGAAAATGTTTTGGTACAGGTAGCGGGTACCACACCCAAGTTTGAAGAAAGGGCCCTGGAAGGTAGTCAAGCAGGTAAGCCCGGTGTCATATGTGGTAGAAAGCTCTAAAGGACGCAAGCAGACGTACCACATAAATGTGCTCAAATCTTGGAAGGAGAGGTCTGCAACCGATAATGTCCCTAGCACTAGCCAAGAAATAGATGAGCGCTCAGAGGACAATAATGCCCTCACTGGTATTACGGACTGTAGGGAGGATTCTCCACAGCTACAGCCAGCCCATAATAACTTAAGCAGGGAGGTATGTGATGAGGAAGCTGCCCAGAGCCCAGAGAATGGTGATAAAGGAAGGGAATTTACCCTAATCAAGGGACCTGTTTTGCCAGGTCACAGGAATAAAACTCCATATTTACCTAAAAGACAGGTTATTCCAGGCTGCAGTGGCCTGCAGAGAGCCTCTAGTGGAGATGAGGTGCAGCAGTTTAAGCCCAGATTGAGAAACTCTTACGTCACTCCTAATTACTCAGCTGCCAGGAGAGACTTTGATCAGCACCACCTGAGGTTTGTAAGGGAGGGGTTGGAAACTGGGAACTTTAAAACTAGAAAAGAATATGCAGAGTGGAGTGAAGGAAAGCCTGGGAGAGAAGGAAGGCCTGGCAGTCACGGAAAGCCTGGGAGCAGAGAAGGAAGACCTGGAAGAGAAGGAAAGCTTGAAGGCAAGCGTGAAAGCAAGGAGAGAGGAGCTCTGAGAGATCCATGTTCTTGGGGAAATTCCTGGGAGAAGTCAGCTTCAAAGGATTGGGGAAATCCAAAGGCTTGGAGAACTGCAGCTAGGAACCCTAAGCAGAAGTATGGAGCAGATGCCCTGATGTCCAGGAATATAGACTGGAGGACAGGTTATAAAAACTCCAATGCATACTGGCCAGAATATTTGAAAGGACAGCCTAATGCCAGCAACTCAGGTAGGAACGATGAACGTATTTTTGACCTAGAGCAAGGCAAGGTGTTTAGCCACAGTCCCTGTCCTAAGGAAGGTCAGTTAATAAAACCCTCTGATCCAGCTCCTGACATAGAACCTATGCAAGTAGAAGACCAAGCCATAATTACAGAGGGAGACAATAGTCTCATGGACTGTTCTTTATGCAAGGTTGCTAGCACAGAGAAATCCTGAAAGTAGGATCAACATAAAAGGAAACGTTCTAGTAACTGGCACTAGAAGTTTGTGTAAATACTTGTGCAGAGACGAGACGAGCTGTTGATTGAAGCTTGTTAGCCAGCTGGTACCAGAGCAGCACACAGCTCAGGCTATGCACACGTTGAATACAAAAGTGCTTTGAATGAGAAGCTGTTTTTGTGAAGAAGCTTTTACTATTTTTGTTTTCCTTTCCAACGGCACTGCTGAGCAAGGTTTGTCAGCAGTGACTGAGAGAGAATTTCTGTTAATGGACTTTACAAGCTATTTGCTTAACCATTCAGTTGTATTATTATTATTATTTTGAATACAAAATCCTGGAGAATACATCCTAAGGTGTTACCAAGTGAATCTGTGTGCATTTGGATTAACCTCATAAATAAATATTCTGTTACTGCCTTACACTCGAGCCAGCTACAATTGTTTTCATTGACCTCCAAGGCAAGCACCATATGACTGGACTACCTTTACCAGAATCCTTTGCAAGCTAGCCAGTCTGGAATATTGCTTAATTGGGGAACTCTATATAATAAGCACGCCCCTCCATACACATGTAAGGGGCTATAGGCGTGACAAGCCCCATTTTTCCACCAAATTTTTTACATCATTTGGTCACCATATCTTAAAAAGATATAGCGTTATTAGAAAAGGTACAGAGAAGAGCCTCCAAAATAGTAAAGGGGATGGAAGGATATCCCTATGAGGAGATGCTAAAAAGGTTAGGGCTCTTCAACCTGAAAAAGAGACGGCTGATGGGAGATGATAGAGGTCTATAAATTAATGAATGGAATGGAATGGGTAAATGTAGATCGATTGTTTACACCATCAACATATAGAAAGACTAGGGGACATGCAATGAAGCTACAGGGTAACCTATTTAAGACTAATAAGAGAAAATATTTTTTCACTCATTGTGTAATCAAACTCTGAAATTCATTACCGGAGGATGTAGTAAAAGCTGTTAGTATAGCCGGTTTTAAAAAAGATTTGGATAAGTTTCTGGAGGAAGGGCCCATAAACCATTATTAAAGGGGACCCGGCATATCCACTGCTTGCCCCAATACAATCACTGTGGAACCTGTCTTTTGGAGAAACTGCTAAGTACTTGTGACCTAGATTGGCCACTGTTGGAAACAGCATACTGGGCTTGATAAACCTTGTCTGACCCAGTATGGCATATTTTATGTTCTTATATTCCATATGCTTGGAGCATATAGTGTGAAGGCTTGATTCGAGGCACTCTGGTTGCTCTTCACTTTTTCTGTGAAGATGGTGAAGGAATTTTGTGCATTGCTTCTTCTCTGTCTGGTTTCTTGTGTAATAAAGACTGTACGTATACCAAGGGAAGGCTATGTGAGATTTTGAAAATGGTAAGCAAGGCCTTGCATTTTGTGCGGCTCGCTATAGGGAGCCAGTGTAAGTTCTGTGCATTGGGGTTACATGATTTGTCCTGGCTACTCCACAGAGGATTCGGGCAGCAGTATTTTCTCCCAGATGTAAAGGGTGAATCATGTGATTCAGTAGTCCTTGTGGACAGACTAGGGCTTTAAAAACTGTACAGAAGACCTGGATGCTCAGTAATGCTCAGAGGTACTGCACTGTTTTTATTTTGTGGTAGATGCATTTGATGGTGTTGCTGATATAGGGTTGTAGGGTTAGCTGCTGGTCGAGGGTTATTCCCAAGCAATGCACAACTGATTTCACTTTTAGCTGTGCTACTGGGATTCTTATAGATGTTAGTGGTTTGATGTTTGTGTTTCTTGTAATATGGAGCACCTCTTTTTCCCATAGTTCATGAGCAGGTTGTGTTCTGATAATTAATGGATGATTGATGTAAGGCATTTTATTAGTGAGGTGTAGATGGGCTGGGTGGCAGAGAAGGGTACATAAAGTAGAATATTGTCTGCATAAATATGGTAGAAAACGTTATGTGCTTGAATAATTGATCAAACAGGTTGCAGAAATGTTGAAAAGAAGCAAGGGCAGTGCAGAGATTTGAGGAACTCCTTGGTATAGTTTCTATGGAGCGGAAACAGTTCCTGTTGCTCTTACTTGCTGTTGGCAGTCTGTTAAGTAAGAGCTGAACAATTTTGATGTCATGTTGCCTAGTCCTATAGATTGTAAGCACTGTAATAATGCATTGTGAGGAACGGAGTCAAAGGCAGATGTGATGTCCAGGAGCAGTAGGATGAATCCTTGATGATTTCTTTGTATGCCTTGTGTTAATCTGTCCATAAGTGCAGTTAGAAGGGTCTCTCTGCCATAACTGGGCCTAAATCCATACTATTGTGAGTCAAGAGGTGCATGCAAGTCAATGTGATCCTGAAACTGAAGCTGCACGACCTTCTTAATAATCTTTGCCAGAAAGGGTAGACTGGACATGGGTCTATATTAGCTAGGGTTCTATAGGTTTGGTGATGGACTCTTGTCAGTTGGTCAGAGGCGTGCTTGAATTTGGTGGGCATGTAGCCTTGGGGGAGAGAATGCTGGGTGATTTCAAGTAGTGCAGGGGCAAACTGAGTGAAAGATATTTAGATCCAGCTTACTGGGCAAGGATCTAGAGGGGAAATGGTGGTGTTGAGATTTGTGATAATGCTCTAAGTGCTCTAGCGAGATTGGATTGAAAGTATGCCAGGAGGAGGGTACTGGGTTGCTGTTTGGTGGCAATACGTTTGTAGTTGGTGTGTTGCCCATCTTGTAGGTTTTGGTTTGGAAGTAATCCGCTAGTGCTTGTAGAGATGGGACGCCATGCTTGGTCTCTTGAATAGGATTCTTAACTAACGATTTCACTATGCCAAATAATTCTCTGGGGTGATTTAAAGAACTTAAAATGAGCTTGGTGTGGTGTTCTTCCCTTCTTTTCATATTCTGGTATTCTTGCAACTTAGACATGTATTCGTCATGGTCATGTGTGGTCTTCCATCATCACCATCTTCTCTCAAGCTGTTTGAATTCACGTTTAGTGCTTCTTTGATCTGCAGTGTAACATAATGCAGAGTGGTGTTTTCTTGTGGCTCGCTTTGTTTGGGATGCGATGGCTGCTTTGCACATTATGTGGTTCCAGTTGTCAATTGCAGATGACATGAAAATTTGCAACAGAGTGGACTCCCCTGAAGGAGTGTATAACATGAGGAAAGATGTACAAAAGCTGGAAGAATGGTCTAATGCTTGGCAGTTAACATAGAAACATAGAAATATGACGACAGAACAAGACCACATGGCCTATCTAGTCTGTCCTTCCATATCAACAACTACAACAGTCCCCTTTTTACCTTTAGAGATCCTCTGTGTTTGTCCCATGCTTTTTTGAAATCAGTTACTGACTGTCCTCATTTCTACCACCTCCACTGGGAGACTATTCCTCGGAGCCACCACTCTTTCCATAAAGAAATATTTCCACATTTCACTCCTGAATCTATCCCCCTTCACCCTCATCCCATGTCCCCTCGTAGCAGAACTTGCTTTCAATTGAAAGAGGCTCTCTCCCTGAACATTTATGCCACAGAGGTATATAAACATCTCAATCATATCTATCCCGCCTTTCCTCAGTCTAAGGTGTACATATTAGGATCCTTAAGTCTGTCCTCATATGCTTTATAATGAACACCACTAACCATTTTAGTAGTCACCCTCTGCACCGACTCCATCCTGTCCACATCCTTTTGAAGGTGCGGTCTCCAGAATTGCACACTATACTCCAAATGAGGTCGCACCAAAGACTTACACAGAGGCACTATCACCTCCTTTTTTCTGCTAGCCATTCCTCTCCGTATGCACCCAAGCATCCTTCTAGCTTTTGCGGTCACCTTTTCTACCTGTTTAGCTACTTTAAGATCATCAGACACAACCACGCCTAGGTCCCACTCTTCTTTAGTGGACAAAAGTACTTCACCCCCTATACTATATTGCTCCCTTGGATTGCTGCAGCCCAAATGCATGACCTTACATTTTTTAACATTAAATCCCAGCTGCCAGATTCTAGACCATTCTTCAAGCTTAGCTAAATCCCTCCTCATGTTATCTACACCTTCCTGGGTGTCTACTCTATTGCAGATTTTGGTATCATCCGCAAAGAGGCAAACCTTACCCGACAGCCCTTCCGCTGTATCACTAACAAAGATGTTAAAAAGAATCGGATCAAGGAGAGATCCCTGGGGCAAACCACTGGTAACTTCCTTCTTCTCAGAGTGAGCTCCATTTACCTGTACTCTTTGTTGTCTCCCAACCAACCAATTTCTAACCCAAGCTGTAACTTTAGGGTCCATCCCTAGGGTGCTCAGTTTGTTTATAAGTCACCTGTGAGGAAAAGTGTCAAAGGCTTTACTGAAATCTAAATACACCACATCTAGGGCTCTCCCTCGGTCCAACTCCCTGGTCACCCAGTCAAAGAAATCAATCAGATTTGTTTGAAAAGACCTGCCTCTGGTGAATCCATGCTGCCTCGGATCCTGTAATCCGCTGGACTCCAGAAACCTCACTATTTTCTCTTTCAGCAGTATTTCCAATAATTTACTCACCATCGAAGTTAAACTAACTGGCCTGTGGTTTTCAACCACATCCTTACTTCCGCTTTTGTGTAAAGGCACCACATGAAACTCTCTCCACTCCCGACTCCAACGAGGCATTGAAAAGGTCAGACAGTGGAGCTGCTAGAACGTCCTCAAGTTCCCTCAATATTCTAGGGTGTATCCCATCCGGTCCCATGGCTTTGTCTACTTTAAGTTGAGCTAGTTTCTCACGAACACAGTCTTCTGAAAATTGTTCAAGATGTCCCTCGCTTCTGTTCCTGTTTGTGGGAGTTTTCTGAGGTTCTGCTCCTGGTTCTTCATCTGTGAACACAGAACAGAAATATTTGTTAAGCAATTCCACTTTATCCTTATCAGCTTCTACATATACCTCCCCTGCACCCTTGAGTCTGACAATACCACTTTTGCCCTTCCTCTTCTCACTAACATATCTGAAAAATGTCTTATCCCCCCATTTTATTGCATTGGATATTTCCTAATCTTTTTGAATCTTTACCTTCCTGACTACTTTGCTAGCTTCTCTAACTTTTTCCAAATATAGCTGCCTGTCTTCCTCTCTCTGTGATCTCTTGTATTTCATGAAGGCCTCCCTCTTTTCCTTCACTTTTTCAGCTTCTTCTTTCGAAAGCCATAGCGGTCTCCTTTTCCTTTTACCTTTATTTACCATTTTAACAAAAAGGTTGGTTGCCCTTAAAATATCCCCTTTTAGTTTTGCACACTGTTTTTCTACATCGCCCAGCTGTTCCTATCCCACTAACGACTCCCTGAGGTATTGGCCCATCTTGGCAAAGTTAGTCTTCCTAAAGTCTAAGATCCTCACCTTTGAATGGATTCTAACAGCCCTATTTTTATTTTTATTTACATTCTCTTATATACCGCGCTATTCTGCATCAGTGAGGTTTACATTGAACAACTGAAATTACATTGAACAGGGCATTATAACTTGGAGATAACTATTTTACAGGGAACATGGGCTATGGAGGGTTAAGTGGCTTGCCCAAGACCACAAGGAGCACCTGTGGGACTAGAAACCACAGTCCTTCCGGCCCAAGGTTGCTGTCCTCTAGTGGGATTTGAACCCCCGACCTTCTGGCCTGAAGTACTTTGCCCCAACCACTAGGCCTTAGTCCTAATACTGAACCACACCATCTGGTGATCATTGGATGCAAAATGATCTCCCACTAGAACATCAGAAACACTTTCACCATTGGTAAGCACCAAGTCCAGTATGGCCCCTTCACGTGTGGGGTCTGTTACCAATTGCCTGAATAGTTCTCTCTGTAGAGAATCCAGAGTCTCCTTACTTCTAGATGATACTGCAGCAGGAATGTGCCAATCAACATCTGCCATATTGAAGTCCCCTATCAGTAGCACTTCCCCTTTCCTAGCAATGCTGCGTATGTCTTCAATTAACTCTCTGTCCACCTCTTCCTCTTGTGAGGGAGGTCTGTATAGCACACCAATGCAAATAGATTTTTCTTTCCCTCTTTCTAGTTTAACCCACAATGCCTCCTCTCTCCCTTTTAAGCTCTGTAATTCCAAAGCTTTAATAGTAGTTTTTACATATAGTGCCACTCCTCCTCCCCTTCTTCCTATCCTGTCCTTTCTGAATAAAGTAAGCCAGGTATAGTTGCATCCCAATCATAGTTTTCTGTGAACCATGTTTCTGTAACTGCCACTAAATCCAAGTCAGCCACTCCCACCAAAGCTTCAACATCAGGGATCTTATTTCCCATGCTTTAGAAGCTCAGATGACAAGTCTTCGACTTTCATACTTAGGACACATCATGCGAAGAGAGAGATCATTAGAGAAAGACATCATGCTTGGCAAGCTAGAAGGTCAACGCAAAAGAGGAAGGCTAGCAATGAGATGGATTGATACAATAACAGCAGCTATGGGTACCAGCCTGTCAACAATGAGCCGCCTGACTGAAGACCGAACACAATTTAGGATAGCTATCCAGAGGGTCGCCATGAGTCGACTCCGACTCGACAGCACTTAACAACAACAACATACCACCTCTGAGGTGGCATAAGCAATACAGCCCAGCAGGCCCAGCAGCACATACAGGGCCATGACCTAAATTGGCCCTGTATGTGCTGCCGGGCAGCCAACTCCGGCTCCACCCCCGATCCCATCCCCCCTCCCATCCCCTGCCAGCTCTCCCTGTTCTGTAGCATAGGACATATAGGGAGAGCCGGTGGGGGAATAGGGTTTAGGCAGCTTGCACAACCCACATTATAGAATGAGAGCCTCTCTCTCTCTCTCTCTCTCTCTCTCTCGATATATATATATATATATATCGTGCTCATTGAGATAATCAGATAATACAGGGACCTTGCTGCATGCCAAGCAGGCATTGAGGAGAACACATTTTGCACTATGGCTGTGAATTGCATGGTTGTTGAGGTGTTCTCATGTGGATTCATGGGGCTTGATTTTAATGAGATTCCAGGGATACCTGGCCCTTGCTTTGGATGTGAAAATGGTTATATCATTGTGGATGTTGTGATGTATGACTGGGATGAGAATTGAGCTGAAAACTAAGGATTCTGTGTGTATGATCAGTAATGCAATATATACAATGCTTATTAAGAACATTATAGTGGCTATGATTGATTCTTAGTTTTTCCAACCATAATTCCAGAATTTGGGCAGAGGATGGTATTTCTTTTATTATCTCTATAGGCTGACAGATATGGTGATTGTTGTGTGTGCTTTTGTCTCTGTGTCTCTGTGATCTAGAGTTCAGTTGGGTAGAGTTGTTGTGGAGGCAAATCTTGCTCATGTAGCGCGGGAGACTTGAATATGATCACGGTAGGACATAGTGGGTTCTGTTACGGGTGGCTATCTCTTACCTTGTTGTCTTGCTTTTTTCAAATTATTGAGAAGATCGGATGTTAACCTGTAGGATCGCAGGGTTGTCGTATGGGTGTGGACAATGGATTATGCCTATGTGATACTCCAAATGGTTCATATAGGGCTCGTTGTCGATGGAGGAATTACTCCAGTCCATTCCAAAGGCCACATCTAACAGCCCTTTGGTGTGGCCCTTAAGTCAAGCTCACCAGCTGTGGGCACGCCTGAGGCTTATAGTTTTAACACAGTCAGAGGCGACTGCAAATGATGATGTCGCCTTTGGGGTGGAGCATCGCCATGGCACTGGGTCTCCCAGCAGGAACACAGGCACCCCGCCACCGGTGCTGCTCTCCTTTCCCCACTGCCCAGCCCTATGCAAGGGTAGTCATGGCTGAGATCAGGCAGCGGGAGTCCTCCTGCAGCTGCTCCTCAATTGTTATGGGTCCACCCAGGCCAATTCTCTCCGGCGAGTGGTCTTATTCCATCTCCGAGGTGGAATAAGTCCCACGTCTGGCCTTCCGCCCTCGGACCTACAGGGCTGTGACCTGAATCAGTCCTGTATGTCTGGGTTGTGTGCCCCTCCCCCACTCCATTCAGTTACCACTGAATAGCAGGGGTTGGACGTCCAAGCCGGACATCCAACTGTGCTATTTGCGTCTCTGCTTGAGCCCCTAAATGTATATCAAACATAAGAGAGGAGTCAATTAACATCTCTGAACTACACAGCTCAGCCTTAAGGACAATTTGTGCATCATATACAGGAGCCTAATTAACATGCGGTTTAATGTGCATCAATAGCGCCTGTTTTATAAAGTCACGTATGCGTGTACTTTACTTTAAAAATTAGGGGAGCACGTGGTAGGATATGCTTGTCAAATCTAGGCGTGATCATTTACATGCACTCTAGGGCTGTTGTAAATGCCCATGTCTAGATTTTCAAGAACACATTATAGTATTTTATAATTTATGTGTGTAAATTTGCGCTCCAGCCATGCTCCGCCCCATGTGCACGCTCACAGTGAAGTACATGCCATTGGCCTGACTCGCATATTTATAGAATAGCAACCAGAAAAAGTATGCACATAAAGGCCCATCCATGTGCGTAAGTCATTGAAAACTGGTTATTTAAGGACGTTGATGGGTCACATCTACCCGCTTGATGCCTGGGATACACTATAATGGTAGCTAAAGGTGGAGTCTTGCCCTAATCCTCCAGTTAAAAAGGATTCTAAAGCCGTTCATTATGTGCTGCCGTTCATTATGTGCTGCCAATCTAAACGGAAGTCTGAATAATATTTCTGATTCACAAAATCAATGGAGGTAATAAGGTCCAATAAAATACATTCAAGCTGGCATCTCAAATCATCAGTTTGGAGCACCAAAATTGCAAGTGCCATGTATTTAGAAATGGATTGGCCACTGTAATTTCTATAGTTTGACTCAGATAAGATTGGAATTCAGCCTAAATGTTCCATAAAAGAACCATATATAATGGTTTCTTCAGTATTAGTGAATGGTTACTTTTAGACAAACAGCCTCAGATAGGGAGGAATTTGTAATTAACTGCATAGAATCATGCCAGAAACAGCTGCTTTTATTAAACTTGCAGGAGAAGGATAAAGTGAGCAATATCTGGAATTTATGTTCTGTAGAATGCTGGTGGTCTCAGAAGATGACACTGACTTAAAACAGTCCCAGAGAACAGCACAGATATCTGAAGATTCAGGGAAACTTGTCTCATTTTTAAGGTTTGTTTCTTTTTTTTAAATTTGCATTTCTTTGATTATATATTTAGTTATCCATTATGTCTCCCATTTTTGTCTTTCATGGAAATGCCATTTTATATTTCTACCATTTTCTATAGAAGGAAGCATAGGAATATTTTATTGGATTTTAAATTGTCATGGTAATATAAAATCTCTTTTCCTTTAAGATATCTGCTTCATTTGCACCATTTCCCAGGAGTTCTGAAAATGAC
Source organism: Ichthyophis bannanicus (assembly GCA_033557465.1). NCBI lineage: Eukaryota > Metazoa > Chordata > Amphibia > Gymnophiona > Ichthyophiidae > Ichthyophis > Ichthyophis bannanicus. The sequence continues at coordinate 192,336,233 of CM066032.1, forward strand.
AGATATAATCCTCAATACTCTTGGCTGAAACAGAGATCTAAATACGACTTGTTGCCCTCAGGCAACGCAAAGAATCCCTGTTCCTGTCACGGTGTCCAGGGTGGCTTTCGGAAAATATATTATTATGGCCCTCCATGCCTGACGTACACAAGACACATAGGGAAAAAGCCTAAAGTTCTTCTATAATCCTACCCCTCCAGCAGGTAACTAGGGTGATTCCTCATCCTATCTGGACACAGTTCAGTAGGACAAGAGGATGGGATGGAAACAAAATAAATTTTATTTTATTTGAATTTAACAGAACACTGGACAGCAATCAGAAACAAGAATGTACAGTGACAAGGATTTTATGGTTATGATTCTCTTTATTTGATATATCACCTATCTGAAACAAGCAGTTTACAATAAAATCATGCACACAGAAGAGGGAATGCCATATTATTGACAGAGAAGAAATAAGAAGAAACAGCACACAGTAAAAAAAAAATATTTTGGCCTATTTTATTTTATTTTGTTTACCTTCAAATGTATCATTGGCAACCAGCGTAACTCACGCAGGTTCAGAGGTCACCCTAAAAGCTAATTCGAAAAGGTGTGCTTTCAAAGCTTTCTTAAAACTTTTTAACTCTGGATTTAACCATATAGAAGCGGGTAAGCAGTTCCATAAAGATGGGGCAGCAGCAAAAAGGGCTGATTTTCAGGTGGTCTCGTATCTAACAATAGAGGGTGAAGAGATATGAAGGTGAAACTCATGGAGAGACTTGAAGGCCCTTGCAGGTACATAAAGGGTAATCAATGTAGAGAGAGAGTCTGGGGCCTAGTCATAGATAGCCTTAAAGGTTAGAAGTAAAACCTTAAACTGAATCCGGGCAGAAATAGGAAGCCAATAATAGTGTATAAATAAACGTGTAACGTGATTGAAACAACGTGCTCAAGCAAGAATACGAATCACCGCATTCTGCACAGTCTGATCTCTTCACAGTATCACAGAAAACATTTCTGGTAGAAACTATAAACTCATTTAGAGGCCTGTTAAGTGCAGTAAGTTGTTTTGCACTTACCACGCGTTAAGTGTAAAATGTAATTGCGGAAAAGGGCAAAGATTTTGCAGTAACTGTGGGGAGCATGCTAGGACTGTGGATTCATTGCTGCACATTTGATGCCAAAGCAGCTTGTTCTCTAGTGGCAGTACCATGAGAACTGCGCTAGGGGAACATTTTGAATCCAGGAGGCAAAGGCAGGAGAATCTGTGGGCTGCTCTTGCCCCTCCACCATACCACTATAGAAATTCCCAGGAAGTTCTGGGGGGAGAATGGGAGTGTGTGGGGAGGGTCAGTTGCCTCTTTGTAGAAGTGGTAGGTGATGCTGGTATTGATGGGGGAGAAGGGAAGCTAGAAGAGGATTAGAGAGTATGAGGATGCTGGTAGTGCTGGGGGGCTTCGGACAGATGAGGATGCTGGTACTGATTAAGGGGAAATCATAAAGTGAGAAGGTAATGGTAAGGCTTATTGGGAGGGGTTTGGGATACTGCTAAGGGGATCTTTTGTTGTTGTTAACAGCTGCCAATAGCTTGGTGAAATTAACATTTTCTTTGGGGGGTGGGTGTTAAGTGCACCTGCGCTATCTGCAATGGTGAAAGCAGTACACGGTAACTTACTGCACATTAACTGCCAGCTCTGTCCATGCTCTGTATCCACCCATTTTGCCCCAATTCCACTCCATTTCATGCTAAGCATTAGACAGGATTTTTAGTGTACTGGATTTTTAGCACAAGGTAGCTGTTACTATAAGGCCACACTAATGGTTGTTGTTAAGTGCCATTGAGTCCATGCCGACTCATGACGACCCTCTGGACAGTTGTTCTAAACTGTGTTCAATCCTCAGTCAGGTGACGAATTGTTGCTAGAGTGGTGTCCATAGCTGCTGTTACTGTATCCATCCATCGCATTACTGGCCTTACCCTTTTGCACTGATTTTCAGCCTTACCAAGCATGTCTTTCTCGAATGATCTCTCTCTTCGTTCGATGTGTCCAAAGTAGAAAAGTCAAAGTCCTGTCATCTGAGCTTCAAAAGAAAGCTTAGGTTTTATCTCACATCTGTGATGATGTCTCTCATTCCTCGCCCTTTCCTGAACACTGCTTGCACTTTAGATAGTTCTCATTCTAGGTATGGTTGTCATCTCTGTTGAATAATCTTGAGTAGAATCTTGCAGACAAGTGGGATCAGAGCGATTGTGTGATAATTTCCACAGTCAATGGGATCACCTTTCTTTAGAATTGGTAAAAACACAGATCTTTTCCAGTCAGTTGGCTATGATGTTGTCTTCCAAATTTCCTGACAGAGGCTTGTAAGTATGGTAACAGCTGCACCAGATTGCTGTAATACTAATACGTGAATGCCATCAATGTGTGGTGCTTTGTTCTTTGATAAGGCTTTCAGTGCTGCTTTGACTTCTTCTTTCATCACCAATGGTTCCGGATCATAAGGTACGGGTTGAGACAGCTGTTGATCCACATGTTCTTTATCATATAAAAACTCTGTATATTCGTTCCATCTTTTCTTGATCTTCTCAGCATCATTCAACATAGATCCTGGAGCATCTTGTAATATTCGAATTCGAGACTGGAATTTTTCTTTAACTCTCGTAGCTTTAGGAAAGCCGATCTTGTACTTCCTCGAATAGTTTCTGCTTCTATTTTGTTGCATGCATCATTTTAGTGCTTCTCCTTGTCATGTCTTGCTGCACGTTGGAAATCTCTGTGGAGTTCTTCAATTACCTCTCTTTCTCCTCTGGCTTTAACTTCTCTGCATTTCTGGGCAATTTTCAGAGTTTCTTCGGTCATCCATTTTGGCCATTTTTGCTTTTTCACCTTTTGTAGAGATTTCCAACACAACCTTCTTGATGTTATCCCATAACTCTTCTGGAGCTCTGTCATTTGTATCTAAAGCAGCAAATTGATTTTGCAGGCAGTCTTTAAATTCTGGTGGTATATCCTCAAGGTCATATTTTTCTACATTCATGAATGGCTTGCTCTTTTTTGACTTTAGCTTGAGATTGCATACGAAGTAGTTTATGATCTATACCACAGTCAGCTGTAGGTTTTGTCTTTGTTGATGTTGTAGAGCTTTTCCATCGTTGACTTCCACAGATGTAGTCAATTTGATTTTTGTACAATTCATTGGGTGAAGTCCATGTGTACAGTCACCGCTTATGTTGCTGGAAGAAGGTGTTTGAAATGAATAGATCATTGGCCTTGCAGAATTCTATCAGTCTTTCTCCAGCTTCATTTCCATTGCCAAGTCCATATTTTTCAACCATTTTGCCTTCTTATTTGTTGCCAACCTTTGTGTTCCAATCACCCATGACTATCAGGATATCCTGTTTGCATATTCTGTCAATTTCAGCTTGTACTTGTTCATAGAACTCATCAATTTCATCCTCTTCTGCAGCTGTTGTTGGGGCATATACCTGAATTGTAGTTGTGTTGATAGACATTTCTTGTAGATGAATAGAAATTAAGCATTCACTGACAGCATTGTATTTCATTACAGTTCTCCAAGTTTCTTCTTAATTATAAATGCAACGTCATTTCTTCTTTGTCTTTCATTTCCAGCACAGTAGACCATGTGATCATCAGATGCAAAGTGCCCGATGCCAGTCCATTTCAGTTCGCTGACACCAAACAGATCAAGTTTTACAGTTCCAATTCATTCTTGACCACCTCCAACTTCCCTTGATTCATGCTTCGTACATTCCTTGTCCCAATATGTAAGACATCTTTGCAGTTTCTGTCTCTCAATTCATGCACAGCTACATCGGCAGTCAGACACCTTGGGGCCTTTGATCCAACCACATCATAAATGCTGGCTTTACTCTGAAAAGTCTTCAACTCTTCTCCAGTAGCCAGTTGAGTGCCTTCTGCCTTGGGGGGTCTCATCTTCCAGCACTATAGTGCAATTTGTTTTGTTGTGGCTATCATTGGGTTTTCAAGACAAGATAGGGAAGTAGATTGCCAGGCCTTTCTTCTGCACAGTTTAAGTTTAGTGTTATTGTTATTGCCATTGTCACAGAAATGTGATCCTCCGCTGTCAACACTGTCCTATTCTGATGCTGCCCAGATTAGTGGTTTGTCTTTGTCTGGCACCTCAGTTGAGACCTGTCCATTTTGGTAGACCCTGCCAGTACTTAAACTACTGATAGCTTAGCCCTCAGCATCACTGATTCACACAAGCCCTCACAGCATGACAAGCTGCAAACCAAGTGAGGGTAATAGATTTAAAATAATAGAAAAATGTAACTATTCAACAACTGCAAACTGTGCTGTTAAACTCTGTGTAAGTGTTCCCATGCTTGAACTAGAACCTTGGTATAATTCTTGAAGTTAGCTACAAGAACAATAAACAAGAATACCTATTTGAAAACTTCTTTATAAGTTAACATAGGCACTGTGCCCACAGAAATAAAAGGACTATGCGCAGTTCAAGTGTAGTTACTCACCTATAACAGGTGTTCTCCAGGGACAGCAGGAATCAGTCCTCACATATGAGTGACATCGGCACTGACGGAGCCCACGCAGAGAAATTCCATAGCTTTCAAAGAAAGTCTTTGGGAATGCCACCACGCATGCATCGGCACTGACGGAGCCCACGCAAAGAAATTCCATAGCTTTCAAAGAAAGTCTTTGGGAATGCCACCACGCATGCATGATACAGTCCACCACCCATGTGGACAGCATACACTTGCTCACCGCCTCCCCCCGCCTACTGGAGTCGTAGGAGATGAAAAACTGAAAGGCTCTGCGGTGGCCCTGAGTACGTTGGATATAGAAGGACAAAGCCCTCTTATAGTCCAAGGTGTGGAGGACCCTCTCCGCCCGACTGGAGTGAGGTCTTGGAAAGAAGGTAGGGAACACCACTTCCTGGTTGAAATGGAGGGGCGACACTACCTTCACAGGTATTTGGGGTGCATGCGAATCACCGCTCTATTCTTGCAGAACCTAATATACGGTACCTCCGCCACAAGGGCCTGAAACTTGCTAACTCTGCAAGCGGATATAAGCGCAACCAGGAAAGCCACCTTCCAAGAGAGGTAATGAAGGTAGCAGGTAGCCAGATTTTCAAAGAGTGGGTTGCCCCAACACTACGTTGAGGTCCCATTCGGTTCCGGAGGGAGAACCGGGGGCTTCGATAAGAGCAGGCCCCAAAGAAAACGGGTCACCAACGGTTGGACCGAGAGGAACTTAACATCCACCGGGTGGTGGTGCTTTACCAGTGCACTAAGGTACACTCAGACGGAGTTAGACTTGAGCCCGGACTGAAAGAGGTGGAGAAGATACTGTAACACCAGAGCTACCAGGCAGGAGAAAGGGTCAGGCCCATGTTTGGCACACCAAACAGAGAACTTGCGCTATTTGAGGGCGTAAGCTGCCCTATAGTAGAGGCCTTATGAGAGGCCAGCAGAATGTCTTCCACCTCAACCAGAAGGTTAAAAGGGGTCAGAGTCACCCTCTCAGCAGCTACACTGTCAGCGACAGGGACCCCAGGTTGTGGTGTAGGAGAGAGCCCCCCTCCTGAGATAGGAGTCCCAGGGCTTTCCCAAAGGGATGGGAGTCTCCATCGTCAATTGTAGGAGTAGCGGGAACCATGGTTGCCTGGGCCACTGAGGAGCTATAAGGATGAGTCGTTAGTGGGGTGGGAACAGCTGGGGGATGTAGAAAAACAGTGGGCAAAATTGAAAGGAGATATTTTAAGGGCAACCAACCTTTTTGTTAAAATGGTAAATAAAGGTAAAAGGAAAAGGAGACCGCTATGGCTTTCGAAAGAGGTAGCTGAAAAATGAAGAAAAAGAGGAAGGCCTTCATGAAATACACAAGATCACAGAGAGAGGAAGACAGGCATCTAAATTTGGAAAAACTTAGAGAAGCTAGTAAAGTAATCAGGAAAGCAAAGATTCAAAAAGAGGAAGAAATAGCCAATGCAATAAAATAAAATAAAATAAAAATTTTCAGATATGTTAGTGAGAAGAGGAAAGGCAAAAGTGGTATTGTCAGACTCAAGGGTGAAGGGGAGGAATATGTAGAAGCTGATGAGGATATAGCGGAATTGCTTAACAAATATTTCTGTTCTGTGCCAGCAGATGAAGAACCAGGAGCAGGACCTCAGAAAACATCCTCAAACAGGAACAGAAGCGAAGGACATCTTGAACAATTTTCAGAAGACTGTGTTTGTGATTTAGCTCAACTTAAAGTAGACAAAGTGATGGGACCGGATGGGATACACCCTAGAATACTGAGGGAACTTGGGGACGTTCTAGCAGTTCCACTCACTGACCTTTTCAATGCCTCTTTGGAGTCGGGAGTGGTGCCAAAGGACTGGAGAAAGTCTCATGTGGTACTTTTACACAAAAGCAGAAGTAAGGATGTGGTTGAAAACTACAGGCCGGTTAGTTTAACTTTGGTGGTGAGTAAATTATTGGAAACGCTGCTGAAAGAGAAAATAGTGAGGTTTCTGGAGTCCAGCAGATTACAGGATCCGAGGCAGCATGGATTCACCAGAGTCCAGTGGATTACAGGATCCGAGGCAGCATGGATTCCCCAGAGGCAGGTCTTGTCAGACAAATCTGATTGATTTCTTTGACTGGGTGACCAGGGAGTTGGACCAAGGGAGAGTCCTAGATGTGGTGTATTTAGATTTCAGTAAAGCCTTTGACACTGTTCCTCACAGGCGACTTATAAACAAACTGAGCACCCTAGGGATGGACCCTAAAGTTACTGCTTGGGTTAGAAATTGGTTGGGTGGGAGACGACAAAGAGTACAGGTAAATGGGGCTCACTCTGAGAAGGATGTTACCAGTGGTGTGCCCCAGGGATCTGTCCTTGTTCCAATTCTTTTTAACATCTTCGTTAGTGATATATCGGAAGGGCTGTCGGGTAAGGTTTGCCTTTTTGCGGATGATACCAAAATCTGCAATAGAGTAGACACCCAGGAAGGTGTAGATAACATGAGGAGGGATCTAGCTAAGCTTGAAGAATGGTCTAGAATCTGGCAGCTGGGATTTAATGTTAAAAAATGTAGGGTCATGCATTTGGGCTGCAGCAATCCAAGGGAGCAATATAGTATAGGGGGTGAAGTACTTTTGTACACTAAAGAAGAGCGGGACCTGGGCGTGATTGTGTCTGATGATCTTAAAGTAGCTAAACAGGTAGAAAAGGCGACGGAAAAAGCTAGAAGGATGCTTGGGTGCATACGAAGAGGAATGGCTAGCAGAAAAAAAGAGGTGATAGTGCCTCTGTATAAGTCTTTGGTGCAACCTCATTTGGAGTTTAGTGTGCAATTCTGGAGACCGCACCTTCAAAAGGATGTGAACAGGATGGAGTCAGTGCAGAGGGTGGCTATTAAAATGGTTAGTGGTCTTCATTATAAAGCATATGAGGACAGACCTAAGGATCTTAATATGTACACCTTAGAGGAAAGGCGGGATAGAGGTGATATGATTGAGATGTTTAAATACCTCCATGGCATAAATGTTCAGGGGGAGAGCCTCTTTCAATTGAAAGCAAGTTCTACTACGAGGGGACATTGGATGAGGGTGAAGGGGGATAGATTTAGGAGTGATTTGCAGAAATATTTCTTTACGGAAAGAGTGGTAGATCCGTGGAATAGTCTCCCAGTGAACGTGGTAGAGATGAGGACAGTAACTGAATTCAAAAAAACATGGGACAAACACCGAGGATCTTTAAAGGAAAAAAGGGGACTGTTGTAGTTGTTGATATGGAAGGACAGACTAGATAGGCCATGTGGTCTTTTTCTGTCGTCATATTTCTATGTTTCTATGAGTGATGCCCTGTCGTGGAGGGCCCTGAACAAGGTCTTGGTGATCAGTGGCGTAGGAGGGAAGGCGTACATGAGGCCTTCCGACCATGAGACCAGGAACGCGTATGCTGCCATCCTGGAGGGGTAGATCTGTTGGGAGCAGAAGCAGGGCAACTGAAAGTTGTCCAGGCTGGCGAACAGATTTATCTCAGGCTCTCCCCAGAGCTGGAAAAGCTGACTGGCTACCCTGGGATCCAGCTGCTATTTGTGCGGCTGGAGAACTCTGTTGAGCCTGTTGGCCAGCAGGTTGTCCTGGCTTGGCAAGTACACTGCCCACAGGAGGATACCCTGTTGGATTGCGTACAAGCAGAGGACCAGTGCCTCCTGACAAAGGGTACGAGACTTCTGCCCCCCTGTTTGTTCACATAGAACATCGTCACCTGGTTGTCCGTCTGGACCAGTACCACCTGGTGATGCAGGTGGTGACAGAAGACCCTCAGGGCTAGATATATGGCTCAAAGCTTCAGGAGGTTGATCTGATAGGTGCTCCCGCCTGGTGACCAGTTGCCCAGAGTGCAGAGATCTCCACAGTGGGCTCCCCAGCCGAGCAGGGAAGAGTCTGTGGTGAGGACCCTTGAGGGGCTTGGGGCCTGAAAAGGCACGCCTGCCTCAAGATGCTGGGGAGACTTCTACCAGACCAGAGAATCCACCAATTGGTGGGTCATAGAGTGTCTCGGAGGCAGCCCATGGCCTCGGACCACTGGTCCCAGAGACACCACTGGGCCACCCTCATGTGGAGGTGAGTGTCGAGGGTGACGTGGACCATAGAGGCCATGTGCCCGAGGAGACACAGGAGAAGCCAAACAGGTACTGAGGAACGGTACTGTGCATCCCAAGCCAGAGTCCTGAGATGATTGGCTCAGTCGCTGGGCAAGAAAGCTTTCGACTGGAGAGTGTTGATCTTTGCCCCAATGAACTCCATACACTTTGTCGAGAGGAGGTGAGACTAGGGGTAGTTTATGACCAAACCCACGTGTTGCAGAACCTGGATGGTGCATGCGGTGGCCTGCTGCACCTCTTAGGCTATGTCTACCTTTATGAGCCAGTCGTCCAGGTAAGGGAAGACAAAGACCCCCTCGAGCCGGAGGAAGTCAGCCACAACCACCAGGCATTTTGTGAAAATTCTTTGGGCAGAGGCTAGGCTGAAGGGGAGCACCCTGTACTGAAAATGCCTGCCTCCCACTACGAACCGCAAGTACTGCCTGTGGGTGAGGTGGATGAGGATGTGGGTATAAGCATCCTTGAGGTCTAAGGAGCATAGCCAGTCTCCCTGCTGGAGGTATGGCAGCAATGTTCCAAGGGAGAGCATTTGAACTTCTCCCTCACCAGGAATTTGTTGAGGTTGCACAGGTTGAGAATGGGCTCTAGACCCCCTGTCCCTTTTGGCATGAGTAGAACCCCTTGCCCTTGAGATGGTGGGGCACCGGTTCCACCGCCTTGTCCTCGAGAAGACCTGACAACTCCTTCAGAAGAAAGTCCCGGTGGAGAGGAGACCTGAAGGGCTCTCCCGGGAAATAAGGGGGGAGGTGTCTGAGTCAGGTGGAGGAGGTAACCCTCCATGACTACCTGAAGTGCCCAGGAATCGGTGGTGATGGACATTCACCTCTGGGCATAGAGGGCCTGACATCCCCCTGTGGGCTGCTGATCGCCTTGGGGTAGATAGGTTATGTGCAAGGAGTCAAAAACTCCCCCCCTGGCTGGGCTGGAGCTCATGCCTGGGGTTTTGGAGCCTTCTGCTTACACAGGCCATGCCCATGTCCCTTGGCCTGCTGACCCTGTTGGGGAGCTGGGGAGGCCTGATAAGGTGGGTAGCTTTGGTAAGCAGCTCCCTTCCTCAGGTAAAAGGACTTATTTCCAGAGCCCTTCCATCGGGGAGGGGCAGCGGTCTTTTTGGAGAGCCTGGTCCTCATCATGAAATCGGTCTCCAGCTCGGCAGCCTTGTCGGTCACATGGGATTGCCAAAGAGGGATTGCCGAGAGGGAGGAGTGGTCTAGTGGTTAGGACAAGGTACTTCAGGCTGGAGGGCTGGGGGTTCAAGTCCCACCTGGGGACAGCAATCTCAGGCTGGAGGGACTGGGATTTCTAGTCCTATAGGCACTCCTTGTGGTCTTGGGCAAGCCACTTAACCCTCCATTGCCCATGTTCCCTGTAAGTATTAACGTATGTGTGTCATATCCCCTCGTGTTAAATGTATCCCCCAATTGACCGATTTGACCCGGTGAAAAGCGGAATATAAATACAGCTAAATAAATAAAAATAAATAAATAAAAGAGGTTCTCTCATTCGCAGGGGACATCGACAAATTTGTCCTGAACTCACTGCTCAAGGTCAGACGACTGTAGCCAAGCTTGGCGGCATGCATCGATGCCAGCGGCCGCTACTCAAGCCGGTGACTCAAACCCATCATAGACCACTCGAGACATGAATTTGGAGCATTTACAAACTGCTTTGGCCAGGTTCTTGAACTGCTGCAAGAATTCCTCGGAGAGACCAGTTGAGAACCCGGCGAGTTCCTTCGCTAGGTTTCTCAGTTACATGCCCATGTACAGCTGATAGGCCTGGATGCGGCCGATGAGCATTGAGCCCTGGTAGCACTTTCTGCTGAGGGCATCCAAGGTATGGGCCTTCCTGCTGGGGGACACCGAGGAGTGCGTCTTCTGGTTTTTCCGCTGATGCATGGCCGACTCCACCACCATGGAGTTATGCGGCAGTTATGATTTTTGGAAGTCCGGGCTCCGGCGGACTCTTTAAATTGAGTCGAGCTGTTTGCTCACCAGTGGCAATGAAGCCAGTGTCTCCCACATTCGGAGCATCAGCCATTCCAGGATGGGAGGGATGGGCACTGTGAGCGATTCCCACAGAGGGGCCTCGTACTGGAGTATTTCCAACTCATCCGCCCGAGGGTCCTCCTCCAACTCAGTTGTGAATGCCAGGGCCTTGGACATGTCCTTGATAAAATCAAGAAAGCCCATATCCTTGGGCGGGGACCGCCGTCAAAGAGGGAAAGTCAGATGGGATGTCGCGGTGGCAAAGGGTATGAGGGGACTCCTCATCCTCCGTCTCCCACTTGGAGTAGTCTGTTGAGGACTTGTAGGAAGGCTGCACAGTGGACCTTGGTGCCCCCGAGACCCTGCGGCCGGTGCCCGGCAAACTTGCTGTGGATGACCTAGTCCTGTTGAGCGGGGCTCAGATCGTGACCTCGGCCGAGGATCGACTCGAGCCCAAAGGACTTTGAGGATCAGCTCGGCCTCCGGGGACACCTTAAATGTCGAGAACCCAGTGGTTGGGGCGGATGAACCCATCCAAGGACACTGCCTTTGAGGGTTTATTGTTTATTGTTTAAAAATACTTGATATACCGCCCCCCATTACATCAGAGCGGTTTACAATAAAAAAGTTTAAAAATATATATATAAAATATCTAAATTAAGAAAGGAAAAAGAAAGTGGCAATAATTAAAAAAAAAAAAAGAGAAGGACAAGGCCAGGGAGAAAAGGACAGACTATAAGCAATAAAATAATAGAACAGGAATCACGAGGGAAGGTTAAAGGCAGAGGAAAAGAGATGCGTCTTGAGAAGAGAACGGAACTTGGCGGGGGACTGTTCTAGTCGGAGGTCAGTGGGAAGGGAGTTCCAGAGGGCTGGACCAAGGTAAAAGAATGCCGATCGTCAAGTTGAGTGACGATGAGCCTGGGAGGGGGAGGGAAGGTGTAAGCGATTGATATGAACTGATAGTAAGCTGCGAGTGGGAGTGTGAAAAGTTAGCAAATCAGATAGGTACTGAGGAGTATGAAGATAGACAGCCCGATGTACGAGAGTAAGAATTTTGAATTGAAACCGAAAATTTACTGGTAGCCAATGGAGGAGCTGAAGGAGAGGAGTAATATGATCACGAGGGGAGGCATGCAGGATCATCCGGGCTGCGGTGTTCTATAAAAGTTGTAACCAATGATGTTGAGACTGGGGAATGCCAGCATAAACCGAGTTACAGAAATCCAACCGTGTGATAACTAAAGAAAGAAGAAGAGTGGAGAGAGCCTGATGAGAGAGAAATGGTCTAATGGCACGAATCTGTCCAAGGCAATAGAAGGAACGCCGAGAGACTTGAGAAATGTGGTCACGAAAGGAAAGGTTGCTATCGAGAAAGACACCCAGATAACGAAGCTTAGAGACTAAAGAAATCGGGGTGCCTGAGAAAGAGGGGACGAGTGATGGAATGGTGGAACTGTGAGGAAACCAAATAGATGCGGTTTTAGAAATATTCAGAACAAGACAGTTCGTAGAAAGCCAAGAAGAAACCAGAGATAAGCAATTATTGAGAGGAGTGATATCAGGGTGGGAAGAGGATGTATGGTACAAAAGGAAGATGTCGTCTGCGTAATAATAACCTGAAACACCTGATTGCTGAATTAGTAAAGCTAAAAGGGTCAGAAATAAATTAAATAAGAGAGGAGCCAGTATTGAACCCTGGGGGACACCACAGGTGAGGGGGAAACTATCAGTAGTAGTAGAAGCAGAAGTGACTGCGAATGATCTGGAGTGAAGAAAAGAATGGAACCAGTGATAAACAGTCCCTCAAAGACCCGCATCCCTTAATCTAGAAAGAAGAAGAGAGTGATCTACTAAGTCGAAGGCAGCTGAAAGATCTAAAGAAACCGCCACCGTGATGTCACCACGATCATGGGAAGAGTGGATTTCATTCATAACAGCTGTGATAATGGTTTCGATGCTATGGCCGGGCCGAAAACCAGATTGCCGAGGATGAAAGAATTGTGTGGTGTCCAAGTGATGTGAGAGCTGGGCAAAAATGGTCTTTTCCAAAAGCTTAGAAGCGTAGGAGAGGTTGGAAACGGGCCGGTAGTTTGCTAGCACTGATGGATCCAAGGAAGGGTTTCATGTTCTTCCTGGGTTCCCTCGAGGGAGACTCCCTTTCTGAGAACCCAAGAGGAGGCTCGGATTTGGAAGATACCGGGGACTCAGGGAAAAGCTTATTGTGTTGCTACTGGTGGTTCTTGAGGGCCTTACTAGACATCCTCTTGCAGAGACCGCAGGATGTCAGTCAAAAGACATAATTTTAGAGCACCTAGCACACTTCTTAAAGCCACTGGTAGCCAAGGGGGGAAAAATATCCCTACAAGGTTGAAGACTCTCCAGGCTGGCAGTGGGAGAAAAGAGGCGCAAAGACACCAGGAAAAGAAAAGAATGAAAGACTACAAAAATAGACCGAACTAGACGCCGAGGCAACAAGTTTGGTAGGCGTGAAGAGTACCGGAGCAATACCGGAGGTGAGTATGAAACTCGGAGAGAAAAATCCACTTTTTCCGGGGACAAGCCAGACAAATGTCTGAAGGGCTCCGCCGAAAAAAGGAGACTGAGCAAGATGGCACCCTTGGGCGGGAAGGGGACCACGCATGCGTGGTGGCATTCCCAAAGGCTTTCTTTGAAAGCTGGGGAATTGCTTTGCATGGGCTCCATCGGTGCCGACATCACCCATATGTGAGGACTGACATCCTGCTTGTTCCCGGAGAATGCATGTTAATTTTATAACCTTTAGTAAAGACACCCCTATGGGGGTTATTCTGAGACACAAGTAGCGGGAAAGGATGGCCCGACATGACATCCATCCCCGCTATTCATGGCTTCACCAGTCCTCGAATAAATTCCATGCCGGTTGTGCGGGGAAGTTAGATGGGGATAGGGAATGGGCAGCACGGGGGAGGAAAGTGGGCGGACAGTGGGAGGTCGCCGGCCCTGGACGTACAGGGCAAAATCTAATGTCGGCCCTGTATATCCGGGGCCGGCAAAATGTCTGTGAATGTTATTCCACCTCCGAGGTGGAATAACTTCCCTGGACATTTGTTTTTGGAAGGCCCGGGGCATGTATGGTGCAGGAGAGCCAGGGTTTATTCCCTGCAGCCTGACTCTGGTCTTAGGAGGCCAGATCGGGGGTTGGGCTGCGGGAAATAAACTCTTGTTTTTCGTAGCCAGCATTGCGGCTTTTAAATGGAGCTGTGGTGCCATGGCAACATAATGCCATGCACCGCGGCTCATTTTAAAAGCCCTGACTGAGTTAGCCGGGTGACATCCTGCATGTGCAGGCCAGACAGAATCGATGTCCTGGCCTGAACTTGCAGGACTGTTCGCAATTCTGATCCTGCCAGGGATAGACATGCCCCGCAGGATCAGAATCGCGATACCCTCTGTGCGTCCGGTTCAGACAGAGGGTGTTGCGATTCTGATCCCGGGGGCACATCTAGCCCCTCGGGATCAGAATTATGAACAGTGCTTTTCAATGGAGCTCCGGCGCCATGGCATCCGGTTGCCATGGCACCGTGGCTCCATTGAAAAGCTGCGATCCCCGACCGACGGCTCCCAAAGTGCTTTCCCCCCAGTCCGACTCCAGATCTGGCCTCCCAGGGCCAGGGTCAGGCTGCAGGGAATATTTGGCAGTGATACTGCTGAACATTAGACTCAGATACTGTATTCAATGTTGGGGCTATATCCGGGTCCTGACTTTGAATATCAAGGTTGCCCGGATAGAGATGAAGCTAACTGGGCAGCAACAATATTCAGCCACTGCTGGTTATTTTCAGCAGTGAAAGTTAGGCCAGCCTTTACTTTGCCTGACTTTCACTGCTATGAGATAACTGGTCAGTAACTCACTATCACCACTGCCCGATTATTGCCAGTTGCCACCCCCGCTCTTCCCTCAGAATACCCTCATGCTAACTGGCCAGCATCGGGACATACAGAGGTGGCACCAGCTGAATATCCCAGAAAAGAAGATTAACATGGTTAGTGGATTTACTAACCATGTTAATCCCTTTGAATAATGGGCCCATAAATAATAGCACACATATGATATACCATACAGGATCAGACCAAGCGTCCATCAAGCCCAGTATCCTGTTTCCAACAGCTGCCAATCCAGGTCACAAGTACCTCTCAGGTTTCCAAAAAGACAAACAGATTCAACATTGCTTATCTCAGTGGATTTCCCAGGTCCTCTTTAATAATAGTTTATGGACTTTTCTTCCAGGAACTTGCCCAAATCTTTTTTAAACCCAGATACACTAACAGGTTTTACTATATCTTCTAGTAAGGAATTCCAGAGTTTGATTACACATATATTTCGTCCAATTTGTCTTAAATGGGCTACATTTTAGCTTTAATGTGTGTCCTCTAGTTTTTCTACTTTTTGTAGGTGTAAACGGCCAATCTATTTTTACCCGTTACACTCTATTCATTATTTTGTAGACCTTTATCATATCTCCCCTCAGCCATCTCTTTTCCAAGTTGAAAAACCCTAACCTTTTAAGTCTTTCCCCATAGGGGTATTCTTCCATCCCCGTTACCATTTTGGTGGCTCT
Source organism: Ichthyophis bannanicus (assembly GCA_033557465.1). Classification (NCBI taxonomy): domain Eukaryota; kingdom Metazoa; phylum Chordata; class Amphibia; order Gymnophiona; family Ichthyophiidae; genus Ichthyophis; species Ichthyophis bannanicus. The sequence goes on from CM066032.1 coordinate 192,351,474, forward strand.
GCTCTATACCTTTTCTAATTCTGTAATATCCTTTTTAAGAAATGGTGACCAGAATTGCATACAATATTCAAGGTGTGGTCGCATCATGGAACGATAAAGAAGCATTACAATATCCTTACTTATTTATTTATTTATTTTATTTATTTATTTCCATTTCTTATATACCGCACTATTTGGTATCAGCGCGGTTTACAGAGAACAAAATAAAAACCAGAACAACAGGCTGTTCGGTGTTACATATAACAGGAGCATAAACTTGGAAAAACATGGGAGAACTATCTACATGGAATATATGATCTGTTAACTAGATAACATACTCAAACTATTTACACAAATTAGCAAGAATGCTAGTAACAATGAGAAAGCTGTGGTTAAATTTGCGGTGGGACTGTTATGTTTCACTTCATGTGGGGTAGTATTTGATGAATAGGTTGAATTTGAGGGCCTTTCTGAACTGGGCTAAGTCGGTTATGGCACGGATATCAGGTGGTAGAGAGTTCCAGCATTTTGGTGTGCAAAATATGAAAGCTCTGTTTGCTGTTGATAGGCTGCATGTTGTTATGGCCTTTGGCATTATTAGAGAGTTTAATGCTACCTGTCTTCTATTTCTGTTTGGTGGTACAGTTTGTATGAGCTCCGTGAGTGAGTTGGCTGATAGACCATTGATGGCCTTAAATGTGAGTATCAAGGTCTTGAACATAATCCTTCCGTGTATAGGGAGCCAATGGAGCTGCTTGAGGATAGGTGTAACATGTTCACTCTTGGACGCTCCTTGTAGAACCCTTGCAGCAGTATTCATAGCAAGCTGTAATGAGCTCAGAGTGGATTGTGGGAGTCCATGCAGAATGGAGTTGGCGAAATTGAAATGCGGTAAGATCAGTGCTTGGTAGATGGTTCTGAAGTCCTCTTGGTCTAGTAAGGAGCGTAGGTGCCTGAGCGTGCGTATCTTGAAGTACACAGCTTTTACAATATTATTTATGTGTGATTTCATGTTGAGACGATGGTCAAGTGTGACTCCGAGGTATCTTATTGTTTCCTTAGTGCATAGATCAGCTCCCTTAACACTTATATGTGGTGGTGGAATGAAGTTGGGGTCTCTTGTGATAAAGAGAACCTCAGTTTTCTTATGTTGAATGCGGAGGTTCTGTGACAGGAGCCATTCTGATACTGCGTCGAAGCAATTTGTTATAGGCAATAAATCCATTTGCATTGTGGAAAATGGCATGTAGAGTAGGATATCATCTGTGTATATCATACATTTCACATTGAATGATCTGATGATATTGCAGATAGGCTGCATATATATGTTAAACATGAGAGATGAAAGAGAGGATCCTGGCGGAACGCCTTGTTTTTGATGGAAGAGTTTTGATTCTCCTGTTGCAGATTTTACGTATTGCATTCTGGTGTCGAGGTACGATTTATACCATTCAAGTGCGGAGTTGCAGATGTCTTTCTCTTTTAGTCGCTCGAGGAGAATCTTATGGTTTACCGAATCAAACGCTGCTGCTATATCTAAGAAGATTAGTACAACGCCTTGCCGGATGTTGTCTATGCTAGTGAGAACATCATTGTATTTTCCATTCCTTTCCTTATGATTCTTAGCATTCTATATGCTTTCTTGGTAAATTTACACCTGTTCCAAAGAAGGTATAAATTTCTGCATGTACTGTATAAGGGTAATTTTATAAACCATTCTTCCAATTGGTTTTTATAAAATTAGATCACCTCTAAAAGAACAAGCCAGTGTGTCCTTGTATAGTATGTATACACCGGGAAGAAGTTAGGACAGAGGATGGGCAGAACCACGATGTACATGTGTCGTTTATAAAATACATGCATATGCTCATAAAATACATGCTAACATTTATGCTAACCAGTTCGTGCCCAGAATAGCCATACAGACCAGTTTGTCAGAATCCGGTTGGTGCCAGGGCAGCCTGTGGGCAGTGGTGGGGATGGTCCTGGTACCTATCTAGTTAGGGGCAATATTCAGCCCACTAAACTAGATAGTTACCTGCATAAAATTAGGAGAGATAAAAGGCTCTCTTAGCTTTATGTGGTTTTTGCTATCCAGTTAGTGGCTGAATATGTCTGCTAACTACACAGCAAAATGCTGGACAGGCTCCAGTGCTGAATATCCGGGTTCAAAAACAAACTTCAATAAGGTCCATACGAAAGAAGCCCTCAATGGACCAATCATCTCCGAACTCTTACAGACCCATTTCAAGTATCCTCTTTTTAGCAAAGATAGTAGAAAAGGTTGTGCAGCATCAGCTCCAAATTATATTGACACCCACACACCTTTGGATCCCCAACAACATGGCTTCCAACCCCAACATGGTGTTGACACTCTCTTCACATCTCTCTTTGATTCACTAATCAAAGGAACTGATAAACTGCAACAAGGTTTCATAAGGATATTAACTGACATTAGCGCTGCCTTTGACTCTATATGTCACCTCACGTTACTTTCAAGACTCAAGGAAATAGGACTCTGCAATACCACGCTGCAATGGTTTACATCCTACATATCTCATCATCAACAACAGGTCAAAGTTGGTACACATACTTCAAACCCATTCACTTTGTGACAGGGTGTCCCACAAGGTTCAGCTCTGTCAGCATGTTCTTTAACTTATATTTCCAAACCAAGTGCTCTGGAAATTCAAAGTACAATTCCATATATACACTGAAGACATTATGTTTTACTCACCTTTTCACTCTCGAGCTCCAGATTTTACTACCATCTCAACTTGCTTCTCAGCTGTCATAGAACGCCTATCAATTCTAAACTTAGCAGTAAACAATGACAAATCCGAGGTACTCATAGAAACAAGGGACGTCTACTTCATCTCTCCACCAAAAGTAAGATTACATCAAACAGATTATCTCAGTAAAAAAAAGAATTCAAATACTTGGGTATCACACTAGACCAAAATCTTAACATGCTACCTCATATAAAGAATAGAGTTAATACAGCACACTTTAAGATGAGATCACTTCAAAACTTAACACCCTTTACTAAAGCCCAAAGACTTCAGAACAGTGTTCCAGTCAATCATCACACCCCACCTGGACTATGGCAACATCCTCTATCAAGGACTACCAAAGCATGCATTGTACCCGCTGCAGATGGCACAAAATACTGCTGCCAGATTGATCACTGGTACCTCCAGATTCCAACATATTACACCTATGCTCAAGAATCTTCATTGGGTGAATAAAGCACAAGGTCGTCACCAGTTTTCACCTTTCAGCCCCCTGCTTGGAGGCCCTAATTAACAAATCACCCAAAATAAGATCTAGAAGATCCATAAATCAGAATCTACTATCTATCCCCCCCCCACTCATGACAAGATGCATGTGACAGACCAGCTGCAGAGCCTTCTCCCATACTGCCCCTACAATTTGAAATTTGTTCAAGCAATATAAGACCTGAAAAAGAAGCTAAAAACACCTTTTCATAGAACATTATGGGTCTGATAAAATCACCCAACTTCAAATCTCTAAGTATGTCAACTCTACTCATGTTTGACCAAGTTTTTTTTTTTAAGTCCAAGTTGCTCATGCTTGTAAGTTTTATGTAACTCTATCCTATTGTTAACTCATTTGAATTGTTTTATATTGTTATCTGTAAACTGCTCTGGTTTTAAAAGCGGTATATAAAACCTGTTAAATAAATACATTTTTGTCTGGAGCAGTCAGGTGTTTTAGCAGCGCTGACCGCCACAGGGTAAATATTGACTCCTATGACTTTTACAGTAAATTTAGATCCTGTACTTATTGTATTAGGAGTTCTTTTAATCTTCAACCCACCAGGTAAATGGTCAGAGGTATACGACTTGCTTTTGTCCTCAATTGCTCGACACTATAATGCAGTGATTCTCAACCAGTTGGGTTTACAGGATATCTACAATTAACATGTATGAGATAGATTTGCATACCAAGGAGGCAGTGCATGCAAATCTATCCCATGCATATTCATTGTGGATATCCTGAAAACCCGACTGGATGGGTGTACCTTAAGGACTGGGTTGAAAACCACTGCTATAATGTATAAACATGTGTTGATTGTGGGTGATCTAAATATTCAACTGGAAGATGAATGTGATCCTGTTGCTTTGGCATTTTTTTCATGGATGAGGGAATTAAATTTGAATGTATTCTGGTGTGATAGCACATGCTAGGGGGGACATCACATGGATGTTATAATAACCTTGTATAAGGATTCAAGCTCTTCTTTGTTAGATAATTATGTGTGGTTGGTTTTTAATTTGGTCTGATCACAGTTGGACTTTATGCTATCTTTGAAACATAGAGCTCAGCCTATGTTTCAATGATGGCATAAAGCCTGCCTCCCAGCCAGTTGGGTTTTCCAGATATCCACAATGAATATGCTTGAGAGAGATATGCATGCGCTGCCTCCACTGTATGCAAATCTCTCTCATGCATATTCATTGTGGATATCCAGAAAACCCGACTGGCTGAAGAGGCCCCAGGACAGGTTGAGGAACCCCTGGTCTAGAGGGAAAATGCTTTTCTAGGTGGGAAAATTGATAGGGGACAATTATGGGCATCTGTAAGTCAAAAGATGGAAACACTTAAGGATTTGCGGGTTGAGAATATGGTGATGAGCTGGAATCAGACAATTGGAGAATGAATTAGATTCGATTGCCCCATATAAAATGGAGAAGGAAGAATAGAAAGAAAATTAATCCACAGCATAAATCCGAGTTGGGGAGGATTAAATCAGAGTGGACTATTAACGCTCTGATGGTGTTCTATGCTGGATGATGAAATCAGGGATCACAGAAGAGTGCAAAATAAGAACTATAAATTGGACGCTGTAAAGGCAAAAACATTTTGCAATCTGATTTAAATAGCTAAAGGGCAAAATAAACCAACAAAATTAAGCCTGTCCATAGCTTGCTGTCACTGGATGTGGTGACATCACTGTAGATTGTATCTTTCCCTTAATGCAGCTGGTATACTGCAGTTGAGACATTGTTGCTATTACCATGAAGCAAGACTAATATTGGACAGGGGAGGAGGTCAGGAATTTTTGCTGAAGATTGATATTGATAATCCCCTCTGCTCTCTCCCTTCCTACTGTGGGCCAGCAACTCTCTCAGGAAGGTATGAGGTGCTACAGAAATAGCCACACTTCCACTGTCAATGAGGGCAGACTACTATCATGTCTGCATGGTGAACTGGCTATGTACCAAAGACCAAGTTCGGCCTGTGGGAGTGGTTTATATATGACTTGGTTTTCACTCCCAAAGGAGTCTTGTCCCAGCATGATTTATTTATTTTATTTAATACACACTTATATACCGCTACTTCCAGCGATCAGCAGCGGTTCGATTCATCTTTGGGGTTGTCAATCAAGACTGGGAGGGGATGTTACATACATAGATCTAAGGGTAGGTCACAGCACACAGGGTTAGTGTCTTGGGGACTGGATTACACATTTTTACATTTATACATACATATTTACATATTTATACATATAGCGGTTTCAAAAAGCATATATGATATATGATATGACTGACAGCAAGAACCTCCCCTGTTTTGGAAAATGTTGAAGTTTTGCAACCTGCAATGCAGTGTGTGCCTTTAAGTCAATGCTGACTCCTGGCAACCCAAAAGCTCCTGGGCTTTCTTGGCAGTGTGACCAGAAGTAGATTGCCAGGCCTTTCTTCTGAGGAAATGAAAGATTAAGTGGCTTGCCCAAGGCCACAAGGGGTACCAGTGGGAATCAAACCCTGGTCTTTTGATTACCAGAAACAAACCACATGGAGAGCAGATACCCTCACAAACAACCAACGAACACAACAAGCCAGTTATTTTCTGCAACTGAGCTCTCAAGGACGAGGGTTTCTTTCCCAGACTGATTTGATCCTAGGAGCTATTGCTCTTTCAACTGACTCTATACAGTGTGCTATTGAAGTGTACCCCCTGAGGAAGGCTACGGCCGAAATTCATTGGGGATCTTCAGTCATTTAATAAAGCACCTGTGACCTCCATATACCACTCGCTTGTTGTGTTCTTTTGACTACCAGGCTAGTGTTCTAACCACTAACCTACATTGTAGCAATTTAGTAGGGACACTGGATGGCGCTGATCTCACACAGTAACATCCAAGCAGTCCCTACACGTCTCATAGTCTTTTTGTGTAGACCCTACATCATTTTGGTAGCTCTTCTACTAAATTAGCTTTGTACGTGTGTACATGTGTATGTATTAATGCTAATAACTCCATGAAATGAACTATTCAGAATTTTAGAAGCCAATTTTCGAAAAGCCTGATATTCAATAGGTTGCCGAGTGGCCATGACACTGCATTATCAGGATATTCAGTGGCAGTATCCAGATAGAGATTTTCACTTAATATCCAGATTGAGCACTGCTATCCAGCTAAGTGCTGACTCATCCGAATAGTGGGAATTTTCCATTGGCCCTTATCCAGATAGCAACTTAGACCTGCTCTGCATGTGGCCTAAGTTATCTGGATAGATGCTAACTGAAAATCACTGCTAACCAGAAAAGTCGGTATTTGTCCGGATAGATGTGGTACTGCCCTCACTCTGCCCACAGACCACATCTCCATTAATAGGATAGTGCAGAAGCAGTCGGTGAAGATATTGAACAGCACTATCCTGTATAGAACCACTGACTATCAGGTCAGCATCCTTACCCGGATAGTCGCATGTTGGCCATCTGGCTAAGGGTTCTGAATATCAGGCCCTCACTTTCTTTTAAGATTATTTTTAAAGTGCTTCTAGAAGTCTCATTTTAAAAAATTAGATGATATACTTTCCCAGTATAGGTAAACTTTGTGACTCCTATTATTCATTGCTTCCTATTATTTAAATACAGATATTAATACATATACAGTTGTAAATTAGTACATATGAACAATATTGTATATGAATACACACATCCTGGAACAGAGAGAGAGCGAGCAAGATCCTTATATTTTCTACTGATTGAAGCTGGATTGCTCAACTCTGACTCTGCTCATGACATCAAGCAGTTAGCAGCCTATTGCTCAAAGATGTCAGGAACACAGAAAACAAAGTGCCTAATCATGAAACATAAAAACTCATTCAAAATAGGTAGCTATAGATTGTCCTAAAATAAAGCTGCCCTTGTGATCTCAGCTTCATGCCAGTAATTAACCTATAAAAGGCCTTACAGAACTGGCAAGGTCTGCTTATCAGATTAGGCGAAGAAGCCGGCAAGCTGTACATGGCTCTCTCCCATGTGCCTTATCACTGCATCTGTTTATCATACCTGACCTGTGAATAAACAGAGGGCTATAGCCACCAGCTTTCTCAGCGTTTCACACTTTGATACCGAACAATCCGTTTTCAACATGCAGCTTCCTCAGAAGACAAATGGTTATTTCACGAAATGAGTCAATTCAGGGACGAACACACATGCACACATGTGGAATGCAAACCTTTCATTTTCACAGAAGAACTATTATCATGGGGGAGATTTTTTGAAAATCAGAATGGGATATAAGCTATAAACGGAATGAGAGATGAGCAAATCGACTGCAGCCAAAACCTGCCCGTTATCTAATGTCATCAGCTGGATCGGGTTTTCTTCGAAGCAAACACAAAAGCAAAGAATTGGGAAAATTCCAGGAAATGTTCCTATAGCCTATATTCTAACCAAGGATCTGGTAATATCTTTTCAGATTCTGATAGACTGCAATTCTTCTAAAATGATGTTAAACACAGTCGAGAACGAGAACAAGAGAAAGAGAATCTTACAGTACAACGGAATTTTCAGACATACGTGATGAACCCGTACAAATTTCAACCAATCCAGTCATCCTCAAATCATAAAAATAAATACTTTATCCCACTCTGCATTACAAACTCGCTTTGAGTATACACGCATCAGGAGCACAATTTTCGAAGGGATTTACCCAAGTAACTAAGCAGTTACCCAGATAAATTGTTCAGGCTGTAAAGTGCCCTCTTCTCAGTGACTAAGACTGTGTGTGCTACCTTTAGCTGGGGATGGGGGGGGGGGCAAATGTAAGGATTTCACTTTGAAATCATTGTATATACATTACCAAGAATACTGTCTATCTTCTGCTAAGTTTACGTAAATCAAATTAACGGTTCTGGATGTACATGTGTCTGTATAGCGCTGCGTATGCCTTATAGCATTATACAAATGGTCAGTAGTAGTAATATTATACTTAATTACACAGTTAAGCCTGAAGAAGGCTTCTATCTGCAACATTCCAGGTCTGAGTAGGAGAAATTATTTCCACCTTGCTTGTGTAGCCTTAGACACATCTGGATGTATTCTCATCTTTATATTGTAAAACAGATTCATTGTTATGAAAGCACAGATACCTAGTCTGAGTCCAACACAAAGTTAACAATAAGAGTAACAAGCTCTGGAGTTTCTTTCTAGAGGATTCTGATATCCATTTATATTAAGCAGATCAAAGATTCCTTTGATGATGTTGCAAAATAATTAGTCATACCTTCTTGTCTCTTCTTAAAGGGAGAAAGGTAAAAAAAAAAAAAAAACCCTGTGAAATCAATGAGTTAGCAAAGTCAAAATTTTCAATATATCATGAAGATACTGTCTGAACATTTCCATTGGGAATATAAGCTTCATTTTAGAAAAAATATTGAGCTAAATATTCCATCATCTAACACTGATTTTCTTGGAATCTAGGAGCCAGCCTAAAAATCTATGAGTCAGCCACCAAAACCTAGGTTACAGTGTACGCCCCTGACCCACCTATAAAGGTGTATAATGGTTAATTTTTTAGACTTTAGGGCCTGATTTACTAAAACTGTTTTCCCATTTCTCATGGGAAAAAGCTATTTATTTCCAACTTTATTTAAACTTTTTCAAAATACAAAAGAAAGGGAAGATATGTCTCACAGCAATACTTTCATATCCCCCCTAAAAAAAAAAGCAGAGGCAGTATTAAAAAGAATGCAACAAATAAGAAAAAAGGAATAACAGTATTAACCTTATTAAAATGGGTCATAACTGCCATTGAACTGTCATAGAATGCTGGAGTACTCTATGGAGTACTCTCCATAGAGTACTCTATGGAGTACTGCTCAAACTCTAATGGCGTTTTAAAATTATAATCAAAAACTTTACAAAAAAGATGGTCAGAAAGGCAGCCAAATTTTCACCCCAAGTATTTGCCATAGGGATGTCTATGAGGTCGCCCATGTGGCTGTCCATTTAGGGGATGTCCAAGCTGCTAATATCGGGCCAAAACATAAATACCCCTAGTTGGTGTTTGGATGTTTTGCCCTGGATATCCCAGATTTCACCTGGACGATATTTCTCAAATGTTACTTTATATGTCAAAGAGGGCATTGAGTCAAACAGGATGAAAGTTTTGCAGGAAACAAAATATACTGTAGAGTCTCTATTGATATCAATTCCATGTAAAAAGGGGAAGAGAACTGCAGTGGGGGTGCACTACCGTCCGCTTGTTCAGAATGAACAGACTACTACTACTACTACTACTACTAATCATTTATAAAGCGTACAAGACGTACACATCGCTATACAAATATTGATAGAGACGGTCCCTGTTCGTGAGAGCTTACGATCTAATTACAACAGAAAAGGAAAAGGAAAAGAATAAGGGGACAAGGAGGGTAAGGAGATACAAGTCAAAAGGGCAAACAGAGAAGCAAGCCAGAAGAATAGCAGAGTTCATGATGAGGGTTGTAGGGAGAGAGAAGAGAGGAAAGGTAGAAAGAAGCAGAAGAGTGAATGGACGTATAGGTCAGAAAGAGAAGCTTGAATTGGATACAGAAATGGAAGGGAAGCCAATGAAGTAATTTGAGAAGAGGGGTTATATGAGAACATCGAGGCTGGCAAAAGATTAATCGCGCAGCAGAGTTCTGAACAGATTGAAGGGGAGAAAGGTGGCTAAGAGGGAGACCAGGAAGGAGGTTGCAATAGTCAAGATGGAAGGAAATTAGAGAATGGACAAGTGTTTTAGTAGTATGTTCAGAAAGGAGGGGGCAAATTTTGTTAATGTTATAGAGAAAGAAATGACAGGTTTTAGCTATCTGTTGGATATGTGAGGAGGAGAAGAAAAGGAGGAGTCAAAGATGACCCCAAGATTGTGGGCTAAGGAAAAAGGAAGTAGAAGACTTTTATCCACAGAGACAGAGAAAGGAGGAAGGGGGAGGAAGGTTTAGAAAGAAAAATAAGAAGTTCAGTTTTGGCCATATATATTTTCAAACAGCGGTGAGAAATCCAGGTGGCGATGTCAGACAGGCAGGCAGACACGTGAGACTGGAGTGTCAAAGAGATATCCAGTATAGAAAGATAGATCTGAGAATCATTAGCATAAAAACAATACTGGAATCCATGGGAGGAGATGCGAGCACCAAGGGGCTGGGTGTAGAGAGAGAAAAGAAGAGGGCCGAGAACAGATGACTGGCGTACACTACTGAGAGTGTGATAGCAGTAGAGGAGGAATCACCAGAAAAAACACAGGATTTGATATGAGAGATTACGGTACTGGGATCAATTGGCAATAGTGATCATAACATGATCACATTTGATTTAATAAATGGAGGGAGGAAAGCAAGAAAATCCACTGTACTAGCATTTAATTTTGAAAAGTGAGACTATGATAAAATGAGGAGAATGCTAAGAAAACATTGAAATGAACAGCTGAAAAGGTTAAAAGTTTACAACAGGCCCAGGCATAGTATTTTTATGCAATCTTGGAATCCCAGAGCAGATGTATTCTATCTTTAAAAAGATGGTGGGAAAGCAAAATGACTGTGGGCATGGTTTAAAAGTGAGGTCAGAGAGGCTATTAGAGCAAAAAAAAAAATCTCTCAGAAAATGGAAAAGGAGACAAATAACAAAATCAGAAAACAATATAAGCACTGGCAAGTTAGATGCAAGGCATTGATAAGGCAGGCAAAGAGAGAATTTGAAAAGAGGCTGGGCCTGTTACTTTTTAACATATTCATAAAAGACCTGGAAATGGAAATAACGAGTGAAGTGATCAAATTTGCAGATGAGACAAAATTATTCAAAGTTGTTAAATCAAAAGAGTAATGTTAAAAATTGCAAGAGGACCCTGAGAAATTGGAAGACTGGGCATCCACATGGAAGATTAAATTAATCTGGACAAGTGCAAAGTTAAGCACTTAGGGAAGAACAATCCTAACGTCAGGCACATAATGCAAGGTTCCACATTAGGAATCACCACCCAGGAAAAGGATGTAGGCATCATAGTGGATAATATGTTGAAACTTCCTGCCCAGTTTGCTGCAGTGACCAAGAAAGCAAATAGAATGCAAGGAATCATAAGACTAAGGACTAAGGGAGAGGAGTCTCTCAAACAATTTCACAATTCTTGTAATATATATATATTTTTTTTTTTTTTTTTTGCTCTAAAAGCCACTCTGACCTCACTTTTAAAGGTTTTCATCCTTTGAACTCTACTGAAACTGCTCTTGTCAAAGACTCCAGTGACTTGTTCCTGGCTAAATCTAAAGGCCTTTACTCTGTCCTTATCCTCCTTGACCTTTCTGCTGCCTTTGACACTGGTGACCATGATCTTCTCCTTGACACTTTGTCCTCGCTTGGCTTTAGGGACTCTGTTCTCTCCTGGTTCTCCTCAAATCTCTCCCATCGCTCCTTTAGTGTATGTTCTGGTGGCTCCTCCTCCTCTGTTACCCCGCTCTCGGTTGGTGTCCACCAGGGTTCTGTCTTGGGTCCCCTTCTTTTTTCTCTCTATACCCAATCCCTTGGTGCACTTATTTCCTCTCATGGTTTTCAGTACCATCTCTATGCTGATGACTCCCAAATCTATCTCTCTCTACTCCTGATCTTTCTTCTGCTTTCCAGACCCAGATCCCTTGCTGTCTCTCTGCCATTGCTGCCTGGATGTTCCATCGTCGCCTGAAATTGAACATGGCCAAGACTGAACTTCTCATTTTTTCTCCTAAAATTTCCCTTTCTCCTTCTTCTTTTTCAGACTCTGTTGATGGCTCTGTCCTCCAACCTGTTTAACCTGCTTGCAATTTGGGTGTTATTTTTGACTCTTCGCTCTCTTTCTCCTCTCATATCCAACTCATCGCTAAGACCTGTTGCTTCTTTCTCTTCAACATTCGTAAAATCCACCCCTTTCTTTCTGAGCTCACTACTAAAACCCTCATCCATTCCCTAATCACCTCCCGCCTTGATTTATTGTAACCTCCGTCTTGCTGGTCTCCCTCAGTCTCATCTATTCCCTCTTCAGTCTATTCAGCACTCCGCTGCCCGTTTGATTTTCCGTCGGCCTCATTTTGCCCACATCACTCCTCTCCTCAGATCTCTTCACTGGCTCCCTATCCGTTTCCATATTCACTTTAAGCTTCTCCTTCTGACCTATAAGTGCATTCACTCTGTAGCTCCTCAGTACCTTTCTTCTCTCATTTCTCCCTATTTCCCCCTCGTGTACGCCGTTCTTCTTCCTAGTTGCTTCTTGCTATGCCCTTCTCTACTGCCAACTCCAGATTCCGCTCTTTTCACCTTGCTGCTCCTTATGCTTGGAATAAACTTCCTTTGTCTACACGTCAGGCATCTTCTTTGCTCCTCTTCAAACTCAAGTTAAAAGCTCATCTTTTCGCCTCTGCATTTGGCTCTTGATTTTGCTGTTCTCCTTCCTTCCCCTCTTTTATTTCACCTTTCTTTCTTCCTCTTGCACTTGTTCTTACCCCTTTCCTTTGTCCTGTCTCTCCTGCTCTTGTCTCTTTGCCCTTGTTCTTATCTTTTTCTACTACTTTTCTTGCTTTGTCTTTTTAGATTGTAAGCTCTTTTGAGCAGGGACTGTCTTTTTGTGTTTTCATTGCACAGCGCTGCGTGCGCCTGGTAGCGCTTTATAAATGCTTAGTAGTAGTAGTAATATATCCCCTCCTTAAATCAGATTAAAAGTTGACTACTTCACAGAAAAAGTTAACTTCCTGGGCACCACAGTTCCATCAACAATGGAAATATACAGATATCCATTTACAGGAAAAGAACTAACAGATGCAGCTATCTTGACAACTCTAGCTTTCACCCCTCACATAGAAAAAAGGCCATCATACACAGCCAAGCAACACAATATCACCGCATGTGCTCTTATCCAAAAAGACAGGATTAAACATCTTCAAATCCTGGCTGAATCCTTCAAACAAAAAGGATGCAGTCCCAACATGATCTCTAAGAAGATTGCCACTTCACACCTAGAGACAATTTACAATAATACAGAGAAAAAAGATAACCTCAAAGAGAGTGCCCCTTAGAGTGCACAATCCAGAGCTGGAAAAACTGAGAAAAATCATAAAGCACTTACAATATCTACTCTAAGAAGATAACTTGCTGAGAAAGATATTCCTCGCTGCACCAATATTGGCCTTTAGGCAGCCACTGAGTCTGAAACAAAAATTAGTGAGAAGTAGACTCCCAATTGTATCCCAAAAATATACCAAGATGCAAATTATACTAACATATATCACAGGACCGCACAGTTACACACATGCAAAAACATTCACCATAAGGGAATCCTACTCATGCTGCTCCTTCAATGTAGTTTACATGATTCAATGCAGGTAATGTATAAAAGGGGGGCTACGTTGGAGAGACAACAAGCCAAATGTTTGCATACAGTACAGGCATTTTAGAAGTTGTATTTTATTCATATTAATCTGGTTATCAGTTGATGGGGTAATTTGGAATCTTTCAGCTCTGTATTTAAGAGCATATGTTTACTTTTATCTTTATTGGAACCTCTCTGTCAAGATGCCCGAACTTCCCTCTTTTGCTAGAATCCTTCAAGGATACATCTTTCTGAACTATACACTCTTGAACGATTGTTGGCTTTTCCCTATTATCTAGTTTAAATCCCGGTTAAGGTGGAGCCCATCCTTTTGGAAAAGCCCCTCCCTTCCACAGAATGTTGCCAGTTCCTATCAAATCCAAAACCCAGGCATTGCGACTCCGGAGCACTGCCTGCTTTTTGGGTCCTCTGAAATGCTTCCCGTTTCACGCGCAGGACCCAAAAAGCAGACAGAGTCTCAATGTGGCAAGAAAATCCACAGTACTACCTTTTAACTTTTAAAAGGGAGACTATGATAAAATGGGGCTAATAGTTAAGAAAAAACTAATAGTAACAGTTGCAAACATTAAATATTTATATCAAGCATGGGCGTTTTTTAAAAGTACTATCTTGGAAGCCCAGACCAGATGTATTCCACGCTTTAATAAAAGTGGAAGAAAGGCCAAAGAACTGCCAGCATGGTTTAAAGGTGAGGTTAGAGAGGCTGTTGCTGCCAAAAAAGCATCTTTGAGGAAATGGAAAAAGGAGCCAAATGACGAACACAGGAAACAACATAAGCATTGGCAAGTTAGTTGCAAGGCATTGATAAGGCAGGCAAAGAGAGAATTTGATATGAAGCTTGCAATGAAAGCAAAAATGCATAACAAAAACTTTTTCAAGTACATTCGTGGCAAAAAACCTGTGAGTTAGATGGACCATTGGATGATAGAGAGTAAAAGGAGCTCTAAGTGAGGACAAGGCCATAGCAAAGAGACAGAATGAATTCTTTGCTTCGGTCTTTACTGAAAAAGATGTAGAGAAGTTACCTGTGCCTGAAATGGTATATAAAGGTGATATATCAGCAGAACTGAAAGAAATATCGATAAACCAGGAAGATGTATTACTGATAAACTGAAGAGCAGCAAATCACCTGGACCAATAGTATACATCTGAGGGTGTTGAAAGAACTGAAATATGAGATTGCAGACCTACAATAAGTAATCTGTGAACTATCATTAAAATGATCTGTAGTACTGGAAGATTGGTGAATGGCCAATTTTTAAAAAGGGTTGGAGGGGTGATCTGGGAAACTACTGATGAGCCTGAATTCAATACTAGGAAAAATGGCAGAAACCATTATAAAGAATAAAATTACAGAATATGTAGATAGTCATGGTTTAATGGGAGAAAGCCAACATGGATATGGCCAAGAAAAGTCTTGTCTTAATAATCTGTTATAGTTTTTTGAAGGTGTGAATAAACAGGTAGACAAAGGTGAGCTGATTGATATAGTATATCTGGATTTTCAGAAAGCCTTTGACAAGGTCCCTCATGACCAAAAAATTACCTATTACCAGAGTCAGCAATAACACCCTCTATCAAAGACCCTGTGCACTGAGAAACCAACCCCTCAGAATAGACCGTCTATTTTTTGTGATCTAGTGGTAAAAACCACAGCAGAGTTGGATCGCCCTTTAACATCACATCAGGATCCGGGACATTTTCCATGTACGTCCTGCACCTATTGTCCAAACACACTGGCGGGGCCAGAATGGTTGGATGGGCATACTTTAAAATCTTACCATTCTAGATGGCATACCACTTCTGCCACTGCTTTTGTGGTTTACATCATTGTCTGCCCCTGTAATCTTTATTATGTGGGGCGTACTACCAGACCTTTCAAAGTGCGGCTGGGTGAACATGCCTCCCGCCTCCGCACTAAGTCATTGACGGCACCTATGGTTGATCGCTGCCTGGAAAAAGCCCATAACTTTGATTCGTTGAGCTGGCGTATTTTGGATCATGTGCCTATAAACCCGCGGGGAGGTGACCAGGTCCAAGTTCTGCAAAGATCAGAACAGAAATGGATCTTTTTACTTAAAATGGTCCATCCGTCTGGTCTCAACGTGCAAGTGGACTGGCACACGATTTTGTAATTTATAGTACCTTTAAAGTTTTAGCCTTTCTGAATGGAGGGGGTTTCTGTTTGAGTGGCTCCTCCTCCAATTTTTACGGATTGGCTTTTGCGCTCTTCAATGCATCTGATTGGTGGCTGCTGATTGGTAGCTGTGCACACGCACCCGAAGCAAGGACTTTTAAATTGTCTCTCCTCGGACTGCTCACATTATGGCTGACGACTTTCCGCGAGATGCTCGACCTGAAGAAGGGTATCTTATTTGAATGTACCCGAAATGTGGCACGTCGGATTGGCGTAAAGCGGAGAGATTGAGAGCAGCCTTGAACGAATCATCCACCAGCTAAGTAAAACTGTTGTGTTTTGGAATCTTTTCACTTTATTAAAATGGAAAAGCCACAGCGGTGTTAGGCAAGGTTCCTACTCACTGTGCTGGCATTTCCGACAAAAAATAGACGGTCTATTCTGAGGTGTTGGTTTCTCAGTGCACAGGGTCTTTGAGGGAAGGTCCGTCATGAGACACTCTTTGTAAAATTAAAAAGTCATGGGATTAAAGGCAGTGTAATATAGTGGATCAGGAACTGGTTAAAAGATAGAAGGCAGAGAGCAGGGCTAAATGCCCAATTTTCTCAAAGGAGAAAGGTGAATAGTGGAGTACTTTAGTGCTCTTTGCTGGGCCTGCTGCTATTTAACATATTCATAAATGACCTGGAAATAGGAATCATGAGTGAGATGATCAAATTTGCAGATGACACAAAATTATTTGAAGTTCTCGAAATGCAAGAGGATTGTGAAAAATTGCAAGATGACCTTGATAAATCGGAAGACTGGATGTCCAAATGGCAGATGAAATTAAATGTGGACAAGTGCAAGGTTATGCACCTAGGAAAGAACAATCTAAACTATGGTTACATGATGCAAGGTATCACCTTAGAAATCACCACCCAGGACAAAGATTTAGGCGTCATCGTGGATAATACGTTGAAGCCCTCTGTCCAGTGTGCAGCAGCAACCAAGAAAGCAAATAGAATTCTAGAAATCATAAAGAAAGGAATGGAAAATCAAATCAAGGATATTATAATGCCTCTGTATCATTCCATGATGCGACCACACCTTGAATATTATGTGCAATTCTGATCGCCATATCTTTTATTTGACTGTGCTTTTAAATCGCTTTTCGTCAGGTCAAAATAGTATACATTCAACAAGAAGATATATCAAATACATAGAAAATCAACTTATTTTACAATAAAATGTAACTTATGTACATTGGGTGTGTGGAGTGTAATGTATATATAAGGGGAGGTGAGCTATTTATGTGATTAGGAATAGAATGAGTCATGTGAATGCAAGAGGATTATGTGCTCAAGGAAAAGCTGAGTTTTCAGCTGCTTGCAGAAGATGTGGGGTTCTATGGTACTTCTGAGTTTATGAGGAAATGAGTTCTAGAGGGTTGGTGCCTAAAGTTTGAAAGATCTTGTACAGGTTTCCCCAGTTACTCTTTGTTTTTGTGTGGAGCATAACTAGGGCACTCCTGGTGGTTTGTCTGCTGGCCCTGTTAGATTAGAAGGTTTGGAGTAGTGTTTGGAGATGGGAAGAGGAGTGTTCATTTAATGCTTTATGGGTCATCAGGAGGATCTTATATTTGATACGACTGTTTAATGGGAGCCAGTGGAGCTGCTTGGGGATAGGTGTAATGTGTTCATGTTTTGGAGCTGCTAGTAGCATGTGTGCTGTTGTATGGAAGGCTATGCATAGTGGTAGGATGGTTGACTGTGGTAGTCCTTGATATATGGAGTTGTAGCAGTTGAAGTGTAGAAAGATTGTTGCTTGTTGTACTGATCTGTAGTCAAGAGGGGCTTAGGATTGGACATAGGTGCTGTAGGGTTCAGATTTTATAATAGACTGCTCTGACGTTATTCTTCAATGGTTGCTTGAATGTGAGATTCTGGTCCATGGTGACGCCAAGATATTTTACTTCTGGATGGATATAGGATATAACAGAATTAGAAAAGGATATAGCAGAATTAGAAAAGGTACAGAGAAGAGTGACAAAAATGGTAAAGGGGATGAAATGATACCACTATCAGGAGAGGCTTAAAAGGTTGGGGCTCTTCAACTTGGAAGAGATGGCTGAGGGGAGATATGATAGAGGTCTATAAATTAATGAATGGAGTGGAACGGGTAAACATAGATCAATTGTTTACGCCATCAGAAAGTAGAAAGATTAGGGGATATGCAATGAAGCTACAATATAACACATTTAAGACTAATAAGTGAAAATATTTTTTTACTCAATGCGTAATCAAACTCTGGAATTTGTTACCGGAGGGTTAGTAAAAGCTGTTAGTGTAGCTGGGTTTAAAAAAGGTTTAGACAAGTTCCTGGAGAAAAGATTCATAAATTATTATTAAAGAGAACCCAGGAAATCCACTGCTAACCTGGGATGAGCATTGTGGAGCTTATGTGCCTTTTTGGGAACCTGCCAGGTACTTGTGACCTGGATTTGCCACTGCTGGAAACAGAATATTGGGTTTGATGGACCTTGGTCTGATCCAGTATGGCATTTCTTATGTTCTTATGTTAAAGACCAGAATGAATGCTCATAGATATGTGATAATGCAGAACAGAATAGGCCAAGGTGTGAATTTAGCCATCCCCATCTTTTGCTGTTGTACAGAACTTCACAAGCCAGAGTATAGCATTGATGATTTTATGGTAAGACTCCTGGAAGGAAGATTTAAATCTATCCAGGACCATAAAACTTTTGAAATGAAGATAAGATACTTTGAATCAGACCAGGTAGGACTCAATAAGGACATTGGCTTCCTATCACATTAGAAGCTATAAATATTTACAGCCTGATTAACAGGGCTCAACAAATACATGTGCTTTCTATCACATTATAAATTATAAACATTTACAGCCTGGTCACCCTCTGATCAACCATCCATCTTGGCACCCCTCCCCATCTATGTAATGATGTATTAATTCCTGTATATATTTTGGCATCAACAATGGTTGCTCATACTCTCCTGACCAGAAGAAGAAAGCTTTACCTTCAAAAGCTAGTCTACAAATGTATTAAATTAGTCCGGTAAAAAGGTTTTAATCTTATTTTCCTTTTTGTTTCTCTTTTTATTTAACTAACATTACAGTGGACTAACACGGCTTTCACATTTTTTTATCCAGGAATCATAAGGAAAAGAATGGAGAATAAAACCAAGGATATTATAATGCTTCTATATTGGTCCATGGTGCGACCACATCTTAAATATTATGTGCAGTTCTGCTCAAAATATCTGAAAAAGGATATAGTGGAATTAGAAAAGATACATAAAAGAGCAACTAAAATCAAAAAGGAGATTGAAGGACACCCCTACGAGAAAAGGCTTAAAAGGTTAGGGTTTTTCAGCTTGGAAAAGAGACAGCTGAGTGGAAATGTGATAGAGATCTATAAAACAATAAGGGGAGTGGAACGGGTAAACGTAGATTGGTTACTTCTTCAAAAAGTAGAAAAACTAGAGGTAATGCAATGAAGCTATAATGTAGCACATTTAAAATTAATCGGAGAAGATGCTTTTTTACTCATCACGTAATCAAACTCTGGAATTAATTGCTGGAGGCTGTAATAAAAATTTTTAGTGTAGCTGGATTTAAAAGAGGTTTGGACAAGTTCCTGGAGGAAAAGTCCATAAACTATTATTAAAGTGGACTGGAAAAATCTGCTGCTTATCCCTAGAATAAGCAGCATGGAACCTGTCTACTTTTTGGGAACCTGACAG
The DNA here is from genome assembly GCA_033557465.1 of Ichthyophis bannanicus. Classification (NCBI taxonomy): domain Eukaryota; kingdom Metazoa; phylum Chordata; class Amphibia; order Gymnophiona; family Ichthyophiidae; genus Ichthyophis; species Ichthyophis bannanicus. Next base: position 192,370,999 of record CM066032.1, read on the forward strand.
GTACTTGTGACCTGGATTGGCCAATGCTGGAAAAAGGTACTGGGCTTGATGGACCTTTGATTTGACCCAGTATGGCATAACTTATGTTCTTTGTCCACTTACTGTTTGAAATTTGATCTTGAAATAAATATCTTGTTACCGGAGGATGTCGTAAAAGCTGTTAGAGTAGCTGGGTTTAAAAAAGGTTTGGAAAAGTTCCTGGAGGAAAGGTCCATAAACCATTATTAAAAGGGACCCAGGATATCACTGCTTGACCCAATACAAGTATTTAGGAACCTGTGTCTTTTGGGGAGACTGCTAGGTATTTATAACCTAGATTGGCCACTATTGGAAACAGGATACTGGGCTTGATGGACCTTGGTCTGACCCAGTATGGCATATCTTATGTTCTTATCTGACTTTCTTTTCAAGTTCTTTGAAAACTGCAAAGGGGGGGGGGGGTGAAGGAGGGGAGCTTATCGAATGGCTAGCCAGGACAATTTTCAGCCTTGGGGGATCGGGATCCATCCAGGGGGGATTCAATGCTAATGGGGGGCCACCACGGTTATTTTTTATATTATCAGTGCCGCGGATCACAGCACCAACAATATGGTGGGGGTGAGGAAGGCCCAATTGGATTAAGGGCAGAACCCATGTTATCTAACCTCTGAGGAGATAATGCCACCTCTTGAGGTGGCATTATCTGCTGCTGCATTCAAGCCCGATTTTGGCAGCCACCATGTGAAATTTTATTTTATTTTATTTATTTAACAATTTTTATATACCGCGCTATTTGTTATCAGTGCGGTTTACATATAACAAAGGTTGCAAGCACTGTTCTGTGCTTACATTGAAACAGGAGTTTAAACTTGAATCAACAGGGTAACTATATACATATGTACATCAAACATAATTAGATCAGATTGGCATATTCAAGAAGAGCTAAGGCAATCTCAAAAATACTTGTGACAGAGTTATTTATGTAGAGAAAGAAAGGTTTGTGGGCGTTGGTGTGTGGATGATCAGAGGCGGGGTGGATGATTGTGCAAAGTGAAGTAGGAAAATGTGGTGTTTGATTGCCTTACGGAACTGAATAAGGTCTTTGATTGATCTTATTTCTGGTGGAAGGTCGTTCCAGCAGAAATAAGTTCTTTTTCAAGAAGTGGCTGCCAACAATGACCCTCTCCTCCCCACCCGAATCCTACCCCAAGGACCAGCCACTGCATGAAAATCAGATATTGCATAAAGGTTTCTGCGATATCTGATTTCTTCGCGGGTTAGCTGCTACCACGGGGTTTTAAACCTGCATTAGCCCCGCGGTAGCAGCTAATAACCTGTAGTAGATATACCCCTAAATGCATAATTGGGTTTTTACTTCTATTTTACTTTCTTGTTTAGGAAGAAAAATATGAATTTTAATTCAGATATTGTGCAGAGCCTTCATTTAGCCTTGGCACATCTTTATTTCAAAAGACAAAGACCTTGAAGATATCTATTAGAGGAAATCTGGGGGTGGGGAGGGCATAGTATCATATTTACTATTTGTCAAAGTATCAAGGCAACCAGGTTAAAAATGTCAAAGCTTAAATAGTGACAAGACATTTGCAATAAAAAAATGTAAATGCCATGATAGATAATTCTATTTAATCTAAATGTACAAGGCTGCAATGGCCGGGTCCCGAGGCCGACGGTAACCGGGTTCCCAGGGCACGGTCCTCGTCAGCGGATGTTTGGCGGTTGGGGAAGGGGGGGAGGGGAATATAGAGGGGCGACTTTTGAAATTGCCCGTGCAGATGGCTGTAGGGGTGATTTTATTGGTGTGCAAAGGGGGGCAGGGTTTGTGGTGCAAGTAGGGGCCGCGTGTAGCGAATTGCCTCTCTTTTTGGCTCCTGACGGCGGCGGTGTTTGATCGACGATTCCAGCGTTTCTGCAGAGCTGGGGGTGAGCGAGGACCGTGATCGGGAGTTCATCTGTCGTCGAAGTTCTGCCTGCGAAGCCCGGTGTGCGGCTGTCCACCATAGTGTCGGAGTGCGAGTGTGGCCGGCGTCGTCATGGTGCCCGCGAGACTTGGAGGTGTCGGAGAGGTCCCCTGAGGAGAACAGCACTCCGTAAGGTGCGGGGCAAGTACCATTTGGAGCAGGCTTGGTGAAGAGCGCAGAGTGCTGTGAGGCCTGTCTTGGGGAAGGGTTCCTGGGGTCGGCAAGTTTGTTTGGGTCATGGTGCGATCGCGCAAGAGGCAGAGTGGCAGGGGGCATCGAGGAGGAGTAGAGGCGCGGCTCAGGAGCTGAAAGGGGGGTTCACAGGGGGATGAGTCTTTGGGGGCGCTGAGGCATCAGTGCAAGCGACACGGCGGGTGCGTGGGGGGGCAAAAATGGGTGCTCGTGGTGGTACAAGGGAAAGGATGCGTGCGAGGTCAGGGCCGGGGCCTGGAAGAGGTGTGGTAGCAGAGGCCTCGTGTCAGGAGCGGGGAGGGCAAGGGGTGGCAAGTGGGATGGTGCCAGGTATTTCTGGTGTGGTGCAGCAGTTGAGCGGGGGAGGTCCTTCGGGGGTGGGGAGGGGCAGGCTCGATGGAGTGAGTGAGGCCGTGGTGGGCTCAGGTGTTGGTGTGGTTGGGTCTGATGATGTTGGGGGCTCATCGGGGGTGAGTGGTCCTGCTGGTTATATCCCAGTGCAGCTGGGTGCCCAGCTTCTGCATTATTCCCCCATAAGGGGGTCAGGGAATTGGTCACCTGGTAGGGGTTACTTCAGTGGAGCTGAGCCATGGGGCCAGTACAGCGGAGTGGGGCCTTGGGGTGCTGGCTGGGGGGATTGGTATGGGATGGGGGCTGCACCAGTGGTGAGAGCAGCTGGGTGGGCCGCGGGGGGGTTTGGGTTCCTCTGCTTGGACTTGTGGGGGAGCGGGGATAGGGGGGCTGGTGAGACCGGGAGGGCTGCTGCTGGTCTTTGTCCTTCCTTCCCTCTGCAGGTGCCGGTGTGGGGAGCAGCGGCGCCTGGTGGAGCAGACATAAGCCTAGCTGGTAGAGTGGCCTCGATATTGCGGAGTTCAGACCAGTCCAATCCTACTGCAGAAGGGCCTGTTTCCAGTGAGCGGTCTGCTGGCGCTGCTGTGGCGGGTGAGTGTGGGGGTGAGGAGGTCAGCCGAGGTGGTGGGATAATGTCTAGCGGGGAAGCGACGGTAGTCGGCCGCAAGGCCAAGGCAAAGCGTAAGCATGGGAGGTGTTGTCGTCATAGCTCGTCGTCTTTGTCTTAAACGTCTTCGGGTATGTCTTCGGTGGGTTCTGCTGAGGCAGCTAGCAGTGGGGGTGATCGTGGGCGGCCCCATCAGTGGTTTGTTGTGCGGAGCTGTGGGAAGGTGTGCCGCGTAAGTTGAGGCGTAGGATCAAGAAGTGGAGGTACATTGACATATTTTGGTTGTTAGACAGCCGGAAGCGCTTGGGTGAGAGTCGGAAGAAACGCAAAGAGGATGAGAAAGCAGGGAGGGTGAGGAAGGTGTCACACAATACCTTGAATTGGACACGGGCCTTCTTAAGATTGGCGAGTGTGTGTGGGCATTATGACCCGGGTCAGTATGGGGCATTGTTGGCTTATACAGACGCGATATTGGCAGCATCGCAGGCGCATGAGGGTTGGGCTTGGCTCAACTATGACGAGGAATTCCGTGATATGATGGAGGAGAATATGCAGTTGTCATGGGGGATGAAGGATATTAATTTGTGTTTGACACAGATGTCAGCAAAAAAAGGCGCTGTGGGAGGAGTGGGTAGTATGGTTAAGTCAGACGGGACAGGGGCGGTGGCGGGCCCACGGTCCTTTTGTGCCCCGGAGGGGGCTCCCGCGTTGCCAAAAGAGGGGTTGATGGGGGGTGACCTCTGTTGGCATTTTAACAAATCTTCCTGTCCCTTCCCAGATTGTAAATTCTGACATGCCTGTTCACTATGTGGGGGGGGGGGGGGGACACCCTGCTACAAAGTGTAGTCGAAAAGGAGGGGCAGGTGCAGTGGGGGGAGGGCAAGTGAAGAGTTGTGTGGGGCCATGACGCCGACTCCTATCAAGGTCACGGCGTTACGGCCTTGGTTGTTGCGTTATGGAAGGAGTCGGCAGGGTAAGGCTTGGAGAGAGTTATTGTTGGGTTTTTCAGAGGGGTTTCGCATACCTTTTACGGGCAAGGTGAGGGGGGTTGTGGCCAGAAATAGCAGTTCGGCCCGGGAGTTAATGATGTTATTCATTTTCCAGGGTATCCGGTGGAGGTCAGAGTCTGCCCGGGCAGCGAGCGTGCAGACCATGACCATGCAGGCGAGTGGTGGCTTATAGGGCATTTGTTTGTGTACTGGGCGGAATGGAGGGCGAGGCCACACCCTGTTGGAGTACACTTGGGCCTGGCTACTTACAACACTCATTTGACATGGATGGGAGCGCGTGGCATGTGATGGTGGCAGCTTCTTCCAATGGTGCAGCGGCAGGCCGATCAGCGTCAGCGGCCGGTGGGGATAGTGCTGCATTTGAGTGGCAACGATCTCTCCAATTGGACTTGTAGACAGCTTATTCGTGCTGTGTAGCATGACATTTCTTTGCTCCAGGAGCGGTGGCCTGGGGTTGGGATTGTGTGGTCTGACATTATCCCACGGCCGGTCTGCCAGTCTCAGCGGCGGTGGTCACGAGGACTGGTGAAGATCAATCGGCAGATTGGGCGTTGGGTGCAGCAAACGGGAGGAAGTGAAATGTATGGGGCTGTATTGAATGGATGGGGTTCATCTCTCTCCTGTGGGGCAGTATTTATTGTTAAATGACTGGCAAGAGGCACTGGAGACTTTGGTTGGTCGCAGCTTTATGGATGGGGGGTGGAGCTAGGATAGGTAAGCTACCTAGCTCCGGTGGCGGGACAGAGCTAGCACTCGCCGAGGTGGCGGGGCTTTAACAGATTAAGGTGCTTTGGGGAGCAAAGGGTTCCTTGGGGGGGGGGAAACATCCCGGTTGGGGGTCTCGGCCCGGTATTAGGGGAGTGGTGCTGGCCTTTGCTACTAACATAGCGAGGCAGGCGGTGGGGTTTGGGGGAGGATGATACTCCACCTTGCTAATAATATGGCTGGTGCGGGCATTGTCCGGAATTTGGGGCGGGGTTATGTTGTGATGTTTAAGAAATGTGGGCCAGTGTTTATGGTTGTAAATAGAGCTGCGACCAAAGTGCTTCCATAATTGATTTGTGGCCTGTTATTTCAATTCGGTGTGGGTTGGGGGGAAATGAGGTATGGTGAAAATAGGGAGAAATAAGAAGGGGTTAATGGCCGGTAGGGGGAGGAGGAGGTCCTCCGGGATACCCTGGTTATATCTTAATTCTCATTCTAAAGAAGAAGCCAAGCATTTCAGCTCAATCTAATGAGCACAATTAACAATGATTTGGAAATGGATCTAATCTATGAGCCAGAAAAACACAAAGCTAAAGATTACAGGCATTTTTCCTATTTTGTGTCTATAAGAAAAATACTTAGTACGTTTGGTCCAGTTATGACTACGACTATTACTTACTGCTGATCTCTAGAATGAAACATATTTTTCCTTGTTGATATACCTTGGTAAAGTGCAAAGTCAACTTTCAGGACAGGTTAAGTTATTTATTCTTTACAGTTTACAATTCACCAAAGACAAGTCAATGTGCTTATTTCTGTGAATTGTTGTTCATGCTCACACTCTACTCCTGGGACCTGCCGAGGGGACCCCTGAACCCATATACACTGTAGCCCTGCTCCTCTTGCAGCCCGAAGAGTCGATCCTCTGGACCTTCACGGACTTCAATTATCCACTATTTACCAAACTTTGGTAAAGGTTTGCAGCTACTGCACATTAAGGGAGCAATGATATAAGGAGCTACCTAAAGTTGCACGTCATAAATTCATATAAATCATGTTATTTTAGTGACTAACACTTCTAAATGGGTATTTACATGCACACTTTAGGAGTCACTATTTTACATACAGTTGTGGTCAACGTTATTGGCACTCTTGCAGTTCAACCCCTTAATGTCCAATATCTCCTAAAAAAAAGCCGCCAATGAAATGGCATTGGACTATATATGCACAGATATTTGACACATAAAAGAATCAAATAATACAAGACCAACTAAAAAAGAAAATAGTAGAAAATAGTATAAAAACTGGGACATTGCCAGAACATGATTATTGGCACCCTTATAAACAATCCAAATCAGTTGTAACAGAAGAGCCACATATCCATTGCAGTAAAATTAGACGCAGCTGTGATCAACTGTCAGTACTCACATGACCTGAATCAACCAATGAATGATTACTCTAATATTTAAAATGGCCACATTCACTCCCTGTTCTATTTTGACAATGGTGAAGACAAGAGAGCTGCCTGAGACCATCAGAACAAACATTATCATCAAACATCATACTTCAAAGGGACAGAAGGCCATCTTCAAAGACCTTGGAATGCCTGGGCCTGATATTTATTTGCGACGGCTTTGAACTTCTAAGGCACATAGCCACTACTGTCAAAAGCTAACACTGGATATTCAATCCAGGGCATATCGGCCCCTGGCATTGAATATCTGGGTTTGCTGCACAACAAGGAGTGGAGGAGTGGCCTAGTGGTTTGGGCAAGGTACTTCAGGCCGGAAGGTCAGGGGTTCAAATCCCACTAGAGGACAGCAACCTTGGGCCGGAAGGACTGGGGTTTCTAGTCCCACAGGTGCTCCTTGTGGTCTTGGGCAAGCCACTTAACCCTCCATAGCTCATGTTCCCTGTAAAATAGTTATCTCCAAGTTATAATGCCCTGTTCAATGTAATTTCAGTTTGTTCAATGTAAACCGCACTGATGCAGAAAAGCACGGTATATAAGAGAATATAAATAAAATAAATAAATAAATAAACCACACATGGTGCAGAAGCTAACCGTGCAGTGGCGATATTCAACCACTGCTTGGTTAGCTTCAGCGGCAAAGTTAAGATAGCTTTTGCTGTGCCTAACTTTTGTCACTGAGGGATAACCGGGAAGCGGCTGAATATCACCGTTGCATGGTTATCCTTGGGTACAGTACTTGCAATGCCCATGACATGCCCTGATGCTAAGCATTACTCTGGGATATTCAGCAACACTAACCATGTTAGTGCCACTTCTTATGTTATTAAGAAGTTTTCTAATCATGGAACTGTCAAGAACCTCCCAGGACATGGTGGGAAGAAGTCTTTGAAGGTTAGTACGAACTGTTGGAAAAACACCTCGTACAACAAAGAGCTTAAGGCTGACCTGGAGCAATTTGGAGTGGTGGTTTTAACCCGCACCATACACCACTAAACAAAGAAGGACTTCATGGGTGAAGGCCAAGGAGGGTCCCATTGCTCAAAGACAGACATAAAAAGGCACACCTGAACTTTGCCCAAACCCACCTTGAGATAACACAGTCCTTCTGGCAAAATGTTGTGTGGACAGATGAAACCAAACTTGAGCTCTTTGACAATGAGCTCCCTAGAGCTCCAAGACACCCCCCATAACATCCACATTCCCAGACAAACTTATAGCATACCAACAACGCACCAAGTTGACACTCAAACCCATGACGTGGACTGTGTTTTCTATGCATCCTCTTTGATTATGTTTCCATGTAGTAAGTTTTGTAAATAGTTACCCCTGTTATCCAAGTTTTTGTTCCCTGTTATCTGTAAACTCATACATGTTATTTGTACTGAGCATTTTGTTCCATGTAAACCGCGCTGATGCCGAATAGTGCGGTATATAAGAGAATGTAAATAAATAAATAAATAAATGCAGACCAGCGGTACATTTACAGGTGAAGAAATAAAGGGGAAAAAACCCTTCTACAGTTAAATATGGTGGAGGTTCCATAATGTTGTGGGATTATTCTGTTGCCTCAGGAATTGGAGGCCTGGAACGTATTAAATGAATCATGAAGTCAGAGAGTGAGGAGGTAAGCTCATCCCTGCTCCCCCGATCCAGTAACCAACCAGCGGATCAAGCAGCACTTTTAAATTTAAAGATCCACAAAGTGCACCTGCCACTGAGAGGAAGATCGCTGCCAGCAAAGAGGATCAGTACAGGGAGAGAGTGAGAAGATAAGCTCCTCCCGCTCCTCCAATCCATCAACCAACCAGCAGAGCAAGCAGCACCTTTAAATTTAAAGCTCCAAAGGAGCGCCCACCATCGGGAGCAAGATTGTCACCCGCAAAGAGGACCAGCACTGGGAGAGAGTGAGGAGGTAAACTCCTTGCCGCTCCTCCGATCCAGCAACCAACCAGCGGATCAAGCAGCACTTTTAAATTTAAAGCTCTACAAGGCATGCCTGCACTTGGCAGGCCCGTGCCTAAGGGCCTCACCAAAGGGTCCTTAGGTGTGGCCCTTAGAGAAGCCTTAGAAGACCCCACCCGTGAAAAAGATGCCCCCTTTCACATTAAGCCAATTTACAATATTGGATTCACCTAAGCAGAACTACAAGAATAACAGAATACATATGTACAGAACAGAGCTACTGATTCACAGTAATCTTAATGGAAAGGCAGCGAGAGCAAGAGGAGCAGTGAGGCTGCCTACTAACGGCTACAAGTCCTGACCCGACTACAAGATCACAAAACATCTAGAGTCAACAATTATCAGTAAGAGACACTGACCAAAACCAACAGTCTAATAATAACAAATAAGAAGCTGTAACACAACATAATCAAAACACATCAGAGACCACCTGAAACACTGCGCTGCAACCCACTCATTATCACCACTTTCACCCAAACACACCAAACCCAAGATGCAGGATGGGCAACCACATATCATAACCACATTTGGACTAGCTTTTTTGATCAATTTTTCTTATAGACTAACTCACACCAGCAACAATATCCCTATATTGCACAGATCTGGGAACCACAAAGACAACAAACCATACAACAGAAAATGGCAAGAGTACCCTCACCATCTCATCCAAGTATCAATCACCTCTGAAGAAAACCTATCCAAGAAATACTGTAATGACAAATATATACAGCTCAAATGTGCACTTATCAACACTTTCTCTGCTAGAAACAAAATACCAAGAATCACAGATTGCATTAAGGACAACGTTGATATCCTATGTATAACAGAATCATGGCTTTCCAAAGATGACACAGTACTCATAAACCAACTAAAAATATCAAATTAGGATATTCATAACTGTCCAAGAACCAACAGAAGGGGGGGTGGAGTACTAATAGCAGCAAAATCAACATTTGGATTACAATCAAAATTATTAATACAGATACAACAGATATACGATAATATCAAACAAACACCTTACTAGCACCTCAGCATACAGATCACCAACAAACAGAGGAAACCTCTCAACACTACTCTAGTCTGCAAAAACACATTACAACATAAATATCTATTACTATTAGGAGACTTCAGGCCTCTCAAGAAAACAAGAGATCACATTCATTGAGGCCATGTCTACACTAAAATACCAGCAAACAGTACACAATCCAAAACATACAAAAGGAGGCAAACTAGACCATCTTCATCCATAAAGAACATAGGAACATAAGATATGCCATACTGTGTCAAACCAAGGTCCATCAAGCCCAGTATCCTGTTTCCAACAGTGGTCAATCTAGGTCACAAGTATCTAGCAGTCTCCCCAAAAGACACAGGTTCCTCAATGCTTATATTGGGTCAAGCAGTGATATCCTGGGTCCCTTTTAATAATGGTTTATGGACTTTTCCTCCAGGAACTTGTCCAAACCTTTTTTTAAACCCAGCTACACTAGCAGCTTTTACTACATCCTCCGGTAACAAATTCCAGAGTTTGATTACACATTGAGTGAAAAAATATTTTCTCTTATTAGTCTTAAATAGGTTACCCTGTAGCTTCATTGCATGTCCTCTAGTCTTTCTAAATTCTGATGATGTAAACAATCGACCTACGTTTACCCGTTCCACTTCATTCATTAATTTATAGATCTCTATCATATCTCTCCTCAGCTGTCTCTTTTCCAGGTTGAAGAGCCCCAACATTCTTAGCCTCTCTTCATAGGAATATCTTTCCAACCCCTTTACCATTTTGGTGGCTCTTCTCTGTACCTTTTCTAATAACGCTATATCCTTATTAAGATACGGTGACCAGAACTGCACACAAAATTCAAGGTGTCGTCATACCATGGAATGATACAGAGGCATTATAATATCCTTTGTTTTATCTTCCATTCCTTTCCCTATGATACCTAGCATTCTATTTGCTCTCTTTGCTGCTGCTGCACACTGGGCGGAGGGTTTTAACATGTTATCCACAATGACGCCTAAATCTTTTTCCTGGGTATGGTTCCCAATGTGGAACCTTGCATCGTGTAACCGTAGTTTGGGTTGTTTTTACCTAGGTGCATAACTTTGCACTTGTCCACATTAAATTTCATCTGCCAATTGGATACCCAGTTTTCCAGTTTATCAAGATCCTCTTGCAATTTTCCACAATCCTCTTTAAATAGTTTTGTGTCATCTGCAAATTTGATAACGTCACTCATTATTTCCTTTTCCAGGTCATTTATGAATGTCAAAAAGCAGCGGACCCAGCACAGATCCCTGGAGTACTCCACTATTCACCTTTTTCCATTGGGAAAATTGGCCATTTAGCCCTACCCTCTGCTTTCTATCTTTTAACTAGTTCCTGATCCACAATAGTACACTGCCTCCTATCCCATGACTTTTTAGTTTTGCCAAAAGTCTCTGATGAGGGACCTTGTCAAAGGCTTTCTGAAAGTTCAGATACACTATATCAACTGCCTCACCTTTGTCTACCTGTTTATTCATATCTTCAAAAAAATATAACAGATTAGTAAGACAAGATCTTCCTTGTCTAAAGCCATGTTGGCTGTCTCCTATAAAGCCATGACTTTCTACATGATGAGTAATTTTGTTCTTTATAATGGTTTCTACCAATTTTCCCGGTACTGACATCAGGCTCATCGGTCTGTAGTTTCCCAGATCACCCCTGGAACCCTTTTTAAAAATTGGCATTACATTGGTGATCTGCCAATCTTCAGGTATTAAAGATGATTTTAATGATAGTTCACAGATTACTGATAGCAGGTCTGCAATCTGATATTTCAGTTCTTTCAACACCCTTGGATGTATACCATCCGGTCCAGGTGATTTGCTACTCTTCAGTTTATCAAATAGTTGTAATACATCATCCCGGTGTATCGATATTTCTTTCAATTCCTCTGCAGTATCACCTTTAAATACCACTTCAGTCATGGGTAGCATCTCTATATCTTCCTCAGTAAAGACTGAAGCAAAGAATTCATTCAGTTTCTCCGCTTTAGCCTTGTCCCCTCTTACTGCCCTTTTTACCCCTCTATCATCTAATGGTCCAACCGACTCTCTCTCAGATTTTTTTGCTACAAATGTATTTGAAAAAGTCTTTATTACACGCTTTTGCTTCCACAGCAAGTTTCTTCTCAAATTCTCTCTTTGCCTGCCTTATCAATGCCTTGCATTTAACTTGCCAGGTCTTCCGCTGTTTCCAGTTTTTGTCATTTGGCTCCTTTTTCCATTTCCTGAAAGATGCTTTTTTTGGCAACAACAGCCTCTCTGACCTCACCTTTAAACCATGCTGGCAGTTTTTTGGATTCCTTCCACTTTTCTTAAAGCATGGAATACAGCTGGTCTGGGCTTCCAAGATAGTATTTTTAAACAACACCCAAGCTTGATGTAAGTCTTTGACCTTTGCAACTGCCCCTTTTAGTTTTTTCTTAACTATTTTCCTCATTTTATCATAGTCTCCCTTTGAAAGTTAAAAGGTAGTACTGTGGATTTCCTTAACATCCCTCCTCCATTAATTAAATCAAATGCGATCATGCTATGAACACTATTGCCAAGTGGCCCCAACACCCTTATCTCTTGCACCAGATCTGGTGTTCCACTAAGGAATAAGCCAATATGGCTTCCCCTCTGGTCGGTTCATGAACCAGCTGCTCCAAGAAGCAGTCATTTATTTCATCTAGAAACGTTATCTCCCTAACATGTCCTGCTGTGACACTGACCCAGTCAATACCGGGGTAATTGAAATCACCCATTATTATTACTGTTCTGTAACTTTTGTTAGCTTCCCTGATTTCTTTGAGCATTTCATAATCCATTTGTTCATTCTGGCCAGGCGGTCGATAGTACAACCTCACTGCCATTGCCTTCCCCTTTTTACATGGAATTTCAATCCACAGAGATTCTACAGAAAATTGTGTTTCCTGCAAAATTGTAATTCTTTCTGACTCAATGCCCTCTCTGACATAGAGCGCTACCCCTCCACCAATTTGATCAGCTCTATCATTACAATATAGCTTGTACCCAGGTACCCCAGTGTCCCACTGGTTGTCCTCCTTCCACCATGTCTCTGAGATACCAATCATATCTAACTTCTCATTTAGTGCAATATATTCTAACTCTCCCATCTTATTTTTTAGACTTCTAGAATTTGCATACAAGCATTTTAGAGACTGTATTTTATCATATTAATCTGGTTATGGGTAGGCAAGGGCAATTTGGAATCTTTAAGCTCCGTCTGCTCTGTACTCAAGGGCATTTGGGCTACCTTTGTCTTTACTGGAACCTCTCTGCTGATGTGCCCTAACTTCATTTCTTTGGTAGTATCCTTCAGTGATACATTGTTACGAACCATGCGCTCTTGGGCAACTGTCGGCTTTCCCTTATTATCTATCTAGTTTAAAAGCTGCTGTATCTCCTTTTTAAAGATGAATGCCAGCATCCTGGTTCCAACCTGGTTAAGGTGTAGCCCATCCCTTCGGAAGAGCCCCTCCTTTCCCCAGAATGTTCCCCAGTTCCTAACAAATCCAAAACCTTCATCATTGCACCATTGTCTCATCCACGCATTGAGACTCCGGAGCTCTGCCTGCCTTTTGGGTCCTGCGCATGGAATGGGAAGCATTTCGGAGAATGCTACCCTGGAAGCTCCAGATTTCAACTTCCTAACTAAAGGCCTAAATTTAACCTCCAGAACCTCCCTACCACATTTTCCTATGTCATTGGTACCGACATTTACCAAGACAGCAGACTCCTCCCCAGTACTTTCTAAAGACATGCTTAACCACAGTTTTACAAAAATACCATAAATATAACCTGTCCTTTGGTCAGACCATAGCATGCTGAACTTCAACATACCATTACACAAAGGCAGAAGAACCAAACAAAACAACAACACATTAACACAAGACAAACAGGCCTTCTGAAATGAAATTACTTCACTACTACAAGAAGACACAACAAACCTTGACAATATATATTAATTAACACAAGGACCAAAGTCATGACCAAAGTAGTGACAGCCACATCAGAAAACCACAAACAGAAACAAAGGCACAAACAGAACAAAGTCTGGTACACCAGAGAACTGAGGAACATAAAACAACTCAGAAAAACGGAATGGAAATGGAGATGAACAAAATCAGCAGAAGACCAACTAAATTAACAAACAAATTAAAAGAGTACCGCAACCAAACCAATATGCACAAGAAACAATACCAAATTAAAATTATTTAAAGATTCCTGAACCATCCAAGGGAATTATTTGATATTGTTCATTCATTTACAAAGGACTACAGCAAAGATAATATAGAATTCATATCTTGCCCACAGACACTTGCAAACTTTTTTCAAAGCAAATTGAACTATCAAACTACTCCAAAGGCAGGGATCATAATTAACACACAAGATACACAATGGCACACTTTTGACTCAATTGCAATTGAAAATATTAAACATGTGGAGGCACATTCTCATGTGTGCGTCCAGGCACCTGTGCATCTGACTGGAATCGGGACGCCCGGAGGTGAGACCCAATTCTGATCCTGTGGGGGCTAGACGTATCCCGCAGGATCAGAATCAGATCTAGGGCCTGTATGTGCAGGCCGGGACCCGATTCCATTCGGCCTGCTTGCATGGCCACCTGCCCGGCTACCTCAGTGAGGCTCCTGAATGGAGCCACAATCCCCTGCCGCCAACCACAATCTTCATTTCCCACAGCCCGACCCCCAATCTGGCCTTTCAGGATCAGGCTGTGGGGAATCCCCTGTGCCCCCTCACCTTTCCGCCACTGCCGGGCCGGCCGTCACCCATCCAATTTGCCGACCCCAGACATATAGGGCCAACCTTAGAATCGTCCCTGTACGTCTGGAGTCATGGATAGCCCATGCCTCACCCTCGCTCCACCTCTGGAATGCCCCCTACCACCCCCGTCTAAGCCTCCCCATACAAATGCCTTGTTTGTATGAGGAGGCTTTTGATGGGGCCAGCAGGGGGTGAATAGCAGGGATGGACATCCCAACGGGACATCCATCCCTGCTATTTGCAGAATGGATTAGACCCCATAATAAACAGCTTGAACACCACCACATCTCCACTCGACCCTGTCCAGTATCTTAGATAAAACTAACTAGATCTGAACTGTCACCCTTAATCAACAAGCAGACAAAATTATCCCTCTAGCAAGGATGCCTACCAGAACAATTAAAAACTGCAACTGTATGCTCAATACTAAAAAGCAATGCTGCAGACAAAAAAGACCCAGCTTCATATAGACCAATAAGTAGCCTACCTTTCCTATCAGAAATCATTGAAAAGGTAGTACAACAACCGCTATAGAAACACCTTGACAAACATGCCCCACTTGACAACCAACAACATGGATTCAAACAACAGTATGGAGTTGAAACACTAATGACTTCACTCTTGGACATCCTCATAAAAGGAACAGCTAATTCCAACCAAGGTTCTAATATAACATCAGCATTTGACTCCATCCCTCATAACCTTCTCCTAGACAAACTCAGTTCCATTGGAATTGGAGGAATACGCTTCAAATAGCTCCAAATTTACCTCTCCAACAATCACTAACAAGTGAAGCGAGGCACAAGAAAATCTACACCATGCAGACATAGCCAAGGAGTACCATAAGAATCTTCACTATCAGCATTACTATTCAACAGATATATATACAACCCATATGCAGCATATTCCAAAAACATAAGATAAATTATCACAAGCTATCATAGTCAAGAATGAAGAGTTGGAGAGCAAAAGCGAAGAACAATACCTAGGCATAACACTAGACCAAGATTTAAGCTTCGCATCGCACATCAACAAAACCACAAAAGCAATTTACAATAAAATAAGAGTCCTAAAGAAACTCCACCCCTTCCAAGAGAAGAAGACTTCAGAACAGTATACCCGGCCTTGACATTTCCTCATATAGACTTTTGTAATAACATACTTCAGGGTCCCCAAAAATACACTACAACAGCTACAGCTAGCACAGTACACAGAAGCCAGAATTATAATGGGAGCAAAAAATCTGACCATATCACACCTATACTAAAGCAATTACACTGGCTCCACTAGCAAGCTGGATAATATACAAAGCAATAATAATCATATTCAAAACCATCCACAATCTATCAGCACCATGCCTGAAATCTACAATTCACACATTAACCAGGAGCAGAGAAACAAGGAAATGTATGCAAAACATTAGCCCTATCAACTGAGTTAACAAAGTGCAATCAAGAAACACAGAAAAGAGCCTTCTCAATGAATACCCCAGACCTCTAAAATGCACTCCCCACAAAGATTTCTATAAGAAACTAAAAACTCATCTATTCAAACAACACTTTAAGGACTAATATTCCACTCCCACAACAACTCAGTATTCTCCTCACATCTGTATATAAGTTTTTTAATGATATAATTTGGCGTTACAGTGTTCTTGATGTTAAAGTAAGTTCTTCATTCTATGTAAAGTTCGAGTTCTCAATTCTATGTAAACCGCTTCGATTTATTGATTAAGCTGTATAGAAAAATAGATAAAGAAATAAATAGTGTCAGAAAGCTAGGTCTGGGTCAAAGGTCATGGGTCCTCAGCAGGACAATGACCTAAAACATACATCCAAAAGTATAAAAGCATGATTAAAAAGAACAAATGGACTGTTGTAAGCTGGCCAGCAATGAGTCCTGATCTCAATCCAATCAAGAACCTTTGGAAAGAGCTGAAATCTGCCACTGGTAAAAGGAATCCTGGAAACCTTCATGAGCTGGGACAAATCGCAGTTGAAGAGTGGGAAAATTTCAGCAGACAGATGTATGAAACTTAGATGGCTACAAGAAATGTTTGGAGACTGTCATCACAGCCAAGGATTGTGCAACCAAATATTAGTGACGGGTGCCATTAATCCTATCCAGGTCATATTTTGTTTTTTTCTCAGAAATTACTATGCCTAAATTGCAAACTATGGGGGTTATTCTGTGCAAGAATAGTGGGGATCCCCACTATTTGTGCCTTCACTCGGCTTTGACTAACTTCTCCGCCGGTTGTGCGGGGAAGTTAGACAGGGGCGGAGAAGGGGTGGCTTGGGGGCAGAGTCTGGGCTGGCAACATGTGTGGGGAAGTTATTCTACCTCTAAGGTGGAATAACTTCCCTAGACATGCTTTCATTGAAACACCGGGGCACAGATGGGGCAGGGGGGCCTAAGGATATTCCCTGCAGCCTGACCCTGGCCTTAGGAGGCCAGATCGGGGGTCGGGCTAGGGGGAATAAGCATTTATTCTCCGGCGGCAGGCATTGCGGCTCTTCAATGGAGCCACAGTGCCATGGCAACATGACACCATGGTGCCACAGCTCCATTGAAGAGCCTTGACTGAGTTAGCTGGGGACAGTCCTGCACGTGCAGGCCGGACTGAATCGCAGTCCCGGCCTGCACATGCAGGACTGTTCGTGATTCTGATCCCATGAGGCTAGACGTGCCCTGCGGGATCAGAATCGCAATCCCCTCTGTACGTCTGGTTCAGACCGGACGTACAGTGGGGGATCAACGTCTGGGACAGAATCGGACCCTATGTCTAAGCTGCATACTTTTGAACATGCTATTAAAATATCATGATGACATACAGTTGGGATATTTCCAATTATTTCTTAAGATATTGTACACAACATACCTATAATGCAAGGGTGCCAATCATGTTTACCACAATTATAAGTATGCCTGTCAGCCCTATAGTACATAATTTCACTGTGGGTATGCATTTGGGTGGAACGTGGGTGGAACTCACAAATATACACATAAATGGTAAAATATTATTATTATTTACATACATTCTTTGAAAATCTAAGGGCCCCTTTTACTAATACTTAGGAAAACATAGGAATAAAATAAGCCATGAATCAGATAGATAGTTCGATCTAAGTTTTAGTAAAAGGTACCCTAAGGGCTAGCATTTATACCACCCCTAGAGCTGGTGTTAACGATCATGCCTTGAATGAACACACATTTTCAATCACTTATGCATGTATTTTATAGAGAAAAGTAGGTACCTACTTTTCTTTATAAAACAGCACCTTATAAAATTGTCAGAATAAATGTGCTATACATGCAAAACCTAAGTGTTAAATGTTGAGGGTGTTCCCAGAATTTTTTGGAGGGTAATGCAAAATGTAGTCAAACAACAACTCTAATATCACATTAATGCACATGCACCACTGGACACACAACAGCATGGTTGCCTCACTCACAGACAGACTCATAAAAATTATTGAGAAACCTAAACAGGGTTTTGTACTAATATTCTTGTACATAGCATTAGCCTTTTACTCAGTCTGCCACAACATCCTATTGTCACATCTATAAGAAATTAGGATGCAGAATAAAATATTGGAATGGTTCTGCTCATACTTGACAAGACTGCCAGCAACTGATGAAAATAGGATCACATAAATCTGCTCCATATGCTCAATGGCAAGTAGTTTCACAAAGTTCCGCTTTATCCCACTACTATTCTATAAAAACATACAACCAATATGCGCAATCATATTGTCTCACAATGTTTACTACTACATATATGCAGATGACATTATGCTCTACTTACCCTTCACCACTACAAAGCTCTTCTACACTGCAATAATAAATTGTTTCAATTAAACTGGCCGCTGGTTATTGGAATACAGATTAGCAATAAACTACAAGAAAACAGAAGAACTCTACATAACTAAAAATGAAAGATCCGATATTCATTTGTGACAGTTATGCGCCTCTAAGGCATAGCTGTTGCTGCCAAACTTTAACCCGGATATTCAATCTGGGGCCATATCTGGCCATTGGCATTGAATATCTGGGGTCGCCGCACAGCCGTACATGGCTGAAAAGCTAACTGTGGAGTGACAATATTCAGCCGCTGCCTGGTTAGCTCCGGTGGCGAAAGTTAGGCCAGATTTTGCTGCGCCTAACTTTCACCCTCACTTGGTTTGCAGCTTGTCGTGCTGTGAGGGCTTGTGTGCATCAGTGACGCTGAGAGCTAAACTATCGGTAGTTTATCTACTGGCAGGGTCTCCCAAGATGGACAGGTCTCAGCTGAGATGCCAGACCAAGACAAACCACCCATCTGGGCAGCAGCAGAATGGGATAGTGTTGACGGCAGAGGATCACATTTCTGTGACAACGGCAACAACACCAAACTTAAACTGCGCGGAAGAAAGGCCCGGCAATCTACTTCTGTATCTTGCCATGAAAACCCAATGGATAGTTACAACAAAACAAATTGTGCTGTAGTGCTGAAAGATGTGACCCCCAGGTTGGAAGGCACTCAACTAGCTACTGGGGAAGAGCTGAAGACTTTTCAGAGTAAAGCCAGCATTTAAGATGTGGTTGGATCAAAGCCCTCGGGACGTCTGACTGCTGATGTAGCTGCGCATGAAATGAGAGTCAGAAGCTGTAAAGATATCTTATCATTAGAGAAAGACATCATGCTTGGCAAGATAGAAGGTCAGCGCAAAAGAGGAAGGCCAGCGATGAGATGGATCGATACAATAACAGCAGCTTCGGGTACCAGTCTGTCAACAATGAGCCGCCTGACTGAAGACCGAACACAATTTAGGATAGCTATCCAGAGGGTCGCCATGAGTCGACTCCGACTCGACGGCACTTAATAACAACAACAACTTTCACCACTGAGGGAAACCAGGCAGCTGCTGAATATCGCTGCTACACGGTTATCCCCGGGTACCACCCCCAGAATACCCCCAACATGCTCCAATGCTAAGCGGTTAGCATCGGGGCATATAGCAGCATTACTCTGTGATATACAGCAGCATTTAGAGGCATTTACATGGTTTACAGCTCTGATTACAATGTTGCGGTTGCACGCTAGGCTGATGAAGGGATGGCTTATGAATAGAGAGGGGCATGGTGAGCATAACGCAACAGGCATGGGGGTAACCACCACATGATACCATTGCCTCATGGAATTACCATGGGTGCACCGAACGCCATCTTAATAAATGACCTTCAGTGCACCCGCGGTAGTACTGTACACTGCTGCCGTGCGTTAGTGTACCATTCTGCTATGAGGGGACATGGGATGAGGGTGAAGGGAGATAGATTCAGGAGTGATATGCGGAAATATTTCTTTATGGAAAGAGTGGTAGACAAATGGAATAGTCTCCCAGTGGAGGTGGTAGAGATGAGGACAGTAACTGAATTCAAAAAAGCATGGGACAAACACAGAGGATCTCTAAAGGTAAAAAGGGGACTGTTGTAGTTGTTGATATGGAAGGACAGACTAGATAGGCCATGTGGTCTTGTTCTGTCGTCATTTTTCTATGTTTCTATGTTTCATTCCGTGGGGTAACTGGAAGGAAAATGCTGGCCATGTCCCCGGACATTATGCACAAGGTTTGCAACTACTGCACATTATTTTTAGTGATAAATGCACATTAGTTACTAAACCCTAGCACCCTTTAGTAAAAGGCCCTTTCGTCACTAATGCCCAGTCCTCGAGACACATGATTTCCATACAGTGTTCCAGGCCCACACCTAGACTACCGTAATATCTTTTATCAGGGAATACCAAAATATGCCTTACACTCGCTACAAATGATGATGCATATGACTGCCCATATCTTCCATGGAACATATACATCTGAGTATATTACACCATTACTGAAACAACTACACTGGCTTCCTATAACAAGCCAAACTAAATACAAAGTCCTGCCAAAAATATTTAAAATTTCACACAATTTATCATCTACAGACAATTCTACACAAGACCACAGAGCCAGATTCTGTACACAGAATATGCTAACCAAAGCGCCTGACAGAAGAAAAAGCAACTAAACTCCCTGCACCAGGGCATTATCATATTATGCACCTGGACTTTGGAATCTACTCCCTGACAAGATATGAGCCATTTCAGGTTTGCAGTATTTCATAATGAGCTGAAGACTCGTTTTTTTCTAGAATGGTTTAGAAAAGAAACATAACCCAACCAAAAGGCCCAATCACATATTCAACACACAACTGAAAACACCATGATTACACATTAGCACCACTCTGTTAATCTACTCATTGCTTGAGCATTCAATGTAAAGTTGTTAATGTACCTTCAAACATATTTGACTTTACCCTGTTTGAGTTCAATGTAATATATAAATGTTGTTAATGTTATTTGTAAACTGCTTTGACTTTAAAATAAAGCGGCATGCAAAAATGTGCACGTATGCTTAAAGTTTAGACATGCAAACAAATGGTCAAATGAACACAAAATGTACATGCCTAGTGTGAAGTAATTCACCCATTAAATAGCTAATGCAGCTTAATAAATAGGCCCCACTGAGCACAGGAGATTCACTTGCTCTCCATCCATTACCTTTCTTTTCCCAAGGCCCAGTAGTAAATACCCAGACTTAAACTTCCTATCTCGCTTCTCCTGTGAGAGAGTGTTTTTTTTTGGGGGGGGGGGATAACCTCACCCCCACAATAATTTTCACTGTTTCCAGAGCCTAGACTTGGGATCTCGGGCCCCATGCTGACTAGACATCAGAGGGACTTGTGTGCAGCATAAATACAGAGAAAACATTACAAAGAAAAGAGTTGGCTATGAAATTGGAGAGGAAGGTTCCGAGGAAACATAAGAAAATATTTATTTATTAAGAGGGTGACAGATGTCTGGAACAACATGAGAAAAATACCTGCTGGGGAGAACTGAGGGGGGGGGGGGGGAGGCGGAGGGTTTTGCATATTCTTCTAAGAGATGGAGTACAAGGAAGGAAGATAATATACTGTCCCAGATATAAAGAAATCTTGCAAGTGGTCACACTTAGTGGCTCTGATGTATTCTTAGCAGTGAGGGTAAATGGCATACTGGAATGGCCAGATGATTTTTTTTGTAACTATCTACAATGTTACTATGCTACTATAACCAAATAGCAAAGGTAGTAGAATTTTTGTGCTGTGTTCTATTATTTTTATTGTGTATTTTATGTCATTTTTTGTGATTTCACTATGTGTGTTATTTTATTGTTAACTACTTAGATCCATATTTGGATGGGTGGTACATGAGTATGCTATATAAAATAAATACATAAATAAATGTGAACCAATATTGTGGGCGAATTCCAAGTATTCTTGTGACAGATATGGAGGAAAGTAGCAGGAACAGGTTTGGGAGGTTGCTGTATTGCAAACAGCAGAAGCAAAGGGAGAGGTGACATGGAGAAGTTACCAAGCAAATAGAGGAAACATGGCCTAGTGACACAGCAGGTAATGGAGTTGCTGGGTGAAATCCAACAGGCTATAACTCCACAGCAACCATCCCAGTCAACACCAGCAGGATATAGTAAGTGATATCATTCAGTAAAGAGATAGGAAGAAAACAAGGGGAAGATAAAGATAGGGATATGCAAGGAAAATATTTTTAGTTTGGTTTTGGGTCATTCTTGAACTTTTTTCCCAATTTTTGGACATATTTTCAGTTGTTCCACACATTTATTTTCTTTATATTTAGCTCACACCTTTCTGACAGTATTTCATTTTAATAATATCCTTTAATATGTATTAGTATTGTTAAAACATGTTAGTTGACTTAGGCCCCGACTCCATAAGGCAGATAGTTGGGCAGCTGGGATGTGCTACCCTGCTATCCGCCTTTCCAGTATTCCACCTCTGTCCTCCACTGTACACTCGGAGGGGGGGGGGGGCGATGTGCTGCTGTGCATGCTACGGGGACAGAGGTGTGACAGGGGCAGACAGTGGGCAGAGCATGGGCAGGACCGACCCCCGGACGTGCAGGGCCAATTCTATTGATGGCCCTGTATGTCCAGGGATTGCTGGGAGGACGGCCTCTGAGGTGGAATAAGGGTAGGGTGCTCCCCGATCCTCAATGGCAGCCCCCACTCGGCACAGATGGAGCCCAACAGTGGGTCCCCACCCCCTGATCTGGGCCCCAGTGACACCCGCTGGAGTTCGGGCAGCGGAGTTGCAGCGGTATGTGCACAGCAAGGAGGATCGGTCCGTGGAGAGAACGTCCCCGCGTTACAGCACAGGCACACCAGGACGTGGGAGCGTCTTACTCCCATGTTGCAGGGTCGTGGCCGTACAGACAGCCCAGATGTGCCCCATAGTGAATTGGGCTCCACATGTGTTAATCTGTTCATGTATTTTAATGTATGCTAAATCAATTTATTGTGCAGTAAATTTTTAAGGGTGTGCTATTGAACCAAATGCATGCCAATAAATGCACATGCCCCATAAAGGAAATATAAACTCAAGATAGTGCAAGCTATCAGATAACCAGACTGGAATCAGAAGGATACAACTCCCCACAAATGAATTGGGTCATGTTGATGAGCTGGTGGTGGCTGGGTACCATTCAGTAACACCATCAAAACCTAGGCAACTGAATGTTTGGGCTTCACTCTTACTAGTTTTTTATAGTTGGTTTGATTGCTACAAAATTTAGTAAAAGAAAAGTGATGGGGTGTGGAAGAACATTAGATGATGGATTATGCATAGTACCTTGAATGCTCATCTATCCGGATGGGTAAAGAATGACAGAGAAAGATAAGAAGAACTGACCTGGATAAAGAAGAATATCCTACAAATAGCAGTTTGCACTGAGATATATCCCTGAAGGCATATTTTAGATAGGACGTGGAGATTAAAACTGAGAGCTGAGGTAAAGACATTTAAAAATTTGCAAAGGGAAATAAACATTGGGGGATTAAGCAGGCTATCTCCCTTGTTCCCTCCTATAAAGCAATGGCCAAAAGGAGCACTTTTAAAATCCCTATTCATGCCAAGAAGCAGGACTAAAGTTGGACGTGGATGATTTGGTGCTTACATGTGCATACCCTATAAGCAGGTGTAGATTTATGCCCTACCCAGGCCATGCTCCAACACATCCTCCCTCTACTTTGGACATGGCGCAGGCATCCATGTGGGCATTTCACCTTTCTAAAATGTTATACCACAGCTATATCAAAATATCTCTACAGCAGTGATTACGTGCCTGAAGGAGAATTGCTACCATCTACCATCATCAGTCTAAAAAAACTCCTCTTTTCCACATTTCTAACAATACCTTTTATTAAATCTGCTTTTACCATACAAAACCATACCACTACAATAAATAGCTGGTAGCTTTTTTATAGCTCATTTTGCTGAGGTTTTTTGATGACCTTTCTAAAAGGACCAATTACCGTAAACATGGCCGCAATTTACACATGCATATGACTATGTAGGGTATATAGTAGCACAAAAATATACATATTTAAATTGAACCTAGTGCTTAGACTGAAATAAATTTGCAGACTGGATGGATCAACTAGTCTTTATCTGCTGTCATCTACTATACTACTATAGTACTTCAGCCACTTCGACAGCAATAATTGTTTGGTTTATCATGCTTAATGTTTTTGTTAAAAACATGTTGTGGGAAAGGTACAGATTTTCACTTTTACAGAGACATTTAAATGTAGATGTGCAAGGCAATAGAAATGTTATAAAATGTTAACTGGTATACCTTGAGTTCCCCATTAGGAAGATCCCTTCTTTATCTCATGTGAAGTATCATCTTTGGCAGGGATGTGTTCAGAAAAAAAATTGGTTCAATTTTATGTGATTTTCAGACATTTTTCCTGATTGCTAGACATCTTTAGGGTTTGTTTCACACATACATATTAACTTTTTTAAAATGTGCATTAACGCTTTGTAACACCTGTTAATTGACTTAGCATACATTAATTTGTAGATGAATGAACATTATATTGATTTAGTTTGCACTAAATGTTTAAAAGTATACAAAAAACCCCAATGCATATTAAGAAATGCACAGTCCAGACTTGGATTATTATTATTTAAGTCCACTAGAAGGCATTGCACCCTACAAAAAAAATCCACTTTTCTCCAGACACAGTGCAGCTACCAGAACCTTGCATTCTGATAATAAGAACTAAGAAGAATGATAGTTAGAAACTCAGGAGATCATAATCAAATTGAAAAAGATACAGAAGTTTGAAAAGTATAAAATAAACAAGATGAAGAATGTCTTGCATAAAGCAAGTGCATTATGGGTGTGATTTTATAACAAAGTGCCTTTATAAAAGTTCAAAAAAAGTGCCTGTTTTATAAAAGCCAACACAAATTAAAACACAAAGGTGACCGTTATTTTTTTAATACTTCTTGCTTCAAAAACATGCTTTTCACACTATTTCCACTTATATTGATGTATGAAAAAGAGGCATCGGAAATGGGCACCAAGTCGTATAATTCAGCCACACATACCGTTATTTCTCTTCAGTTGCCTCCCACAAAACTTTTGTTTTTTTATTTTTCCTGTGCAAGAACACCTTGGGGTCTATTCTGTCCATCTTCGCTGAGGACTTGCTCCACCTGTCAGACATTGGACTGGACATATTCCTCAATGACCTACCTGAGACTTTGGAGGATGCCCTTTGGGCTAACACCCAACAAGGCCCGGCGATCTCTGGGCTCTGGCAAGAGATTCCCTTGGTGGGGGGCACGTGAAAGGCGTGCTTCCACGTACCAGTGACCATTACCTGAGCCAGGCCACAAGCACATGCAGAACGCGAGCAAAAGGTACAGTGCGCCCTAGCTACCACCAAGGTGGGGCGCTCTGATGAATCCCCATAGATAACAGCCACCCAGCACAGGTGGCCCCCATGATCGCAAAGTCCAAGATGGATTCCCAAAGGCCACATGGATGCCTTTCAGCTGCCCGACAGATGAAGGAGTGACCCACAATCCAAACTATGTATTCTGGAAAAGAGGAGAGGGCATGGTTAGAGAAGGTAAAAGACAGTCAATCAATGGTGCCAGTTGGATCTAGGCGAATATATGAGGAGTAAGCATGGGACTGCCAGTGCCCCAGTGCCTGGCTCACTCGTATTGGAAGGCCCCTCTCCACCGCTGCTGTTGCAGCCCCTATCCAGAAGGAGTGCATTCCGAATAGGCCAGGTGGTCGTCCTAGCACAACTAGCGATTTCCTGAACACCGCCACAAACTGGAATTTGGAGAGCGGTGTGTCATCGAGGTGTATGAGGAACTGTGATGCCATGGAGGGCTGGGCTGTGAGGTACTGGAGTGTATTGGCCATGGGACATGTGCGAAGCCCAGGTACCACCTTGAGGGAGATTGATTGTCCTTTTCCCCTGGGATCATTTTTGGTCCCAATAATTCGGATGTGCAGCAGCTCCCGTGACGCTATGACTTCCCAAAGTTGAAGACCAGAGGTGGGGTCCAGTTGTTTGGAGGCTGCCACGAGCTCCCTAATTTGGAAAGTGCCAAAGAAGGCCAGCGTGAATGTGATATTTCTGGTGAGGCCACTAGTTACCCAGTAATCGGGCTAGGGGGCGGTAGCCCAGGATCCCCTGAAAAACATGGCAAAGCCAGAGACGCCTGCCGCATCAGTGAAGAGGTCCAATTCAACATTGTTATACGTGCCCTGCTGCCACATATTCACACCGTTGAACATACGGAGGAAATAGGCCCAGACGTCCAGGATCTAAGACAACTCAGAGCGGCCAACTCAGAGTAGACAATTCAATGTGGCCAACTAGGCGTGCTGCACTGAGTTGTCCTAGACCCATTATTGGCACATATATGAGGTGAAATTTGGAAATGTCAAAAAAGTGCAATAGTAAATGCAATAGTAAAACATACAAAAATATTTTATTAAGCTATCTGATAATTGTGGATTTGCCAAATGAAATCTGGAACATCCATTTTGGCTTTAAGGGCAAACTTTAAAAGGCTGCTTCTTCAACCTGGTTCAGAACATGAGGAAGCATTTGGCATTGATAGGTACTGTACCAGAATGCGACATGAACACAGAGTTCACCCTTAAAGCCAAAATAGTTGTGGCCTTAGCATTTGTGCCTCTCCCGGACTTGGGAGATTATGTTGCTGCTCTGGAAGGACACCTGCCCAAAGAGCTTCATCCTCTGCTCAACTGGTTCAAGAACAGCTACATTGATCGCCCAAATAGGAAAGGAATGGTAGTTGATCTCCTCTCTTTCCTCTATCTATGTGGAATCTGTTCAATAGAACACTGAGTGCAGAAGATCACACTAACCACCATTCTGAAGCTGCTCACCGTCGCCTCCGAGCCAAACTTGGAATGTGCCATCCCACAATCTGGAAGTTCATTGATGGTCTCAGAAAGGTGCAGAAGGGCAGAGATGCCTATTATGAACAGCTCGTTTCAGGTCACAATCCTCCAGCCAAGTTGAAATACCACAAAGCTGATCAACGTATTTCAAAGATTATGTCAGATTACGGGACTAGACACTCTATAGAATACTTGCATGCCATAGCTCATAATTATCAGATAGCATAACAAAATCTTTGGATGTTCCAGACTTCATTTGACAAATATGAAATTATCAGATAGCTTAATAAAATGTTTTTGGATGTTTACTATTACACTGAGTTGGCTTGCACTGAGTTGTCCGCACTATGTTGGCCGCTCTGAGTTGGCCGCGCTGAGTTGTCCCATTCTCGATGTCCATGTCCTGTTTCAAATTCTGTGAGACATGAAGATAAGGGTGACCCTTGCGCAGGCCAGCTGTCGCATATGTGAGGTGCCTCAGGAAAGGGCGACCCATCGGGATAATCCTGCATGCAAAGTTAAGGGAACCGATGAGCAACTGAGCCATCTGGAGAGTGATCTTCCATTTCCCCCTCACGGCAACGAGTTTCTCTTTGAGGACTTCCAACTTGTTCCAGGGAAGTCGGGTGATGTCTTGCCTTGTATTGATCTCAATGTCCAGGAACGACAGCATCTGGATGGGTCCGACTCTCTTGTCCTGTGCCAGTGGGATGCTGAATTCCTTTGCCATATCCTGCAAGGTATCCAAGAGCATTGCACATATGGTGGAATGTTCCGGACCAACGAACAGGAAGTCATTGAGGAATAGGACTATGGACCACCCAGTCCGCTGCTGTACTACCCAGTGGAGAAAGGTGCTGAAAGCCTCAAAGGCTGAACAGGACAATGAGCAACCAATCGGCATACATCTGTCGAAGTAGTACATGTCCTTGAAGAGGAATCTAAGCAGGGGAAAGCAGGAGGGGCGGATAGGAAGGAGCCTAAAGGCCGACTCTATGTCCACCTTTGCCAGGTACGAGCCCTGTCCAAATAACCTAACAATGTCCAGGACCTGGTTGAAAGAGGCATACTGCACTGCACAGGCCTTGCCCGGTATGTAATCATTCACAGAGTCCCCCGAAGGGAAGGAGAGGTTGTAAATTAATCTGTACTTCTCAGGGGTTTATTATGGGACCACTGTCAATGGGGAGATGTGAAAGTCAGGAAATGGTGGATGCTGAAGGAACCGGCCATGTGTCAAAGGCTCACATCTGTGTCGATCTTCTCCTGCACAATGCACCAAATGTGTCGCAGTGGCTGAGTAGGATGAGCGAGGGGACCCTGGATGTGCCCTTGAAATTGGATCATGAAGCCAAAGCGGAAGCCCTCCCTGAGGTGCCTAGCATCATCCTTTTTTGGTAGATATCAAGCCGTGGTCCAAGGCTGCAATGGAAATGGGTGTAGGGGCTTGTTGGAAGGCGGAGTCACTGCTTTGGTTGCTTTACGGTCTTTGACTGCATCCTCCTGGTGCACTGAGATGCGGGGTGAGAGATTGCACAGTAGAGGCAAGAATGTTGATATTTGCAGTCACGAAAGGAACACATGCCTTTGTTGTAGCACCTGCAGGCATCATTGCTCGGTGCAGGCTTGCTTGTGGTGGGCACACTTCACTTTTGAAAACTCTGGTTGTACTTAGAGTTCATCCTCCGAAGCCAAATCCCCATGTCATAAGAACATAAGATATGCCATACTGGGTCAGACCAAGATCCATCAAGCCCAGTATTCTGTTTCCAACAGTGGTCAATCTAAGTACATAGCAGTTTCCCCAAAAGACACAGGTTCCACAATGCTTGTATTGGGTCAAGCAGTGATATCCTGGGTCCCTTTTTAATAATGGTTTATGGACCTTTCCTCCAGGAACTTGTCCAAACCTTTTTTAAACCCAGCTACACTAACAGCTTTTACTACATCCTCCAGTAACAAATTCCAGAGTTTGATTACACGTTGAGTGAAAAAATATTTTCTCATCTACACCCCATGACAAGTTGGGACGCACTTCCATATTGTCATGGAAATGCTCATTGTATGACAACCAAGCATACCCCTCATACTCCTTTGTAGCAATGAAGATGGTGTCCATGTATGCCAACACGTGCTCAAGCTGGGAGGGATTTTTGCAGCACTTGATGCTGATCATATGGGCATATGCGGTGGTCCAGTTGAGAATGGTAAGCAGAATGTGCCACTCTCCTGGGTACAATAGATCACCCATCTTAGCTCTTTTCTTTGCATTGCGCCAGTGCCTCTCTGCTAAAAGCTTGAAGATGTCAAACTATTCCCTTTGGATGATCTTCTTCTGGAGGGACCTCAGGACAGTTTCTCTCAATTCCGTTGTGCTGGGCGGCAAAGAATCATGGATGCTAGCAGCCCTGACTCTCTCAGCCTCGAGGGAGGAGGAGGAGGACGAGGACTGAAGGAAGAGGATGGGCATGCTCACCTGTGCCTCTTCCTATGTTTGTGAGAGGGTTTGGAAGATGGGCTGGGCATTAGGGGCATTCACCAGAGGGATAGAGGGAGAATCAATGGAAATAGTCTCACCTGACTTCTCTGTTGCCATGGGTTCCATTGGCCACGACGGGGCTGCCCCAGATGCATTCTGCAGTTCAAATTGCTGGGACAGCATGGACTGAGTGCTGTCCATAAGATGTGTTTCCAAGATCTTGGAATCCAGCCCTTGCACAGATGCAGACCTCAGGATGACTTGCCCCCTTGTGGAGTGAGTGGCGATGGCAGCGTCTTTCCCATCGAGAGCTGCTCTGGGAGGGAGATCGACCCAAAGAGTTGCTGTGCAAGGCCCGGTGCCCTCTCCTGCAGTGCCAGCAATGTGACCGGCAGCTCCGACTGTGTGATAATCTATGACGGTACTGGCTCTGCGCAGAGCTTGACAAGCTCCAACTCTGGTTGTTCGCACTTGAAGATGTAGAGTGATGTTGCCTCCTTCATCTGGGCAGTGTCTGAGGTATGTGGGTGTGTCGGTCATGCTGTCTGTATGCCCCAGGGGAATGGGTGCTATGGGATGGAGGGCACCTCCTAGGGTGGTCAGTGCAGGTGGGTCATGTGCCCATTGCACCCTGGCATGATGGAATTCTGGCCCACTGGTGTCATGGGCGGGAGAAGATGCCAAAGGGTCCATGCCAGAGACTGCAGCCGGTCAGTTTGGGGTAGGCGTATTGGTTGCAGCTCACCCAGTGTCCCCTGAGCACCATCCGGGGGTCAAGGCCATGTGTTGAATGGCCAGGACTAATCTTTATGCCACAGCTGCCCCCTTTTGAGTCAGGGGTGTCGGGGGTGCCGGCATATCTTGCCAGGAGTTTTATGAGTCTTTGGGAGTGACCTGTAGCTCTACCTGTGGTGTCCAAGGCCACGCCTGTTGAGGGGCACAGGGGTCAAGAGTGCCCAAGCAATCGCCAGGCTGATGGGTAAGTTCTCCATGCTGCAGGGTGTCTTCTGGGCATGCCGATGGTCTGGCTATGACCACAACCCCTCAGGCAAGTGTTTCCCTTGAAGAGGCATGGCTAAGCTGGTAGGCTGCTCCTCTCCTACTGGCTCCTCCATGTGCTGGAGAGCCTTCTGCTCACAAGCAGCTCAGGGGGATCTTTTCACCCCTGAGCTGCTTGACTCTTGTCCCACTACTGGCTGCACTACTCCTGACTGCTTGTGCGCTGCTCAGCTCCCCTCTCAGGGCGACAACCAAGTAGAATGCCAGGCCTTTCTTACGAAGCAATGGGGGCAAGATGACCTGCCCGAAGCAACAAGGAGTGCCAGAGGAGTAGAACCCTGGTCTCTCGGTTACCAAGCAAGTGTCTCACCACTAGGCTGCTGCTCCACCTCCTCTGGGGGCTCTGAAAAGAGCCTTTTTTGCTCTCTTAGCCTCTGGCTCCCGAGGTCTGCCCTCTCTTGGTGGATGATTGGACTCGAGCCCCTTAAGAGAAAGGGCACTCTTCTTCCTTCCCTCCAGCTGAGCCCGAAGCTCCAGGGATCAGAGAGGCAGGAAACAGCCCCCCAGCAGGAGGGGGTCAAATGGATGAAGGGGAGCAGCAGCACGAAAAGCAGCTCCAAAAAAGCAGAAGTAGACTATCTGAAAGGAGGATCACTCTGCTCTTTCTGCTTTTATCAGGGGCTGAGATCTTGCCAGGGCAGGTGGGACTGGCGACAATTGTTGCAACAGTTTCCCAGAGGCTGGAGATTTTCCAGCCACATTCCGGTGAAATCCCATCACCCTCCGAGAGGCAGGGGAGGGGCGGACGGGCCTGCTGCCATGTTAAGCAGCGGACCCATCGTACTCACACTCGACTCCTTGATTATACTGGTGATGGTATGAGGATGGCAATCATTGATCAAATCCTGCTAAATGATTGTCACGGTGAACTTAAAGTTATGGCATTGAGAACAACATTGGATTTTTAAATTGAACACAGTGGAGCCCTATGGACTTAGGGCAGGGCTTGACAGATCCCAGGCACCAGGTCACCATGGTGACAAGAAATTACTATCTGGAACCTGAGATTTATTTGTCTTGTACCACCACAGAAACAACTGGGGATGCACTTTACCTGCAGCTCCACACAAAAAATATAGCAGGCCATTGTACAAAGTATGCATACTTCAGGAACTTTGTGCTTTCTGCACCACATCGCTCTCTGTGAGTTTGAGCTCAGGGCTCTAATGTTTCGCAAGACCAGTGTAAGAGTGTTTGCAGCAATGCTTGCGCTGGTCTCATGAGACTTCACATGTCAAGACCAACGTTTGAGTTCCTGCATCGCATGGCTCAAACCTGTAGAAAGCCACATAGTGCAGAGTAGGACATTCCTGTTTGTGTTAGTAAGCTCCTACAATATCTCTGCATGTCATTAATCTTTTACATATTATCCCTTTAGGAATGATCTTTATTTTGGCTCTGACTTTCCACAGTAATATGTTTGCATAAACAAATTTTCTAAACTTTAACAAGTTAACGTTTTGTTAGCATTATATGTAAACTAAAGTCATTAAATTGCCTGCCTGCCAAGAGGAATGTAACTTGATATATAAAGTGGTGGATGTGGGGGTGGGGATTAGAGGCTGTGGGATGGCTTTCTGTGGGTGAAGGATAGCTAGAGGAGGGAGTTGGTTATATGGGGAGGAATAGGGGTTTGGGGGATTGATTGACTTTTTCCTAGGTGATGAGGGTTAGCTGGGGGGAATGTAGTTGGCTTCATGGGGGAGGGGCTTGCAGGTGACTGACTGGCTTCTTAGATGGTGAGGGCTAGCTGGGGCAATGCCAGACTGTCTTCTTCGGTTGAGAGGGCTAGCAGGGGGGAATGTGGCCAACTAGTGGAGGAGGGATAAAGAAGAGAAACACTGGGTAATGATAGAGCTGGGGAAAGAGAGGGAGAGACTGGGAAGGGGGGGGGGGGGTTACTGGCTCTGTATTTCAGCCACTGGGCAACAGTCACAGGCGTGAATAAAATGGAAAGACAGAGTCCTTTATTAAACCAACGGCCACCCAACACAGGCCATGTTTCATACCCTTCGTCAGGGGCTAGCCAGGCAAGAAACTAAAAACATAAACATATTAATCATGAAAATGATAAAAGAACAAACAAGCCAAGCCTATAATAAAAACGTTACAAACACTAATATTAAAAGACATGACAATAAATATATAAAGCAATGTAAGAACATAAAAAAATAAAAACAATAATGGAATAAATATGAATATAAGAATTAAAACGAAAGTGCTCGGGACCTAATATAAAATGTGCGCAAGTAAAATTAAATACTAACCTCTGTTGCAGTTCATAAAATAAATCTTACTCCCCTGACGAAGGGTACGAAACACGGCCTGTGTCGGGCGGCCGTTGGTTTAATAAAGGACTCTGTCTTTCCGTTTTATTCACGCCTGTGACTGTTTCTCTTGTGTTCAGCGTGATTTGTGCTTTTGCGGTGTTGTACTTTCAGCCACTGGGCTGCAGCAGTGACTAAAGGCGTGATTTACTAAGCTTTGCTTTGCCTTCGACATAGAATACAAAAGCAGCTTCATCATGCTCTAAAGGAGCTACGTAGACCTTGGAGGGGATATCCTCTCACTTCCCTCCCCTCTCCCGCTCTTCAACTTTGTACCTAAGACAATGGAGGTGGAAGTCTCAGTTTTTGGCTCCAAAGGTTTTGCACTGGCTCCTAAATTCAAATAAAATTTGTAGAGGCCTCATACAAAGCATTTCTTTTCTCATAATTTAAGCTTGTTATTCCATTTGCAACAACACCTTTCTTTAAGAGTAACATCCTGCATATTCACATGTACACCCTATCCAGTAGTTCCCAAACCTGTTCTGGGGGCTCCCCCACCAGTCGGGTTTTCAGGATATCCACAATGAAAATGCAGAGAGATTTGTATACAATGGAGGTAGTGTAGGAGGGATTAGAGCTGTGTGAGGGCTCTGGTTTTGTTTTAACCAGCCAATGAAGATAGTTTTTGCTATCCATTCATAGCTAACCACTGATGAGTCAGTCAGTAGAGATGGCGGGTATAAAAATGACCAAATAACTTATCTATATTCAAATACAGCCAGATATATCTGAATATACACTTAGTTAATAGTTGAACAGTTATCCATTTACTTTACCCAAATACCACACTGAATATTTTCCTGGTGTCCTAATGCAGCTTAGAAGTATGGAAACCACATATCCTATCAGCCGCTTTTGAGGAGCCCAGTTTTCAGTCAGACCATTGTACCTAGAGAAATGCCTATTTTACAATGTGACTGGCTTTGAAAATAGCCCTCCTCACTAGCTAAAAAAGCACAGTTACTTACCTGTAACAGGTGATCTCTGGGAACAGCAGGAATAAGTCTTCACATATGGGTATCGTCGGTACTGACGGAGCCTGCACGGGAACGCTCCCCAGCGTCCAGTAAGAAAGCTTTTGGGAGCATCCCACAGCGCCTGTGCGCTGCCTTCCCGCCTTTCCCAACCGCCTCTCTCCAGTTCGAGTTTTAAAGCTGAGACAAAGAGAGAGAGAGGAAAGGAAAGAAAGATAGAGAGATACAACTCCTAGGGGAGGTGGGTGGGTTGTGAAGACTTATTCCTGCTGTTCCCAGAGATCACCTGTTACAGGTAAGTAACTGTGCTATCTCCAGGAACAAGCAGGAATGAGTCTTCACATATGGGGACTCCCTAGCTGCAGATGCCAGGGGAAGACCCCAGGTTGTGTGTCCTTGAAAAGGACTCTACCTCCTCCCATGGATCTCTGGCATCCAACCAGGATAGGTGGGTAGGAGTTGATTAGGAATGGAACAGGTGTTTGAGAACAGCCTGACCAAACAAGGCATCCCGGCGGGAGTTCTTGTCCAAGCAGTAATGGGCTGTGAAGGTATGAACCGAGGCCCAGGTGGCCGCTCGACAGATTTGGTCGATGGACACAGAGTTTAGATGAGCCATTGAGGCTGCCATGGCTCTCACATTGTGAGCTGTGACATGGCCCTCCAGAGAAAGGTTTCTATTCTAGTAGGCAAAAGAAATACACTGAGCAATCCAGTTGGACAGTGTTCTCTTAGAGACTGGAAGTCCTAAATGAGAAGGATCAAAAGCGACAAAGAGTTGAGAAGACTTTCTATGTTGCTGTGTTCTTTGTAAGTAAAAAGCAAGAGCTCTCTTACAATCCAAGGTATGAAGATTCCTCTCTGCACTTGATGCATGAGGTCCTGGAAAAAAGACAGGTAAATATACCTCTTGGTTCAGATGAAAAGGCGAGACCACTTTAGGCATAAAGTGTGGATTGGTCCTGAGGACTACCTTATCATGATGGAACCTTGTATAAGGTGGATTAGCCACCAAAGCTTGCAACTCACTGATGCGGCGTGCTGAGGTGACTGAAATGAGAAAAATAACCTTCCAAGAAAGAAATTTCAAGGAGGTGGTGGCTAAAGGTTCAAAGGGTGGCTTCATGAGCTGGCTAAGAACCAGGTTTAAGTCCCATTCCACTGGAGGTGGTCTAATGGGAGGTTTAGTTAAAAGAAGGCCTCTCATGAATCTTGCTATAAGAGGATGAGAGGAAATAGGTTGTCCATTGAGAGGCTTAAGGGACGCTGCAACAGCACTCAAATGGACTCTTACTGAATTCGTTTTCAGACCTGCATGGGATAGATGCAGGAGATACTCTAGTAGAGAATTCAGAGGTATTGCAAGAGGGTTTAGACCCTTCTCTGAACACCAAATGGTAAATCTTTTCCATTTGAAAGCATAGGAACGTCTAGTAGAAGGCTTTCTAGAGGCATGAATAACATCTCTGACTTGCTGAGATGAAAATCTTGAAGGTCTAAGCCCTCAGCAACCAAGCCCTGAGATGGAGCGACTGGGGGTTTGGGTGCCATAATGTTCCCTCTTCCTGGGATAGAAGGTCTGGTGCAGAGCCCAAGTCCAGGGAGGGAGCTTGAGAGAGATGCAGAAGTAGAGGGTACCAGACTTGGCGTGGCCAATGTGGTGCTATGAGGATCATGGTCCCTCGATCTCTCTGAAGCTTGAATAGTGTTTTGGGAATTAGGGGAATTGGTGGAAAGGCATAAAGGAAGTCTTGACCCCAGTGAAGGAGGAAGGCATCCTTGGCCTGAACTCCCTGACACGGAATTCTGGAACAGAACTGGGGAAGTTTGGCATTCCACGGACTTGCAAAGAGGTCTATGTCCGGGGTTCCCCAAATTCGAAAAATCCTGGCTACTTGGTCCTTGTGGAGGGACCATTCATGTGGAAGCAGAACTCGACTGAGTCTGTCCGCCCAAGAGTTTTGAACGCCTAAAAGATATACTGCCATAAGATGAATGTGATGCTCTCTGGCGAAGGCCCACAGTTGCAAAGCTTCATTGCAAAGCAACAGAGAGCCAGTCCCGCCCTGCTTGTTCACATAGAACATGGCTACTTGGTTGTCCGTATGGATGAGGACTGTCCTGTAGCTGAGCAGGGTATGGCACACTCTGAGAGCTAAGAATATTGCTCTGAGTTCCAATAGATTGATATGCAGAGAAGTCTCCTGTGGAGACCAGATGCCCTGGGTGGAGAGATCTTGTAGATGAGCTCCCCAACCCTTTGGAGAAGCATCTGATGTGAGAGTTGCTTGGGGTAGTGGTTGCTGAAAAGGGGACCCCAGCAACAGGTTTTGAGAGAACTTCCACCACTGGAGAGACCAAAAAAGGCGACTGGAGTTTGCTATTTTGTCTGACAGGCAACCTGATGCCTGAGTCCATTGGGTGGACAAAGTCCATTGAGCTGCCCTCATGTGAAGGCGAGCATATGGAACCACATGCACGGTGGATGCCATGTGGCCTAATAGTTGTAACATCTCAGAAGCAGTTAATTGGGACTTTAACTGAATCTGGGAGACTAACTGCACTAGACATAGGCAACGGGCCTGAGGAAGATAGGCCCTTGCAGTTGTGGTATCCAGCAAGGCCCCTATGAACTCCAGAGACTGAGTAGGGGTTAGATTGGATTTTGGGATGTTTATTACTAGTCCCAAATACTGAAGGATATGCATTGTGCAGGTTAGGCAAGTCTGGGCCTCTGACTGGGATGGGGCTCGAATGAGCCAGTCATCCAGATATGGGAATACGAATATTCCTAGAGTGCGGAGAAATGCAGCTACTACTGCTATGCATTTCGTGAACACCCTTGGTGCAGAGGCCAGACCGAAAGGAAGCACCCTGTATTGGTAGTGCTTTCCTTGAAAAAGGAACCGAAGGAACCTTCTGTGTGTTGGATGGATGAGGACATGGGTGTACGCATCCTTGAGATCTAGAGAACAAAGCCAGTCCTGACTCTGAAGGTATGGAAGCAGAGCCCCTAGAGAAATCATTTTGAATTTCTCCTTGAATAGAAACTTGTTCAATTCTCTGAGATCTAATATGGGTCTGTAGCCCCCTGTTTTCTTTGGGATAAGAAAATAAGGGGAGTAGAACCCTGAGCCCTGTTGAAGAAGAGGTACTTCTTCTATTGCCCCTTGGGCAAGAAGGGTAGCAATCTCCTGACCTAGAAGGTTGAGGAGAGATGTTGGAGAATTGAACTGTTTCACCATGGTGTGAGGAGGAAGGCTTAAGAAATGAAGCTTGTACCCTTCCTTTATGATGGAGAGGGTCCATTGCTCTGCTGTGATTTGCTCCCATCTGGGAGCAAAGTAAGTCAACCTTCCTGGAATGGTGAGGGGCTCTGGTTTTTCCAGAGCTAGAAAGGCTAAGTTCTCTAGTTGCAAGTCAAAGGCCCTGAGGAGGTTGAGGCTGCTGGGCTGTGGTAGGCCTGGCAGCCTTTGACTTGGCCTGTTTAGGTGGTTGCTGACGCTTTGCAGCAAAATGACCTGCAGAAGATGCCTGCCCATGAGCAGGATAATATCTTCCCTTTTTAGAAAAAGATGTCTTTTTGAACAATCTTTTCTTAACAGGGGCAGAGGTAGACTTTGAAAGTCGATCCAAAGCAGAGTTCTCAGCATCCATCTGAGTGGCCTTTGCTTGCCAATCCCTGCCAAACAGGTTTTCACCTGTACAAGGAAGGTTTCCCAACTCATCTTGGACCCAGAGTTCCAAATCAGAGGCTTGTAACCAAGCAATTCTGCGTGCACCTATGGCAATAGCCGTGGCTCTGCTTACACACTCAAAAGAGTCAAAGGCTGCACGGTTGGAGAATTTGGAAACATCTTGGGCATGTTTTATCCAAGTGAGAAATTTCTTCCTTTTATCTTATGAAATAAAAGGAGCTAAAGTCTGCAGATAATCTGTGACTTCTTTTAGAAACATCCCCATATAGAGACTATAGGAGTTGATTCTGGCAGCAAGCATATTGGCCTGGAAAATCCTTCGGCCAAAAGCATCTAGAGTCCTACATTCACGTCCTGGAGGGTTAGATGAGTGTCTCTTTGCACTCTTTATTTTCTTCATAGCAGACTCAACCACAATAGAGTGGTGAGGAAGCTGAGTCTTATGAAAACCAGGACAGGGAGGGACACGGTACATGGTGTCTAACCTACGAGAATGAGGAGAGGTGGTGAGAGGAGTCTCCCACATGCCCAACATGAGATCATAAAGAATCTCATGAATAGGTAAGGTAGCTGCTTCCTTAGGAGCCTTAGGATATTGCAAAATATCTAATTGCTTGGCTCTAGGCTCTGACTCAGAGGCCACTGTGATGGAGAGGCCTCTAGCCACTTCAGTAATGAAGTCTTGAAAAGACAAGTCCTCTGGAGGAGACATTCTTCGTTTTGGAGAAGCAGACTCCTGAGGAAGAAGTACTGGTGCATCGACAGAAGCCTCCGACTCATCAGAGTCTTCGGAGAAATCGAAGTATCGCCTGTCTGGATGCTCCTGTTGTGATAAGGAAGCTTATCATAGTTCAGGAAGGAGCTATAATAGAGGTGAATTGGCTCTGAACAAGCAAACTGTCTTGGCTGGTAGAAAAAATAAAACAGAATGTTTTCATAAAAGACTACCAGTCCCAGAATGCACCTGGTTTCAAACAGCCTCTAGAAGAGCTGAAGTGGGGAAACGTGTGTTCAATCAGGAGAGCTATGAGGTAATCCCCAATCACTCATCTCCAAGGGCAGGGCTTGATTCAGCACAGCTGAGCTGTGCTAGGGTGGAGTATCCCTCTAAACAAGTTAAAAGTAAAACATATTCTACACAGAATCAGTTGAGGAACTAAGAGCTCAAGGACAGAGAGAGGAAGCAGCAGCATCAAGGTGGAAGGAAGAAGAGGAAAACATCTTGGAGGTCTAAAGAAGGAGCCCATAGCAGTATGTGTGTTGGGAGTCATTCCAGAGGCAAGCATACTCCATTGGACTGGAGGAAGCCAGAGGAGTGGGGTTACAGAGCCAGGAATTCACGGACGGCACCTGTGAGGGAGACGGCTGCATTTGGAAGGGGCCCTAAGACCAGTGCAAGAAGGTATGTGAAGAGAGACCCAGTGTCCAGGGATCTGGATTGGAAGGCTGGACATAAAAGCTGGATTACTTACTGGCCAGGATATCTGGAGAGGAAACCTAACAACAAAGGAAGCTCAGGTATGAACACTGATCTATGCCCTAGCTCTTCACTTGGAAGACAGCAGGGAAACAAGTATTGTCCTGAGAGTGCTCCATTAAGGAATTCCTCTGAGCCAGACCATGATATTGATTCTATGATAGTTGAAGAAGAAGGAGATATTTTAAATGATCAGAATGAATACATGGATTGCTCTCTGAATAAGCTGCTGTGGTAAAATACTTTCAGAAATACAACAACCATCAAAAGGGAACTATAACTTGTTCTTTTATCTACCCAGAAAAGCCTGCAAGAAAGCTTTAGGATAGGATTTGAGCCACGTAGAGAAAGGGAACCAGCAAAGGGGTTTGCAGCTGGCTAATGATTGGTAATTAAGCCATGCACAGTTGCACGTGAGCTCTGAAAGGAAACTACTGTTTGTGTGTGAAAATAGAAGAAAGTTATTCTTGAAAAAGAACAGTTTTTGGTTACTTTTGGGTTTTGTTTTTGCTTTTGGAGCACTGCTAAAAGGTATTATCAGGAGCCCTCAAAAAGACCTTTTCTGTTTCCCCATCAAGGTCTTTATTGTTTGTTTGATTGCTTAAGAAGTTCAGTTGCTGATATCATGATTTGTTTTTCCTAAGTATAATACTGAAAGCAAGTATCCTTTTGTGTTACCAAGTAAATCTGTGTGGGAGAATTAACCCCATAAATAAAATATATTTTTCTTTGCTTACACTCGAGCAACACAACTCATTATTTTGTGAACGGCTGATTCTGGTATGAATGGACTACGTCCCCCACAATCCTTTGCAAGTCATAATAGTATTTTGCCTTTGCCAAGACTGTGGACATTCACGCCCAGCGCCCCCGTTTACACTGTAAAGCCCGATACGCGTACCGAGTGGGATCGACATCGGGAGTAAGCGGTACCGGTTTGGTACCAATGGGCATCATAGGACAGGGTAAAGATGCAGTCGACACCAAAGCCGATGTCGATGCAATCGGTACTGGCACCGGGAACGGTGCCGGTGCCGGGGTTGGTACCGGCAACGGAGATTGTTGCGGTACCGGAGGCATCGAAGCCTGCATAAACGCCGTAAGGGTGCGCTGCATGGACAGAATTTTCTGATCCATCGACGCCACCAAAGTCTGGATGTCGATACCAGTGGAGGCCACCGGTACCCCAGAACACGGCAACAGGTGATCGGTCGAGGCCGAGCCATCGATGTCAACCTGTGACCCCATAGACAATGCTTTGGAAGCCGAAACTTCCCGCCGGGGTAATTTTGCCGGAGCGGAATCCTCGAGGACAAGCCCAGAGGCATCTCGATGCTTAGAGGGAGATTTGCCCTTCGAGGACCGGCTAGATTTATGTTTGGTTACCTGAGATCCATGGGAGGAAGAAGAAGCCCTGGAAGACGTCGATGCCACCGAGGCTGCATCAGAGAGAAACAGGGTACTGAGCTTGGCTGCTCGGTTCTGCCGACCTCTTTTAGACATCATGGTGCAGGACACACAATCCGTGATGGAATGGTAAGGACCCAAACATTTGAGACACCAATCATGGGTGTCGGTGACAGAAATAGTACCGCCACATTTTGTGCACTTTTTGAACCCGGAAGCGGGCTTCTCCATGAGGAGAAAATATTTAGGCCTAAGGCCCAAACTGAAAATGCACAGCTGAATAAAGAAAAGGGTTTTTTGTTTTTTTTTTAAAGAAGAAAGAAAAGAAAAGACCGGCGGTACCGGTCTGACGTCGAAGGCAGACGCGACACAGAAAAAATAAAGAAAAAAATAAAGAACTTCTTCTGCGGTGACAGGAACACGACCTGCTGGCTCCGCGGAAAAGAAGAACTGGAGAGAGGCGGTTGGGAAAGGTGGGAAGGCAGCGCGCAGGCGCTGTGGGATGCTCCCAAAAGCTTTCTTACTGGACGCTGGGGAGCGTTCCCACGCAGGCTCCGTCGGTACCGACGATACCCATATGTGAAGACTCATTCCTGCTTGTTCCTGGAGATTACTATTTATATTTATATCCCAATTACATGACCTATAGCAATTTCAGATTGAGGAAAGACTATCAGCATGACAATGTTTTAATGTCATATCAATAAAGTTTCCTGAT
Source organism: Ichthyophis bannanicus (assembly GCA_033557465.1). NCBI lineage: Eukaryota > Metazoa > Chordata > Amphibia > Gymnophiona > Ichthyophiidae > Ichthyophis > Ichthyophis bannanicus. The sequence continues at coordinate 192,411,584 of CM066032.1, forward strand.
TCTGAATGTGTCATGGGGTCTGAATGTGTAATTGGGATGTAAAGGTAAATAGTGAGGCTAATTTTGAAAAAGAAGTTATATGTTTATTGGAGACTGGTAAACATATGTCTTCCTAATTTGTGTATTTTCAGCTACTATATACTGTAGATAATAGTATCTATACTAAGAACATAAGATAAGCTATACTGGGTCAGACCAAGGACCATTACGCCCAGTATACTGTTTCCGACAGTGGCCAATCCAGCTCACAACTACTTAGCAGTTTCCAAAAAGACACAAAGGTTCTACAATGTTTGTATTGGGGCAATCAGTGGATTTCTCGGGTCTTCTTAATAATGGTTTATGGACCTTTCCTCTAGGAACTTGCCAAATCTTTTTTAATCCCAGCTACACTAACAGCTTTTACTACATCCTCTAGTAACGAATTCCAGAGTTTGATTACACGTTGAGTGAAAAAATATTTTCTCTTATTAGTCTTAAATGGGTCACACTGTAGCTTCAATACATGTCCCCTAGTCTGGCGTAAACAATTGATCTATGTTTAGCTGTTTCACTCCATTCATTAATTTATAGACCTCTTTCATATCTCTCCTCAGTGGTCTCTTTTCCATGTTGAACCTTTTAAGCCTCCTCACAGGGGTATCCTTCCATCCCCTTTACCATTTTGGTGGCTCTTCTCTGTACCTTTTCTAATTCTGCTATGCACTTTTTAAGATATGGCGACCAGAAATGCACACAATAATTAAAGTGCAGTCACAGCATGGAATGATACAAAGGCATTATAATATCCTTTGTTTTATTTTCCATTTTTTTCCTTATGATACCTAGCATTCTATTTGCCTTCTTGGCCACCGCTGCACACTGGGCGGAGGGTTTCAACATGTTATCCACGATGACACCTAAATCTTTTTCCTGGGTGGTGGTTCCTAATGTGGAATCCTGAATCGTATAACCATAGCTTGGGTTGTTCTTTCCTAGGTACATAGCTTTACAACTTGTCCACATTAAGTTTCATCTGCCATTTGAACGTCCAGTCTTCCAATTTATCAAGCTCCTCACAATCCTCTTGGGTTTTAACAACTTTGAATAATGTTGTGTCATCTGCAAATTGAATTACCTCACTTGTTGTTCCTATTTCCAGGTCATTTACAAATATGTTAAAAAGCAGCGGACCCAGCACAGATCCCTGGGGTATTCCACTATTCACTTTTCTCCATTGGGAAAATTGGCCAATTAGCCCTACCCTCTGCTTTCTGTCTTTTAACCAGTTCCTGATCCACAGTAGTAAACATCCTCCTATCCCATGATTTTTTAAATTTCGCCAAGAGTCTCTCATGAGGAATCTTGTCAAAGGCTTTCTGAAAATCCAAATACACTGTCTCTATAGTGGTGCGGAGTGAGAATTGACTGAGGGCAGCACAAGAAATTATCTTATATGGATATTCGTTTAGCTTAGATTTGCTCAATAGTGAGCCTAACTAAATGGATAGCAATGATGGTGCTGACGGTAATGCTGATTATTTATTTGCATTTAGCTGACACTTTATCAGTAGACATTCAAGGTGAGTTGTGTTCAAGTATGGTAGGTATTTCCCTGTCCCCAGAAAGCTTATAATCTAAGTTTGTACCTAAGACAATGGAGGGTTAAGTGACTTGCCCAAGGCTATAAGGAGTATAAGTAGAATTTAAACCCTGGTCTCTCTGCTTTAATCACTTGGTTACTTTTCCACTTTGGCACCAGCCTCTGAATTAATCCACTTGCTACCACTATTAAAAATTGACCTGAGTATTGTTAGCTAGTGGAGAAGAAAGCAAACTGACACCTCTCACTTCTCACACATAGTATTGTCCACATTGCCCTCACTTAAAAATCAACATCCATGTCTTCTAGGATTACACCTTACAGCATAAGACATTTTATGAAGAAACTAACACCAGACAAGATAAGTAAGACAAAAGCTAAATCTTTATTGATAGGAAAATCAACAGGATGGTCAGAGACTAGTTGAGCTGTTGGAGTGGCTAGTGGCTTGTCTTCTCCTTGATTCTTTGGTCACTGTTGCTGCTAGGCGTGGAACGGTGACCTCCGCTGCTCCTCCAATTGCTACTGCTGCCGCAGCTGCAAAAACGCTGGATCACTGTAAGGCTGCAAAAAGAAAACAGTGGTTAATACTTCCAAGTCACCTAGGAGCCATCTTAAATATAATATCAACACAAAGGCAGAGAAAACAGACAGGTATGTCGGAAAGCTCTGAGGGAAAAGGATTTCAGGACAGCAGAAGTCATAGCACTTATCACTTTTACAACATGAACAATTACATCTAACCAGTGGTGGCATGAGAGTTTCTGCCACCCTAGGCAGACCCTCTGTGCTACTGCCCCCTCCCCCCCCCAAAAAAACCTGCACCTCTGTCCAGCCCATGCCAGCTCCCCCCTCTTGTGCTGAAGCAGCAGCAGCTGAATGCCGCTTCAGCGCTGCATCGGGCCTTAAAGTGCCTGCGGGCATACACACTCATGGCCTGACACTCCTGTTCCCCCTCCAGTGCAACTTTCTTGGAAAGCAGGCAGGAGTGGCAGGCTGGAACTGCACGCACGTGTGTGGGCACTTTAAAGCCTGCCATAGCGCTAATATAGTTCAGCTGCAGCTTCCAGGGGGTTGGGGTAGTGATGTCACCCACCAGGGTCTGCCGCCCTAGGTGACCATCTAAGGAGGAGTGGTCTAGTGGTTAGGACAAACTACCTCAGGCCAGAGGGCTGGGTGTTCAATTCCCACCTGGGGACAGCAATCTCAGGCAGGAGGGAATGCGGTTTCTAGCCCTATGGGCAAGCCCCTTAACCCTCTGTTGCCTCAGGTACACATTTTATTTATTTATTTATTACAATCTCTTATATACCGCACTATTCGACATCAGCGCGGTTTACATGAAACAAAATGACCAGAACAACAGGCTGTTCGGTTTTACAGAGAACAGGTGTACAAACTTGGATAACATGGGGGAACTATTTGCATGAAATATCTACAAACATAGATTGTGAGCCCTTTGGGAATGAGAGAATGTATCCAATACCTGCTTGTAGTAATTGTAAGCCACTCTGATGCCCTTCAGCCTGGGTGGTATATCAAGAAATTGCATAAACATAAGTTCACCTAGTGGACAGGCTGGCCCTGCATCTAACCCTGTAGCAAAAGGTAATACTTTAGAGCAGAAGCATAATAGAGATATCTTGTGCCAGGGATTATTTTCTACCCCTTTGCTGCAGCTGTCCAATTTCAGCTGACTGCAAAAGAGCACAGCTGATGGCAAAGAGGGCCCAGCCCTTTTCTAATCTGCTCTTCCTGTCCATTATAGGCCGAATTCAGAGTTGGACGTGCCAGCCCTCTGAACTCCCATTCGAAACCAGACGGACACAGTGAGCTGGGATTTTGATCCGCGGGGCATATCTTGCCCCTCAGGATCAGAATCGCATTCATCCAGGCCTATACGTGCAGGCCGGGACCCGAACTCTGGTTGGCCGGCATATACATGCCTTCCCCAGCTAATTCATTCAGGGCTTTTGAATGGAGCCGCAGCGCCATGGCGTCCAGTTGCTATGGCACAGCGGCTCCATTCAAGAGCCGCGATCCCTGGCCGCCGGACCAAAAAGTTCATTCTCCACAGCCCGACCCCCGATCTGGCCTCCTAAGGCCAGGGTCGTGCTGCAGGGAATTTTCTCTGTCCCCTCCCACCTTTTCTGCACCTCAGGCCTGCCAGATCCACCCAACCAGGGAAACCTATTCCACCTCAGAGATGGAATAAGTTCCCCATTCAGGCATCCAGCCCTGGACATACATGGCCAACATTGGAATCGGCCCTGTATGTCCGGGGCCCTTGACCACCCACTCCCCGCCCTAACTCTTCCCCCGCAATGCCCCTTTCCCGCCTCCATCTAACCTCCCCATACAATGTGTGGGGAAGTTAGCTGGAGTCAGCAGAGGGGCTGAATAGCGGTGAACAGGACATCCATCTCCACTATTCACGCCTTGGAACGACCATGTATGCCTCTTCTGCCCAGGCAGTTCACCACTCAGATCAATTGTTTGGCCTGGATGGCGCTCCATATATTTCTAAGATACAACGTGTGATTCAAAGTGTGCTTCAAGCAGCTTTGAGTAAGGCTGGAGAGGCATTGGCAACAGGCAAAGTAGCTTAGAGAGTGCTTCCACTAAATCCATTCTCCTGCTATCAGCTGCATCAGGCCACAGGATACAATGAGGGAACCAGAAAGATGGAAGAGAGAGAAAAGTGACAGACAGCATCTATGAGCAGTGGGCAAAGAATTACTACTTTAAAGAACAAGGATTCGCACCCATAAAACCCTCACCATAGATTTTTATTACTAAAGCGCTAATCACAATCCCACTCCTCCCTCAAGATTGATCCCATAAAAACACCTAAGTACAGCTTCCCTCCACTGCCAGACATATTATAAAGTTAACAGAAAAATCCACAAAAAGTGCACTCAGAACATACAGCAAATCAGAAAGTTTGTAAAGCTACCAACAGCCAAGAAAAAGCAAATATTACACTTGATGTCTCCTTAGAACCTACTGTACCTACACCTCCTACTAGGAAATAAAAACAAGCTGTTTTGCTACAAATTCCTTCATGGAAAGTCAACACTACAGAACAGCGCACCTCAGTCACAGACATAGAGCACAGACAGACCTTAACTAAGTGCAGAATCACAGCAGTAACAACGGGGAGCTTGACAGTCTCCAGTATAACACTTCTCCCTTCAAATATAATGGCAACTCCCTCTTTTCCTCTTGTAGCCTTTGTATTTGTAGGCTATTGTAATTTCATTGATTTTTCCCTTGTTCTCCCTTTTCGTGTTTTGGGTGTTTTTTCCCATATGTTTGCCTTTTGTAAACCACTTAGATAATGGAACTTTGATTTTTCGGTACATCAAATGAATAAAGCATAAACTTGCCATATGCACTAATTTGCCCCACTTCTCTCTCTCCCCATCAGCACCAATATGCTTCTTGACTCTCTGCTCTTGCCTCTTACTCCCAAACACCCACCCTTCCTCCTCCCCTAACCAAACTCTGTCCAGCACCAGTATATCTCCTGTTCCCCTTTTCCTCCCACCCTTACAGCTTTGTAATAATTCAGGTACAATTATTTCCTATCCCAAAGAGCTTATATGTTGGTACATTGCCCCTATCTACTCTCTCATTTCCTTTCTCTAGATTCTGTCACTCTAATTCCTCCTCAAAACCTCTTTCTCTCCAGAAACCCCAACACACACATATACCATCTCAGAAAGGAAAACTTGGATTTTCAGTCCTCCTTTCCAAGCAATGCTCCAAACAGCATAATAGAGTTTTAGAATTCAGACTCCTGTCTCTATTCCCACTCACGTTTCTCTCCTCTGCCCAGCAACAGTTCTCTCCCCTGAAACTCCTCTTTCTTCCCCTATGACCAGCATCAGTTTCCCCAAAGAACTACGAACTGGAGTTCTGCAGGGGAATCTAGAGAAACCAACAGAAATCCATTTTCTCCTGCACTGAAAAAAGTGCAAATATATAAGTGATACACATTGTCAAGGCTAACGTATTCCAAATACTAAAGTGAAAACAAAATGCGTTCTCATACCTTTGCTGTCTGAACATTTTATTTTTCTAATCACATTGATCCTAATCTCCTTTCTTGTTAGTCTTCTTGTAACTACTTTCCTGCTGTTTACTGCCCATTTTCATTGTGTCTTCCTCCTTCTCCCCAACATTTGTTTGACATTGATACTTCCTTTTTCATCTCATTTTGCTTATTTTTCTGTCTCTTTACTGCTGCCTCTCGATTTTCTCATTCCCCAATCATCCCCCACACTGGTCCTCTCTATCCAATCATGTTCTTTTATTCTTTTCCTTTCACATCTCCCATCACCATTTTTTTGCCCCTCCATCTGAGTGGGTATATCAGCTGAAAGGCCTCTACTTTCGTTTCATTTTGAGCTGCTTATTTACCATTGCCATGGCTCACTTTTCCAGTGCCCTCGCTCTGGCCAGCAGTCAGGGTCCATAGTTCTCCTGCCTCATCCCATTGCTACATCTAACTTTGGAGAACATATGTATAAAACCAAATGTCAGGGTGACAAACCTGAAGTAGCACAATGCAGACATACATAAAATGAGCAAAAGCTACATGCATGCATACTGGATGGCAATGTTATGTCAGATTCATTTGAATAAATATAAATATTTCCCATGCAATCATATAAGCATGCACTACAAGTATTCAGTGTATTAAATTATACCTGAAGCCATATAAAATCATACATCCAAGGAAATACTTAATATGGAGTTAAAACTGAACTTAATGCCCAGCATCTAGTAGACTATAGATGTGATAAGTAGCAGTAGAAGCTGTCTATTTGCAAGAGCTGGCCACTAAGTATGAATTAGCCTCCAAGGTCTTCTTGAAGCCACCATGGCACCCTAGAATTTAGGTATTCTTCAACCTTGTAGCCAGAAAAAAACGCTATCTTCGTCATTCCCTCCCAGTAAAGACAAGTGGAGCAGCGGAGGAGGGGTGGGGGAGCAATATTCAAAAATGCCAGCCCCACATTAAGATAAGCAGATGGCAGGTGACTTACCTGCTTATCTTCATGCCTGACATTCAGCAGCATTAGCCATATGGATAAGATCACTGAATATGCAGTCCTAAACTTATTTATTTAAAAAGCTTTTTTTTAATTTATAAAAGTATTTTTAATATACCATTTTAGTGATTTACAGCATTCAAAATGGTTTGCATAACACATAGACAAAGTTTTGGAGCAAGACAGGGTCGGGATAGATTGAAATACAGAATATCTTTTCCATTACTGACTAACCAATCTCAAATATTTAAAAAATGGTAAAGTTAGGATTGCTGCTTGTGCATGCCAACCCTACAAATACAACTATCCAAAGAGTGACCCAATACTGCTGCTTTAAGAACTCATTTCAGTTCTGTCTCCAGAATACCCAAGACCACTACCTTTACCAAAGGGATAAATTTTGGACAGACGCTGACTTGTCGATAACGTGTTTAGCAGCTCAGTATTTTAAGTGAAGCATTTTTGTAGCCAACACATGATGCTTACTGTACCACATCAGTGCTTGTGAATATCAAACTCACAGGGTTCACTTTTCCTTCATTGCTCTAAAAGCAAAAGCATGGTAAAACAGGTCCTTCAACACAGGATTGTACATACCAGATTAGAAATATGCCCTGTGCTATTCACAAACCAGATGCTCCCCTCAACAGTCACTCTTGTCAGGCTTCCTGGAAGCCCAGTGATGACATCAGCACTCCTTCCGTACTTTTGCCCTGTGAGGTCCACCACTCACATAGCTCTTTGGTTTTGGCCTGAGTCAACATATAGTGACAGGGGAGGTGACCAAGTTGTTAGAATAAAAGTGGGAATTAGGAGACCTAGTTTCCACTGGCCTTTACTATAACCTTTGGCAAGTCAACTTATTTCCCAATACCTTAGGTCCCAGCGTAGACTGTGAGTTCTTTGGGGTGGGGGATTTATTGTATCTGCATATTGTTTGTTCGAAAGCATTATACTTTAAGGTGCTGTAGAAATTCTAAGGTATTAGTAATATAAATAGACATTATTGTGCTATAATCTGCAATCACAGATTAATGTTGTAAAGTAAGGAAATGGATTTAGCACCACTTTTTCTCAGAAGTTGAAGGTGAGTTACATTCAGGTACTATAGGTATTTTCCTAAACCTGAAGGATTATAATCTAAGGTTGTTCCTGATACAGTGGAGGGTTAAGTGACTTGCCCAAGATCACAAGGAGCAGGACTGGGATTTGAACCCTGATTTCTCTGGCTTTAGCTCACTACTCTGACCATTAGGCTACTCTTCCACTTGTAAGCTGCACAAACTACTGTATACATGTCTTCTACACTTTGTAGTTTTTTTTCATCAAATAATAAAATAAGAGGAAGTACTTACAGAATAAGCAGGAATATCCTCTATGGTTTCTTTGTCAGGTCTCTGTATTGGTCTCAGAACACCACCTGGAGACAGAAACCAGCTTCCGCCTATTGATGATTAGGCATAGCCACCATCTTCTCTATCAGTCATGAGAGAAATCAAGACAGGTTCAGTTTGAAAGCCCCATACATGATATGAAGAGCAACACTGCAGAGAGGTGTTAAGGGTCTTTGTCCATTTCATACAGGGAAGATGGATTACAGTGAGAGGCAATCATGAAATGAAGGTTAGATGATGTGATTTAATTTCCTTCCAAACCAGCTCAACAAAGATGGATGTGTATTTGATGTACACAACTGTGGCTTTCAGGGCTCTTTTTGTAAAACTGCCAGAGTCATCAAGCCTCACATAGCAGTATCTTTCAACCTAAAGTGGATATGGAAGAGTTGATGGAGAAAATCGTTGACTAGGATTCAGGGAACCAATCCGCTCATCTCTGAGTTGTGTACAGACCAGTTTGCCTGTGGAAGTGGGGGTGCTGACAGATCTTTCTTTTCTGAATAGTATCTTCTTCCAGGAGATGATGGAACTGGTATCAATCAGTACACACACACACACACTTAGGGGTATGTTTACAAAGCAGCGGTAGCGGCCTCCATGTGATATCGGAGCCGCGGCCCCATTGAATTCAATGGAGCCGTGGCTCCGATATCACACGGAGGCCGCTATTGCTGCTTTGTAAACATACCCCTTAATTCACTTTATCAAATAGGCATAAAATATGCATGTAAAAAAACAGTTTATCCTCCACATGCATAGCAAAATGCATTGATTTTACAAGACACTGATACTTTGGATGATGGGCAGATAAATGGCAGATGAGCTTTAATATGCATAAATGAAGGGTAATCCATTCAGGGCACAAATATAAGCACATGCAATATACACTGAATGGGGAAATACTCGCTAAAACTAACCAGAAGCCCTAAGTGTACTAGTTGATAACAAATGGGGAATGAGTGTGCCAAGCCACACTATAGCCGTGAAAGCTAGCTGCATAGCAGCATACATTAATCAGGAAGTAGAAACAAAGAATAAGAATATCATTCTTCCATTGGGTGTCATTTGTTAGACCATATTTGACATGTAGAGAGTAATTTTGTAACGGGAGGCCTAGTTTTAGGCACCCAGAACATGCCAATTTGAAGCCTATTTTACAGATAAAAGCAGGTGCCTACATTTCTTTATAAAATAGGGGTGTAAGTGACCAAAAGCACATGAAAATATAAACATAAGCACTTATACTATCACCCAGGGCTGACATAAATGCCTGAACCTTGATTTTTAAAGAACATGCGTAAATTATAGTATTTTCTAACTTCTGCATGTAAATATGGCCTCTGCCTAAGCTCCAACCTGTGCATGTTCACATCACAAATATGTGCCATTGGCCTGATGCACATATTTATAAAATAAAGACCACCTAAAGTATGCATGTAAAAGTCATGAAAAATCCATGACAGATGTGTTGATGGTGCATAACTTTATGTGGCTCTTTATAAAATTATCTTCCTTGGAATTCATTTTTTATTCTCTGTTTTGCTGAAACTGTTACACATTTTCTCTTTCTGCATAATGCTCAGTATGAATTGCAGTCAAGAGAAGGGTGTACTGGGGGTGTATTGATTATTCTGAAGAAAAGCATTAAAAGCTCACATATTCAGACTGAATCTATTTTAGGATGTGAGTTACTCATACAGTTCTTGAATGGCTGGGGTTTTTGCGTTTGATATTGTCCACTGGGGGCCAGAGGATTGGCTCCTTTACTTTTATTGGACTTTTTATTGTGTTTAGATGTTGATATTTCAAGATTTATAGTTATGGCAATTTTAATTTGCATGTTGATATCTTACCTTACACTGTTGAAACTGATGAATTTTTGTCTGCTATGCAACTTCATGGGTTGTTACAGATAGTCTCTTATCCAACCTACTCTAAGGGCCTTACACTTGACTTGCTATTTATCCCTGACGAAAATGCAAAGTATGAGTCTCTGAATGCATTAACAACTATTTATTTGCTGTGGTCTGATCACCTACTTATTAGATTTTCACCGTGCATATTCATTAAACATAACCTGGACAAGATTGTTATTAGTTCCAGATATCAGACTGACAAGACTGACTTTGGGGGTTTTATGACTTGATTGTGATTGGCTGTTAGCCTGCTCAGTGCTGAGGATAGTGTGGAGAATTTTACAATCAATGATATCAAGGTACCACTAAGTCATATCAGGAAATGATTCCATATGAACCAGCTAGTGTAAAGAAACTCTCTAGGGTACCATGGTTTTCTGCTGTGAGGCAAAGAAAGCAGTTGTTACAGGAGGCTGAGCAACATTGGCTCACTGTTTTTGACCAAGTTTATTCAGACGAATATCAGAAGCTAATGTTCTCATGCAGGTAACTGATCATGAATGCAAAGTAGGATTACTATTCTGAACAGATCCATAAAGCTGGTAATCATCCTAAAGAACTGTTCTGGCTTGCCAGTAAGTTGGGTAATTCCTTATGTAAACACAAGCCGGATGACTTACTTTGAGATTTCTATGCTATTTATTTATGTCAGAAGATGAACACCCAGGTATCCATTATACCTGCTTCCTTGAGTGGATGTCACCTCAAGGAATGTCAGGTTGGTTGGAATTTTTATCTGTTGATTCTAGCCAGGTTATTGGCGTCTTTTTGAAAACTGTCAGTTGCTCCATTGTTGATTATCTTTAAACCATGGTGGTTTTCCCTCCATCTTAAAAAGGGTTACAGTGTGCCCTGTATTAAAGAGGGTAGCGTCAGATGTTTCTAATCTGAAAAAACTATCTGCCCATCTTTGGTTTGCCCATAGTGGACAAGGTAATTGAGAAGATTATGTTGGCTTAGTTTTAAGACTATGGGCCCGATTCTGGGATGTGGGTTGCGGGGTTGCACATTCCAATGGGACATGCAGCCCCGCAAGCTGCTTGGGCCCGATTTCTCCTCCGGCTCTCTCCGTATGTCCTGAGCATCAGGACAGGGAGAGCCGGCAGGGGGCGGGAGCGGGCGGTATCTGGGCGGAGAAGGGGCAGGCCACCCCAGCAGGACATACAGGGCCGATTCAGGTCATGGCCCTGTATGTCCTGCCGGGTCAAAGGGGATGTGCTGCTTATTCCACCTCAAAGGTGGAATAAGCAGCACCAACCCGGTAATCTGGCAAAAGTTCTGCTTCAGGGTAGTCTCAGTCTCTGATGGGTTTCCAACCTCACTTCAATAACATTACAGAGACATTAATCAGCTGATTAAGCTCCAGAATGGATTAATGTCTCTGTAGTGTGTTGAAATGAGATTGGAAACCCATCAGAGATTGTGGCTACCCCGAAGCAGAACTTTTACCAGATAAGTTTGAAATGTTTTGGTATTTTTGGTTTGAATGGGATTATGATAATGCCCTATATAAGATCACAATTTTAAAAGAGAAAAACGGACTAGTTGGGGGAAAGCTGTTCAATAGCAACCTCATTTTATGTCCAACAAACCTGCATTTTGAATTGCTAGATATATAACTGGAATAATAGTGAATATAGGTCTTTTGAGTTACACCAGCAATTGGAGCAGCGTTGTTTAAATAAGACTGTACTGGAATGGTTTTGATGATATTTGACTGGCTGCACTCAGCAAGTATGTTTGAATCACCCACTCGCACTAGAGGTTCCACAAGGATCAGTGTTCTGGGCCCTCTTGTTTAACTTGCACATTCACCCCATTTGCTATAGATTCAAGGCTAGATTTACACTGAAGACATTACGTTGTCAATTCCTTAGAATGGTGGCATAATGATGGCTGTAGAACATATGCAGCAGGGTATTCTAGAAGGTGATCAGTGGCTGAAAAGTTGCCGCCTGAACTTTAATGTGGGTAAAACTGAGTCATTTCTTTATGGCGACAGGGTATATGATCGGCCTCAAAAGACTGATCTCATTGGACTGAAACTGAAATTAAGAGCAAAGTCCATTACCTCAGGGAGATGCTTGACTTTATGTTAACTTTTTTTTCACAGTTGAAGTCTGTTACTAAAAACGTCTTCATAAATCTGAGATAACTACAAAAGTTAAAACCTCTTCTCTGTGCTGATGATTTTCAGATGGTCCTTCAATCGCAGGTATTAATCCCTCTTCTATGTAAACCAGTTACTGTTCTTGTTATATGTAAACCGCACTGATCTGAAAAAGCGCGATATATAAAAATAAATAAATAAAATCCCAATGGACTATTTTAATGTTTTATACTTGGGACTGCCGGCACTTCATGTAAAAGCATTGCAGTTGGAACAGGATGCAGCGGTATGGCTCGTCGCAGGTATTAAACATTCTAACCATTTTTCTCCAGTCCTACAGCAGCTTCATTGGTTACTGACATTGTACAGGATACAGTTTAAAGTACTGTGGATGTTTTTCAGGTGATCATACTCGTATTTGAATATTCCATTAGTGATGTCTATTCCACTATCATTTTACCAGCCGTAGTGGCAGTAATGCTCTCAAACTCAGCATTTGTTAGAGGTTCCTTCCCTTTGTATTGCTGAACTCACCAGAACAGGCAGCGCACTCTCTCACTCATAGGTCCTAAGTTATGGACAAACTCCTGGAGTTCCTTCAGGAATTATCTGACATAAATTTATTTCAGAAGGCTGATCAAGGGCATCGCTCTTTAGGGAGGCTTTTAATATTAATTTGAAATGTGATGTATGCTGCTTTTACTATGTAGGCTATATGTTGTAATCCACTGAGATAGCTGGATCAGTGCACAGTGAATATTTTAAATAAATAAATAAAGTAAAATACTAGGCAGTGTTCCAATCAGAGAATTTGAAGCTGATCACCATTTTGGTTGTGAAGAAGGAACTATTTTCATTGTCGATGAACAGACTAAAGATGCCTTCCCCTGGCAGACAGAGTTATTAGAAAATCAGAGGAAAGCTGAATCCAATGGACCCCTGGTCATCATTCATTTCAACCAACTATGTATGTACATTCCTGACTAAATTCAGTATGCTTGTATTATAAAATACAGATAAAAACAATAATCAATGATTTTCCATAAAGTATTTCACATCTCCAGAGAGTTGTGAGCCCACGGATAGCTGTGTTTTTCTCACCATTCTTTCTTTCTCCATTCGCCTACCACCTCCCTTCTTTCAAATAAATTTGCTCTATATTCCTCAGTCTATACTGTAGATGCCAGAGCATCCTACCTGAGGAGCGATGGAAGGGAGAATGATGCTTCAAAATAGCGAACAGAAGAAATTTGGCACGGAAGAAAATCGCCATCCTTGACATGCAGTACTATTCAGAAATGAGTCAGGTCAAGGCGAAGGATGAGGCACTACTATGATATTTTTAGACTTTCTTCATATATAACATCAGTTATAAACTTAGGCATACTATTATCTGTATCCGATCTTAACCTAAGGAAATACGTTTTAGTCTAGAAAGCTAGTCAAAAAATGTATTGCTAGCCCAATAGAAGGGTACCACTTTATATTCTTTTTTTGTTTTTTTATTAATGTTATTTCTCTACATTCAAATGGACTAATTGCACCACATTACTTTATCCATGTTAAGGCCTATTCCAACAAGGCTGCCCATCCCCTATATGTCAGGCCATCCAAAGTTAGACCAGATTCTGATCCCGCATCTAGCACCTTGGGCCAATGGCTGGAATCAATCAATAAAATAAATTCTTCCTTTGCTATCCATGGTTTGTACTGGGTTGGTTTGTTGCACTTAGATTGTGCTTTTTTGTTGGATGTATTCTACTAGCGCCTGGACATGCAGACTGGCACCCAATTCTGACCGGCTGTACGACCTGGTGATTACTCGTGTAGCAGAGTCAGGCTCCTGAATGGAGCCGCAGAACCATGGCATCCAACTATTCAGGAGCCGCGAATGCCGGCCGCCACAGATAAACTCCTTTCCCTGCAGCCGGACCCTCGATCCGGCCTCCCATGGCCAGGGTCCAGCTGCAGGGAACTTCCTCCATCCCTGTCTCAGCTGTCCAATCTGGCCGCCGAAGAAATGCCACATCCCATCTAGTTCCGAGGCTCTGGACATACAGGGCCGACCTCTGAATTGGCCCTGTATGTCCAGGGTCACGGCCCGCCCATGCCCCACCCTTGCTCTACCTCCGGAGCACCCCTTCCCATCCCTGTCTAGGCTTCCCCATACAAACCCACTGTTTGTATGGGGAGAATTTTGCCGGGGCCGGCAGGGGAGCAAATAGCGGGGATGGACATCCCAACTGGATGTCCATCCCCGCTATTCGCAGGACAGAATGACCCCATACTGTATAAATAGCAAACTCATATCTTATATGTGTATATGTATATGTAGCACTACTTATACAAATGTATACAGTACATCCTCTAGTGATGATACTCTTTTTTAATGTGTTCATTCATTAAATGGCTTTTCCTCCTGCTGTGCATTATGCCAAATATGTATGCATGCATTTTATAAAAGGCTTCGCATTTGACAGGCCAGGTTAGTTTTAAATACATGGAGCTAAATGTCCATTTAGCCACCTATGATGTCTAATGATGTAGGCATGTTGTATATGTACATTTGTCATTTCAGATATGATCAGTAAAGTTTCACTAAACCATGAGCTGGACCCAGAGTTGGTTCAAGTTGTTGAAACCCTAAGCAAATTTTAAGCCTTTCCCTCCCTCCTGGCTGTCAGAATCTATTGTTTAACTTTGAATGTCCTACTCTTTGCTGCCTCCTGAATCTATGGCCCTAGGCAACCTTACAGTTTACCTAATGGTTGGGCTAGCCCTGTCTAAATCCCCAAGGGGTCAATATTCAAAGCCCTTATCTGGACGGCTAAGGGGAGGCTATCAGGATAAGTGTAGTAAGCAAGATATTTAGTGCCATTCTCTGGATACTGCCACTGAATATCGTCACAGGCCGCTCTGGCACTGTCCAGTTAATACAGAGGCAGTTCATGGGCAGAACTAGGGTGGTGTCAGTGTAGTTTTCAGCTGGCATTTAACCAGATAATTTAGGGCACGTGAAAAGCTAACCTAAGTTGTCGTCTGGATAACAGCCGGCTGAAAATCAACGTTGTTTGGATATTATCCGGATAGAGGTGCTCAATCAACTCGGATACTCACCAGTAGATACAATCTGGATGCTACCGCTGAATAGTCTCTCAATATTTAAGAGCCGTGACTGACCACCGTGGCATTTAAATATCAATTATTTCGAAAATCATCCGGTAAGGGATTGATATTCAGAAGATGAATGCAGTAAAAATAGGCTTGTTTTAACTGTATAACCTATATAATCTGGCAAAACTCTATCTGCACAAAATTGCTCTGAACACAGTTTTAGCTGCTAATTAAAGAAGCCAGGCTGGAGCATTCCTAGGGCAGGGTTATCAAATTTAGTCAGTATGCTATTTAGCTCTTATCTACATTTGTCTACCTAAGGGAAACTATACAAATAGCTGCCTTAAATCTAAATGCAGATGATGTGTGCAGTTATATTTGATTGCATATTCAAGGGGCTATTACTAACATGATAACATATTTGCCTGTTAACATATGTTAAATGGCATAATTCTATATGATATTACCATAACACGTGTTCATTTAAGATAACATGCGTTAGCAAATAATAAAATGCAAAACATTCAAATACATGCAAAGCACTTCATTATTACGCAAATGAAATACAGAGCTTGTGTTGAATTCCACAAGCTGTGTTATTCCTGGAAAAATTTATTTATTTAGACAGTTTTTGTATACCGCCTTATCCTTCAATCAAAGCGGTCACAACACAATTGGGGGATACATTTAACACACGGGGATATGAGACACACACACTAATACTTACAGGGAACATGGGCAATGGAGGGTTAAGTGGCTTGCCCAAGACCACAAGGATTACATTGCAAAGCACACAAGGATTACATTGCAAAGCACTACAAGCCCCCATAGTGCCGTATTGTGTGGAAAGAAATCATTCCTTTACAACATTAAGATGTTTTTGCATTGACCAGATTACTCAGGGGGAAAGAAGTAAATCTAAAGATCAAACATTGTTATATCGTGAGCAAAAATGGATTATTCAGCTGAACACTTTAAGCCCTACAGGTTTAAAAACATCCATTGAATGGGGAGCTTGTCAGTGAAAGCTCACTAATAAACGAACGGAGTTACTCTCACCTGACTTTTCCCGAAGGAGTTTAAATTCGAGTATGAATTCTATTCCGCATGTGCGACGTTTTTTAAGAGTTGGACTTGAATCGGAAAGAGCCGTGAGTATCCCACAGGAGAGCATTACGACTTATTCTTACTTTACTTTAAATTTTATTAAGGTAAATGCTTTTCTTTTCATTAAGGCATTCCCCTGAAGAAATGATATATGTGAAACACTACGGCGCCACAACAGTGCGTTGGGAACAGAAGTCAGTAATACTGCTTGGGAGCAGGAGTCATGACCACAGCCCGGGGAACATGAAAGTTGTGAATACTGCTTGGAAGCAAGAATTACGAATATTGCCCGGGAACAAAAGTTAATAACGCCGCTCATATTACAACCCGGTAACAGGAAGATATCAATTGTGAAAAATCGTCTTTGGGCTCATGTTTAGCCCAATGGATAAGAAAAGAATACTGTCTAAGTCGACATGATTCATAAAGATAAATAATCTTTTTGATAAAAAATCTTCCTGAAAATATGGTTGTTAATTGCAGTTCTGATAAGATCAGATAACAAAAAAAGAAAAAAAAACCTAGGAGAGAGAAAAAAAGGAAAAATAAATAGCGATAACAACAGGTCGTTGATGTATTAAAGGCAGCCGGTGTTAATTCTGAGACCTGATTGCTAATTAAATAAAAAAATAAATTACAAACAGTAACACTTCATTAGTGAGTTAGTCAAGTTAATCAATGGTAAATAGGGGAGCTTAATTAATATTTGTAGCTACACAGCATAAAGCTCTGAAAAGTGATGACAATACAGTTTGAAGACCACAAGGAGCATCTATGGGACTAGAAACCCCAGTCCTTCTGGTCCAAGGTTGCTGTCCTCTAGTGGGATTTGAACCCCTGACCTTCTGGCCTGAAGTACTTTGCCCCAACCACTAGGCTACTCCTCCCTTCCAATAAAGCCTACCCAGGAACATCCAGTCACAAACACGCAGTTTGATCCCAAGCACCAACTTAAAATGGCATGCAATGGATGTGAAATATCTAGATTTCAGCAAAGCCTTTAATACTGTTCATCATATGAGGTTCATCAATAAACTGAGCAGCCTGGGAATAGGTCCCAAGGTGGTGAACGGGATCAGAAATTGGTTGACTGACAGATGACAGAAGGTGGTGATAAATGGAACTCGGTCAGAAGAAAGGAAGGTGCATAGTGGCATGCCTTAGGGATTGATCCTGGGACTGATACTATTCAATGCATTTGTGAGTGGTATTGTGGAAAGACTGAAGGGAAAAGTTTGCCTTTTTGCAGATGACACAAAAATTTACAACAGGCTGGACACTTCTGAGGGACTGGACAACATGAGGAAAGATCTACAAACGCTGGAAGAATGGTCTATTGCTTGGAAGTTAAGATTTAATATGAAGAAATGCAGAGTCATGCACTTGGGATGCAGAAATCCAAAGGCATTGTATGGGATAAGAGGCGAGAGTTGGTGCGAATAGACCAGGAAAGGGACCTCAGAGTGATAGTGTCTGAGGATCTCAAGGTAGCCAAACAATGCAACAAGGAAGTAGCCAAAGGCAGATGGATGCTGGGCTGCATACAGAGAAGAATAACCAGCAGAAAGGAGGAGATATTAATGCCCCTGTACAAGTAATTGGTGAGGTCTCACTTGGAATATTGTGTTCAGTTTTGGAAACCATATCTCACAAAGGATATAAAAAGACTTGAAACGGTTCAGAGGAAGGCAACCAAAATAACATGGAGTCTGCAACAGAAGATGTATCAGAAGAGACTTGAAGACCTAAATATGTATACTCTAGAGGACAGGAGAAACAGGGGAGATATGATACAGACCTTTAAATACTTAAAGGGTATTAGAACAAACAAACCTTTTTCAAAGAAGGGGAAGCTCTAAAACTAGAGGGCATATGATGAAGCTGCAAAGCAATAAACTTAAAAGAAACATCAGGAAATACTTTTCACTGAAAGGGTGATGGATGCTTGGAATACCCTCCCAATGGAGGTGGTGGGGGCAAATACAGTGACAGAATTCAAAATGGTATGGAACAGACACAGTGGATTCCTTTTATAGCAAGAAGATGAAATCAAAGCAAACTTAAATATCTCTTATGCTTCAATAAATAGAGGGGGCATGACTTGCACGCAGTGGTGGGTACGATCCCAAACAAAGGCATGGAGGGATGATTTGCATGGAGCGGCGGTTACAACCACTCTAGCCACCTTACTGACAGACTAGATGGATCAAACTGGTCTTTATCTGCTGTCATATACTATATTACTAAGCTACTTCCAGCATCTCTGCAGACCCTCCCCTTCCTGCAGTCAAGAGCCTTCACCCTCACAAGAGTCCGCCCAGGTCCCAGTCAAGAGCCAAAGATCCCTTATCCCCCCCCCCCCCCAAGACACCCCATGGACTCTCTCCCTCTGGAAGAAATACCTCCGGCCCTGACCCCCATGAAGAAGCACCCCAAGCCCCCCCCCCCAAATACCAACTACTCCCCTATAGGTTCTCCTTTGGCCTATCTCTGGAAATCTTAGCGGTTTAGTGTGATGGGGCAGGAGCAATCTCCAGTTGTTGCTGCCCTATCTGATGCCAGACTCAAAATGGTGCTAGTTTGACAGTGATACCACTAGGGGTCAAGTTGCCAGTTGAAAGCAAAAAGCCTATACCTAGGGTCCTACCCTGTTATCCTAGGCCACAAGTGATTTCCAGAGGTGGACCTGGACAAATTAAGCCATATTCTTCATCCACACAAATGGACCTTGCATCAGGAGATGGAAGCTCAGATCTTCCAGACATGGGAAACTCCACTCATGGGGTGGGAAAATTATCTTCTTTGAAGAGGTTAGGGTAGGAGGCCTTTTCCAGTGGGGAGATGGTCCATGGACTGTCTTTGAGGGATTGTGGGCTTGAGTGTCGGTCTAGGCTGAGAGCTCTGGGGGTGGCATTTTGACTACAGGAGGGGGGGTCCACACAGTTTTAGAAATTCACCAGCCCCTATAAGAAGGCTCTCTGGGAGCACTAGGCTGATATGTTAGTGGCCTGATGCTCCTGAGGTGCAGAATACATAATGCAGCTTTTGAGGTTGATCATAAGTTACATTAATCAGTTACTGATGGAGTTACTAACCTGTGGGAAAGAATGACCGCAAATTAGTGACTCCCACAGTAAACTAGACTGCAGTAAATGCAGTATGTACCGTGGTTTAGTAACTAGCACTCTCAATCACCTTGTATGTGTGGCTGAATATCTAGACAAAGTTAATCAGTTAAAATTAACCAGTTAATTTTTCCATCCGGTGGCTCTTTGAATATCTATCCAAAATGGATAAAGTGGTATGGTCACTGCGTTAGTTCACTTAAATGGCTTTTATTTCTTAACATCCAAACACCAGCTAGTTATACCAAGCTTCATTTTAGATAGAGTATAGAGATCAGAACTGAGAAGTTCAAATTAGGATGTGCTCAATTCCCCCTCTATTTTCTACAAGGTTCTGCCACAAAACAGCGTTTTTTGTAAAATATGTATACAGATGTGCAGGAATGCCCATGTATTTGCTGGCACATACAGTGGGAGAAGAAATTTTAAAAATGTATACGTACACAAAAAGAACAATATCAATATCAGTATCGAAGCATCTGCCTGTACTTACATGCCAAAGTGGCAATTTTGCAATATCCATGTGGAAGAGTTGGCACTTACAGCTGCGGAGAGCCATGTTAAGCCTATTTTATAACAAAGGTAGATGCCTATTTTTCTATGTAGAACACTAGTGGGGGGTTTTAGTGCTGATTCCTGCTGACCCAGCTGCCTCTGGGTTTTCTTGGCAATACAACACTGGAAGTAGACTGCCAGACATTTTCCTCTGAGAACATGGAGGGTAAAGTGACTTATGTTTATGTTTATTTCGCTTGATAGACCGCCCTTCTGTGGTAATCAGAGCGGTTTACGATACAATGAATTAAAAAAAAAAAGGAGAGGCACAGGGCCAGGAAAATGGAAAAAGAATTTACAATCCTTGACAGAATAGGGGAGAAAAGAGGAAAATAGGACAGTAAACGTAGAAAGAGAGACTCACATGAGAGGGGAGGGAAGATTAAAGGCCAAGGAAAGGAGGTGGGTCTTTAGGTCACGTTTAAAGTTGGTATGATGGGGTTCTAAACGAAGGGAAGTGGGGAGGGAGTTCCAGAGGGCAGGGCCTGCGAAAAAGAAAGTTGAGGAGCGGGTGGACTGGAGGTGGGCATGGGAGGGGGGGGGAAGTGTAAGGCGGTTAAGGTGAAATGAACGGGGGGTATGTCTGGGCGTGTGAAAGTGGATAAGATCTGCCAAATATTGTGAAGTGCCAATGAGAATTAAATACTTGATTTTTTGGGTACTAGGCAGTTGCTCTAACCACTAGGCTACTCCTCTGCACTAGCATTAGTGTAAGTGGCCAAATATGCACATTAACCTAAGGCTTGATCACTTACACCAACCCTATAGCTGGTGTAAATGTTCAATCCTAGATTTTTTAAGAATAAGTGTGTGGGTGGAGTATTTTATAATTTATCTGCATACTTGTTTGCTCCACCTACACACTGCCCAAACTCCACTCAGAGTAAAAGCATTTACATGAACCCAATTCATGTACTTTCAGAATAGCGACGGAACATAAGAACATAACAAACATATGAAATGCCATACTGGGTCAGACCAAGGTCCATCAAGGCCAGTATCCTGTTTCCAAAGCAGTGAGCCCAGCAAAGATCCCTGGGATACTCCACTATTTATTTATTTATTTTATTTTTATTAACAATTCTTATATACCGCACTATTAGACATCAGCGCGGTTTACATTGAACAAAAAACATCCGACAATTTACATATGTCTGGTCAATTACATTTAACAGGAGATATAAACTTGGGAAATAGGGGAAACTATATACAAAGGTGTGTTATCTGACAAGAGATATCATAGTTAACTATATACAAAGGTGGTGCAATAGTATATGGAACTGTTTGTATTTACATTGTGTAGTTGAGAAAATTGAGAAAATTGGCTATTTAGCCCTATTTTCTGTTTTCTTTTAACCAGTTCCTGATCCATAATAGTACACTGCCTCTTATCCCATGACTTTTTAATTTTGACAAGAGTCTCTCCTGAGGGGGGAGTGAGTGAAAGGAGTTTCTGCCCGATTGTGCTCTGCTGCTGTGTGGTCTCTACAGGCACCTGTAGGGCCTGCATCCACGCGGCGCCTGCCCCGACGCCATCTATGGGGCATAAGATCAGTGCCGCTCCGCGGTCACGCGGTAGCGGTGGCGCTTTGAAGGGGCGCGTTTAAAGGGACATTTTTTTTTGCTCCTTATGCGCTCCTTTGGTGCTCGCGGCGCTCTGGTGGTGGCATGGGCAAGCGTAGGAACCGCTCCCTCAACGTGAGTACTGTTAATCCTTCTAAAGTGGTAAAAACTGTCGGTCCTATGGATAAACACGTTGTATCGGTGAAAGACGAGGAGGCTGCGTCCAGGACTGCTGCCAAGTGTGTTTCCCCTCCAGACAGCGCCTCCGGGGGTTTATCAAGCTCTGCCATGCTTACAGATTTGGATATTATTGATCCAGTGACCTCCTCTCCAATGTTGGAAGTTCTTTCACAAAATAGGGATGGTGTATCCCCTTTTGTTTTGTTGGAGTGTGACTGTGTGCCTTTGGTAGTTCCCTTGCCACAGGCTATTCAGTTACCGGGGGACTGTGTTGCTATACGCTCCGAAGTTGCTTCTGTTGAAGTTGTTCTCAAAATGTTTCTCTTGTTGATGTATTGTCAGTTCTTTCACGTATTGAGTCCTCTATCGCCTCTGTTGCCTCTCAATTTTCTGATTTTTCGAAAGGTTCTGTCGCAAAAATGGCTCAACATGATTCTCAAATTGCTGTTCTTGATGCTAAATGTCAGAATTTGGAAAAGCAGTATGATTCCCTACAGAAATCTTCCTTATCTTTTATGAAGGATAGTATTACTTTACATATGCAACAGGAATTACTGGAGAACTCACTGAGGGCTATGAATATTCATTGTTTGAATTTCCCCTGCACTAGGTTGTTATCCCCTCAGATATTATTTGATAAGTATTTAACTGAAGTTTTGGGATATGACAACAATACGAAGCCGCCTATAAATAAGCTTTACTATTTGCCTGCGGTCGGGGTTCCTCTTGTCACGGTTTCCCCGAGTGCGGTTTCAAAGCCTCCGGTTGATTCTATGGATTTATCTGAATTTATAGAATCCTCTCAGGATTTGATTTCCTCCCATGCTACACTTCTTGTATCTTTTGTGTCTGAGGCAGATAAGAATTCTGTTATGCTATTATTTTTTGCTAATAAGAATGCTCTTTTTTTGTGGGGCTAAGATAACTATTTTTCCTGATGTCTCTAGACAAACACAGCTGAGGCGCAGGGCTTTTTTAGCCTTAAAGCCCCGGGTCTTAGCTCTTGGAGCATCTTTTTTCCTTAAATTTCCCTGTAAATGTGTGGTGGTTTTAGAGGGCACTAAATATGTTTTTTCCGAGACTTCGTCTTTAGAATCTTTTATTGTCCATCAGGCTCCTTCGAAGCAGTAATCATGTTTCTGTGTTCTGTAATGCAAAGTAATTAGAGCTTAAATGTTTTTGGGACAGTGCTCCTTTTCTTTTGTAATTTGTATATTTTCCTGTTTTGGTTTCCTTAATTGATTCACTTTTACTCCCCCTTGATGTGGACTAGGTTGTTTTCTGTATCGTCCTTAATTGTTTGAATATTGTTTTTTTTTACCTTGTCTTAAACTGAATAAAAATATATTTGAAAAAAAAAGAGTCTCCCATGAGGGACTTTGTCAAAGGCTTTCTGAAAACCCAGATACACTATATCAACCAGCTCACCTTTATTTATTTATTTATTTATTTATTTAACAGTATTTCTAAACCGCCTTATCTTAAAAATCAAGGTGGTATCACGGCAAACAATCAGGTCAGGTGAGTGTGTTATACATGCAGTGGGGGGAAATTGAGTGTGTGTCGTGTTGTGTGTTAGATTGGTATGAGCTATTTACAGAGTGGGCTATATACAGAGGTGCAAAAACAAATTCCATGCATACATTGGTTAGGCGGGATCATGCACTGTTGTTCATTCTCTGAAGTTATGTGATGTGTCCATAGTGTTCTATGAACAGTATGGTTTTTAGCTGTTTTCTGAAGTCTTTTAGGTCTGTAGCGGCCCTCAAGTCGTCCGGGAGTTTGTTCCATATTGTTGGAGCGGCCATTGAGAGTGCTCTGTCTGTTGTGTCCTTGCGTGTGTGTTTGTATTCACTGGGGGTGCTGACTCTGTTGTGGGTTTGTTTTGTTTTCTTCTGGGACGCGTACTGGTGTCTGATTGTATGAGTGTGTGTAGGCTGTTGGCTGATGTGTGGTGTTTGATCTTGAATATGTTTATGATAGTTTTGTATTTGATGCGTGCACCGATTGGAAGCCAGTGTAAGTCTTTTAAGGTGGGTGTGATGTGCTCCTGTCTTGCCGTTCCTGTTATGATTCGTGCAGCAGTGTTTTGTGCTAGTTGTAGAGGTTTGAGGGCTTGTTTCGGTAGGCCGAGGTATATCGGATTGCAGAAGTCCAGTAGTGGGGTTATCAGTGCTTGACAGACGGTACGGAAGTGTTCCGGGGCAAGGAGCGGCTTTAGTCTCCTGATGATTCGCATCTTGTAGTAGGCTTTTTGGGTTGTTTTGTCTATGTGTGGTTTGAGATTGAGTTTATTGTCCAGAGTAACTCCGAGGTATCTCACTTCTGATCTTATTGGTATAGTGGTGCTTTGTATCTTTAGATTTGGTGGGTGTTTGAAGCCTTGGTTCCGGGTGATGATTAGGGCTTCGGTCTTGTTGTAGTTTATTGCTAGGTTGTTGTTTTGACACCAACTCTCCATTTGGGTGAGGCAGTCTGTTATCTTAGAGAAGTCCGGGTTGTTGATTGATATCGGGGTGTAAATCATTATGTCGTCTGCATAAATTGTGTATTGAATGTTGTTCTTTTTCATGATATTGCAAATTGGTTGTATGTAGATGTTAAATAGGAGAGCTGAGAGTGCGGATCCTTGAGGTACTCCTTGTTGGACGTTTATGGGTCGGGAGGTGTTGTGTCCTGACTTGACCTGTAGCTGTCTTTCGGTTAGGTACGAGTGGAACCACTTCAATGTGATACCGTGTATACTACCTGTTTATTCACACCTTCAAAAAATATAACAGATTAGTAAGACAAGAGTTTCCTTGGTTAAATCCATGTTGGCTTTCACCCATTAAACAATGACTGTCTACATGTTCAGTAATTTTATTTTTTATATTGGTTTCTGCCATTTTGCATGGTACTGACATCAGACTCACTGGTCGGTAGTTTCCCAGATCACCCCTAGACCCCTTTTTAAAAATTGGCGTTACACTGGCCATTCTCCAAGCTTCCAGTACTACTGATGATTTAAATGATAGTTCACAGATTACTAATAGTAGGTCTGTAATCTCATATTTCAGTTCTTTTAACACCCTTGGATATATACCATCTGGTCCAGGTGATTTGCTATTCTTTAGAATATGAAATAATTTTAATATATCTTCCTGGTTTCTTGATATTTCTTTCAATTCTTCTGATACATCCCCTTCAAATACCATTTCAAGTATGGGTAACTTCCCTAAATCTTCTTCAGTAAATAGCAAAGAAAATAATTTGTTCAGTCTTTCTAGTACATAGGTAAATGACTATTTACACATGTAACTCACTAAAATATTATCTAGACATATAAGTGAAATCACTATTTTTGTTTTCATTTGGAGGGGGGAAATAAAACATGGGGGATTAAGGACAATTACTCTTTCAATACTGCATGTAAAACTTGCCTGAAATGAGTACATTTTTAAATCTGTGCATCTTTCTGAGGTGGTAAAAATGCTGATGGGAAATGTGTATTCACCATAAGAATTTCCATATCGGGTCAGACCAAATATCCATCATGCCCAGTATTCTGTTTCCAACAATGGCTGATCCATGTCACAATTACCTGGCATAATCCCAAAAACATCCATATTTCTTTCTGCTAATATCCAGGAATAAGCAGTGGCTCAGCCAGGTTTACCTTAATAACAGTTTATAGACATTTCCTCCAGGAATATGTCCATAAGAACATAAGATATGCCATATGGGTAAAACCAAAGGTCCATCAAGCCCATTATCCTATTTCTAGCAGTGGCCAAACCAGGTCACAAGTACCTGTCAGGTTCCCCAAAGTTAGTCCAAACCTTTATAAATGTAATTATGCTAACTGCTTTTACCACATCCTCTAGCAATGAGTTAAGAGAAAACATATTTTCTCTTATTTGTTTTAAATGAACTACTTTCTTACTTCATGGAGTATCCCTTTGTCTTTGTAATTTCTGAAAGCATACACAATCAATTTGAAATTTAACCATTCCACTCCACTCAGGATTTTATAGACCTCTATCCTATCTCCTCTCTGCCATCTCTTCTCCAAGTTGAACAGCCCTAACCTCTTTAGCTTTTCCTCATTGAAAAGTCCTTCCATCCCCTTTATTATTTCAGTTAACCTTCTTTGTGCTTTTTCTAACTCCACCATACCTTTTTAGAAATGCGGTGACCAGAACTGAAAATGCTACTGAAAGTGTATTTGCACCATGAAGCGATTCAGAGGCATTATAATATTTTTATTTTATTCTCTGATTTTTCCTAATAATTCCAAATATTGTTTGCTTTTTTGGCCACTGCTAAACACTGGAAAGATTTCAACATACTGTTCACAATGACCCTTTTCTTGGATGGTGACTCCTAATGTGGAACCTAGCATTGTGTAGTTACGTGGTAATTCTTCCCTAATGTCATCACTTTAAACGTGTCCATATTAAATTTCATCTGCCGTTTTGATGCCCAATCTCCCAATATCATACAAATTCTCACAATCCACATGCAATTTGAATAATTTGGTGTTATCTGCAAATGTAATGACCTCGCTCATTATTCCCTTATCCATATGATAAATTACTTCTACAATGTCTGTAAGTTATTTAATCTTATCTTTGATATTATCTGCCTATCTTCCATGCGATCTTCCTCTGGCTTTCAAATCATTTTGCCACTGCATATAAGCTTTCTAGAGCACCTTTTTCCAGCACATTCTTATAAAATCACCAAACAACGTAATTTGTAGTAGTCTACTGTATGACTGATTGCCAGTCATTTTGAGCTTAATCTCTTTATTTCAGATTTCCTCATTTCATGTCACTCTTAATACTATTCTCAGGCATCTCATTTCTGCTGTTGTTAATTTCCATTCATGAATTGATGTTAAAGTCCATGTCTGACACTGACAACATAATGTTGGCACAAAGATGGCCTTGATGAGACTGATTTTTACACTTACAGATATGTGTTTATGTTACAGCAAGGGTTTCAACTGTCCTAATACCTGATACTTGTACTGATTTCACTGTCCGACCTACCATCTTCACCTCCTAACCTTTCTCTCTGGATACATCCAGAATTTAGTTGGCTAAATTTAGCTAGTGAAACCTTAAATGGGTAGCCTGGCCAATTTTCAAAGGCTTTGAGAAAGGCAGCTAAGACCTCACCTAGCTATTTAGATCACTTTGAAAATTGATCTCATGATGTCCGAACTCAATAAAATCTAGGAGGCATTCTCATTTTGTGCCTATTACAAAAACCTCTTCAGATCTTTGAAAAGCTAAATAACAATACATGCCTATAGATATCTCTCTCTATTTCATGCACATTATAATATTTAATAAGAAAGGAAAGTTGTACTGAGTGGGATACACGACATTTCCAAAGGTTTTCTTTACAAAGAATGCTAATTGTCAAAAGTTTCTCTTTTCCCATATCCCACCCACAGTATTAACCCTGTCCACGTTCTATCTCTGCCCATAACCCACCCTATTCCCTCCCGAACCTGTGTTAAGCAGTTAGCATGGGGTTTATACTATCTGGCTGATTTTAGTGCACAGCAGCTATTATCATGGGTCCATGCTAATGGTTAGCACGTGCCAAAACCTGTGCTAATGGTTAGCACACTTGAGCAAATATCCCCTTAGTATGCACTAAATTTCTCAAATTTTAGGCTGTCTCCCTCTTTTGAGGTTGTTGAGGTTGTGGCCTCTCTGAAGACCTCATCTGCAGCAGGCGACCACAATCAACAAAACAACGAAACCCAACACCAGCATAACAAAGTAAGTGCAGACATCCACTTAAGTCTGACAGATAAAACATGTACACAACCCTGATACTGCCCATCACCCTCCTCCTTACCCAACTCCTACCACCTCAGGCAACCAACCACAATCCACTAACAAACACTCCATGGCATACAGCACTGCTATACACACCCCCCCCCCCCCCCCCCAGTATACACACTGGAACACACACAAGACACCCAAGCACAAAAGACAAAACAGACACAAGTCCAGCATGCACACAAACTCAAACAAAGCACAGAGACCACTAAACACCCCAGCTATAATCTCAATAGAGCTTATCAACGCCAGATCCATACGAAACAAAATTAACATAATAGCTGACCACATAGAAGATCAACAACCTTACATACTGTGCATCATAGAAACATTGCTCACCCCCACTGATAACGTACTACTTAATCAATTAGTACCATCCACCTATTCAGCATTCAACTGCCCACACGCACAACGAAGAGGAGGTGGGGTCTTGATCATTGCAAAAAACAGCCTAAGACTCAAGTCAAGAAGTGCCTCAAACACAAACCAATGCAACACCATCACTGTGGAAAACAAACAGATGGCCCTATGCTTCACCTACAGAGCCCCAAATGTGCCACCAGATGAGCAAGCCTCCACCCTAGAAGAGGTCTGTGCCATCAACACAAATCACAATCCCCTGCTACTATTAGGAGTCATCAACCTTAAATTGACCAACACAAAGGATGCAGAAGCCTTCCTACGAGCCATGGGATCCTTACAATACACCCAACTGATCAACACCCCAACACACAGACACGGATCATCACCAGACCTCATATTCACACCCAACTTTCTAATGGACAGTGGTAGCATTTCAACACCCAAGGTCACACCTGTACCATGGTCAGACCACCACATAATCGAAATGAAGATTATGCCACAAGGGCAAAACCACGAAGAGAACCTGGACAACCCACCAGTACAAAGAAGATTTAAAAGCTTTGACAGGGACCAATTTCTACTGGACATGCTACTCCACCTGAACACGGAAGAACAGGATCTAGGCAAGCAAATCAGAAAATGGAACAGCATCATCAATGCTGCTGCCAAAGCCACAGAATACAGACCCAAGAAAGCTCGCCGCACCAAAGCACATCACACACCCTGGTACTCAAAAACCATACGGAATGAGAAGAAGGAACTCAGGAAGTGAGAACGACGATGGAGACACACCAAGTCGCCCAACAATCAGGAACTGTACTTAACAAAACAAAAAGAATACAATGAACTCATCAACCAAACGAAAAAAGAATACCACACCAACATCATACTCAAATCAAAATCAAACAACAAACCGAGAGAGCTCTCTGAATCTTCGAAATCGTGAAAACCCTCACCAAGGAACAGAAAACCGAGAGCAAAGTTCAAATAGACCCACAAGCATTCGCAGACCATATCCAAGAAAAATTCCATTCAGCTACACAAAGGAAAACAGACCCAAACACCAAACCAGCCACCCCCTCAAGAAAAACTTGGGCCAAATTCAGCAACCCATCCACAGAGCAGCTCTCACACATCATCACCGCACTCAATACAAGTACGGCCCCAACAGACCCATGCCCAGTTACATGGATTAAGGCGACAAAGTCAAACTTCATCCACACCATACACAACATGGTGAACAGTTCACTAACCCAAGGAATCATGCTTGATCAGCTAAAACTTGCCACAATAAGACCAAGTCCGAAGAAATCACCACTCAACAAGAACAACACAGCAGCCTACAGACCTATCTCAAGCATCCCTCTACTGGCAAAGATTATTGAGAAAGTGGTACAACATCAGCTACAGGAACACATCGACAACCACGCACAACTGGACCTCAACCAACACGGTTTTCACCTCAACCATGGAGTCAAAACACTACTGCTATACCTATTTAACAACATACTACACCTCACAGACAACAGAAAGAAAGGAATACTCATGATCTTCATTGACATTTCATCAGCATTCGACACAGTGGACCACGGAACCCTACTAGCAAGACTACAGAACATCGGATTACACGGAGCCACACTGAGGTGGTTCCACTCCTACTTAACGGACAGACAGATACAGGTCAAGATCGGTCCCAACACATCCCGACCCATAAAGGTAATGCAAGGCGTACCTCAAGGATCTGCCCTATCAGCACTATTATTTAACCTTTACATCCAACCAACATGCAGCATCATAAGAGAACACGGGATAAAATATACAATCTATGCAGACGACATAATGATATACACACCAATCACCCTCAACAACCCAGACTACACCAAGATAACAGAATGTGTCATGCACATGAACAGCTGGTTTCAACACAACAACTTGAACATAAACTACAGCAAGTCCGAGGCTCTAATCATCACACGAATCTCCGACTTCATCTCTCCGTGCAACATCAAGATAGACAACACAACCATACCCATACAACCAGACGTGAAATACCTCGGAGTGACCCTTGATAAAGAACTGAACTTTCAGTCCCACATCAGCAGAACCACCAAAAATGCATTCCACAGGATGAGACTAGTCCGACGCCTCAAACCCCTCCTCTCCCAGGAACACTTCCGCACAGTCTGTCAGGCACTAATAACCCCAATCCTAGACTTCTGCAACCCAATATATCTTGGCCTAACAAAACAGACACTCAGGCCACTGCAACTGGCCCAAAACACAGCAGCTCGCATAATAACTGGCACCACAAAACAAGAACACATCACACCTACCCTAAAAGACCTCCACTGGCTACCAATCAGCTCCCGCATTAGATACAAGACAATCATTAACATATTCAAAATCAAGCAACAGTTGTCAGCTTTCAGCCTACACCCACTCATACAACCAGACAGCAGCACAAGACCGAGGAGGAGAAGCACATCCAACCATGTCAACACCCCTGAAGACATCGAGAAGGTATGCAAGGTCACCGAAAAACGAGCCTTATCAAAGGCGGCACCAACAATCTGGAACGCCCTCCCTGATGAACTATGGTCAACAACAGACATGAAAGACTTTAGGAAACTGTTAAAGATGACCCTCTTCATAGAGCACTGCGGTAACGTCACTTAAACGGTGCAACAGACAATACCCTAACTCAACACCCCGCCCTAGCGACATGATTTAGTACTAAAGTCCTGATGTACATAGTATTGTAAATAGCCCACACTGTAAATAGCTCACCAAGAATCAATGTCCATCTGCACACACACGCACTCACTGCTGAATGCATGTACACAATAGACACTGTATCTTGTTGATTGTTTGCTGTGTAGACTGCCTTGATTGTAGGAAAGGCGGTATAGAAATCCGTTTAAATAAAATAAATCTGCTGACCAATTCCATTCCTGTTCATCTGCTGAAAGGGTTCCTGGGTATGATCACATGCATCCTTTCATTTAGTCAAATCCCCCACACATGAAGACAGGTTATTCATGGCCCAGTACTCAAGGATCCTATGGTTAATGTCTCTGTTGCTTTGAGTTACCACCCCACCTTTATTCTTTCCTTTGCCTCCAAGATTGCTGAGAAAATAGTTGCAACCCAACTGGTTTCTTTTCTGAAAAACAACAATGAATTTCACCCATGTCAGCTAGGCTTTTGCTTTAATTACTCTACTGAGTGCACCATGCTGACCCTGGTAGATTGTGTCTGGCTGAATTTGGATAAACTTAGAGAGGTCTTCCTTTTTTGCCTTGGACCTCTCTGCTACCTCTGATCTGGTTAATCATGCTCTGTTACTCCAGTGGCACTCTGATCTTCAGATTTCAGGGACCATGATTTCCAGGTTCCAGTCATACCTTGAAAACAGATCCTTCCTCGTCAGTTGGTCCAATTCTCTTTCCTTCTCACAGACATTACCTTGTAGTGTTCCCCCAAGGCTTAGTCCTTGGCCCCATCCTCTTCAATATCAACATATCACCAAATAAGAAATCATAAGATATGCCATACTGGGCCAGACCAAAGGTCCATCAAGCCCAGTATCCTGTTTCAAACAGTGGCCAATCCAGGTCACAAATACCTGGCAAGTTCCAAAAAGGCAGACAGATTCCATGTTGCTTATCTCAGGGGTAAGTAGTGGATTTGCCAAGTGCACTTGTATAAAGGTTTATAGACTTTTCCTCCAGAAACTTGCCCAAACCTCTTTTAAACCCAGCCACACTAAAAGCTTTTATTATATTCTTCAGCAAGGAATTCCAGGGTTTGATTATACATTGAGTGAAAAAATATGTTCTCCCATTAGTCTTAAATGTGCTACAATGTAGCATCATTGCATGTCCCCAGTCTTTCTATTTTTTTTTATCTATGTTTGTGCGTTCCATTCCACTCATTATTTTATAGATCTCTATCATATCTCCCCTAGCAGTCTCTTTTCCAAGCTGAAGAGCTCTAATCTTTTAACTCTTCCCTCATGGAGTGTACTTCCATCCAATTTATCACCTTTGGTACCATCGATCGAGTTCTTAGGTTTCATTTTTTTCATGTATGCTGTCAACATTCAGCTGTTGAAGGTAATGGATCCACATTCTCCTAGTTTCATCTCTGATGTCTCCCTGAAACTGCAATGTATGTTATCCCCACAGTCTCAAACTTAACTTTACCAAAAGTGATGCTATGTTCTTTTGACAAAGCAGTGGGCCATCTCCTCCTCTTAGGATGATGGTTAGGGGTTTCACTATCCCTTTGAAGGACTTGGTGAAAGTCCTGGACGTCCTCTTGGATCATAATCTAACACTTGACTTACATGATTCCTCAGCAGGGCAAAAATCGTTTTACTTCTTCATGCAGTTACATGCAGTCTGCAATGCTGTTAGACAAGTGAACTATGTGGATTCTTATTCATTTCTTTGTAGTTGGTCACTTGGATTACTACAGCTCTTCCTTTCATGGGTTACAATCCACACAAATAAGACATATGCAAATTATTCTAAATACCTCCATCAAACTATTCTACAGTGCCAAAAATTACAACCATATCATGCCCCTCCTCTGAGAGGAGCACTGGCTCTCCATAGTATACAGAACCCATTCTGGTACTCGCACGTTAGGTGTGCGTTCTCTCCAACTCCCTGATCTCGTGCACTCCAGCTTGTGAGCATTGCACAACTAATTTCATGGAGATCGCCTTGACCCTGTGAAAAGCAGTCTATAAATATAGCTAAATAAATAAATTAGAGGTATGAACTGATTGGAGTATTCAAGTCAAGGCAATGAGGAGCTCCTGCTTCAGTATTCTGGCCCACACTCTTCGGAAAAGTCTGTCTGATGGCATTAGACTGGAGCCTTCCTTCAGATGCCTTAAATAAGACCTGAAAGCCCATTCTTTTACTCAAGCCTTCCCAACATGCTGACCACTGATTAACTGGATGTGTTATGTGGGGAAGGCTGTTACTGTTTTCCCTTTTCTCTACACTTTCTTAATGACTTACGTATTGCGACTTTACTCCATTGTAACCTAGGCCTCCCTGCGGTGTTTTCCTATGTAGCTGGTCCTCCTACTTGTCTGTGCCTGTCTTGTGTTGTGTTGTTATCTCCCTTAAATTTTGAGCTTGTAAACTGTTTAGCATTCCAAAGATGGCGATATATCAAATAAACAAATGTAAATGTGAATACTTTAAGGCACATTAACAAACTGAATATCCACTAATGCATACACATCCCTACTAAGTACAAATAGATAATGGGGGGAGTGGGGCATACTGAACAGCAGTGGCCACTGCTGCTTTAACTTATGCGCAGATATTCAGCCAATGACACTGAATATCCGGTTTAGCTAGCCAGATAGCAGTGATATTCAGCGACTGGCCAGGACAGAAAATAGGCTGCCCTAAATTTAGGCATTTTAGTTAGCTGGTTAGTGGCTCAATATTGTTGCTGACTGGTTAAGCTATGTTGCTCCCCCCCCCCTCCACTCTTCTGCTCCACACCTGGACTGCTCTGACACTAGCCGGTTAACTCTGGGGCAATCAGACGGCCTAGGAGGGGATATTTAGAGGCACAAACCGGGTATGTGCTGCTGAATAGCCCAGTCAGCAGGATTAACGTGGTTTGCAAGTCTACAAATTGTGTTAATTCTTTTGAATATGTCCCCAATGGGGGTCCAACACCTGTTCAGTCCCAGCAGAGGGCTTGTGCAGGGAGTGCTGGGCGAGGGTGGGAGGGCCGGAGGCGGAGAATGGGAGGAGCAGGGGTGGGCCAAGGCATCTGGATGTACATGGCCCTGTACGTCCGGCGGGGGAGAGATAGACGTGGAATAAGTCCCACCGAAGATGTCATTCAGGCCCAGCAGCCCCCACCAGCAAACAAGCCATGGCAGGTAAGGCCCCTCTGCCCGATCCTGACCCTGGCAGGCCCCACCAAGGGTTGGGCAGCAGGTAAAATATGTTTGTTGCTGCGGCGGGCTTTTGGGGCTCCTGCTGGGCATCCTGGTGCCATGGCGATGGAATGCCACGGCACTGGTACACCGGCAGGAGTATAGGGAGGGGGGCTGGGCAGATGTGAGGACATCCTGCACCACTTAACTGGGGCTACACCGGGCCGTCTAAGTGCCCGATTATGCACCTGTGGGAAAGTCTAGCTCCCGTGGGTGCAAAATCTGGTACACTTCAGAGCCATTCATTTTTTGGACATTCGGACGGCCCAGCCGTGCCCCAATTAGAATTGGCCTCAATTAGAATAAATGTTACTTTTAAGTACTATGTGAATTACAATGTTCTAAAATAAATTACAAAAATATGCACATTTGTATCACATTGCTCTCTCCTCCCCATTGCAAAATGATATACACATTAAAATAGATTTGGAAATGAAAAATGGAGAATTTCATACCGGTATACTAATATATGTTCACCTGTCTATATCTCATGATTCTGAGTTCCCACAATTTACCATTTTAAATATATATATAGAATAGTAAGAATATATTTAAAAATAATGATAAACAATTGTATAATAATTATTTACTATTGTTGTCCTTGTTTCAGCAGCAATGGGAAATGAATGTAATCCACTGAGCTTACAACCAGTCAGTTTAGGTTGTGTGCAGGTCATTATAAATAATACTCATCCCTGTGTCAATATGAGCTGCGATGTTAGTGCATCCATCGAAATGACAAGACTTCATCACTCCTCAGCACTCCACTCTGAAACATTTGCACAATCTGTTAAGTCCAGGTAAATTTAAATAGTTCTGACATGCAGCTTGCTGGGTCCAGTGACAGAGATAATGCCTCTTTAGGTGGGTAAAATTCTGTGGCACACAGGTCACTCTCTTAAGGGGAATCAACTGTGTGTTTCTTTCTTTGCATTTCCTGCATGATCCCTCGTTCTGCAGCCTGGAGCTGAGACTGAAATGCAAGAAAGGAGCCTAGCGCTCAAAGCAAAAATCTGCTTCCAGGACAATCCATTATATCTGACAAGTTAAATGTTCCATGGTAGACCATATGGCATCAGAGCAAAGCTGAGGATAGGAGACAGGAACTCAGCGGATGCATCACAATTAAGGAGTTTGGCTACAGACGCTACTTCCATTTATTTTATTTTTATTAAATCTGTAAAATGCGGTTCCTCTAAAATTATCAGCCTAAACCATTATCAACACCCTCCTACAGGATTCCACATACTTTGAAATTATTGCAGTTATCGCTGTTTCAATTACTAAGTTTGAAGAGAAGGAAGAAAATTTTAAGAGCTGCACAAAAATGACACTTGTACAAAATCATGGGGGGAGGGGGGCGGGTTCAGAATAATAAAAAAGTCGATAATAACAGGCAAGCCATTCCACACATTTTTACATAGAATGCATGCAAATGTCTACTTTAAAAACTTAGATCTGAAACATCTTAACATCTGCAGGGTCAACAACCCATATGATCCTTTTTTTCATGAGAAGTACCTAGTAAAACAATCTCATTACTAAATTAGCTGACAAGCTTAATGGCAATTAACTCTCTCTGTCAAAGATGACTTAGGTTTCAAGCGGAGATTCAAAGTGTCAACATCCTTAGATGGCAGAAATACACAGGGCACAGTCTGCTAAAGAGTAAAACATGTAACTCTTGGGAAGTGATATTCTTGGTATTAGCAACTGGTTATTTTTGAGTAGGATGCAGATCTCCACAGACTTGATTGTGCTGGACCTTGGCTGGCCACTAGATGTCACCCACAGAGTAATACTTGAGTTGCTAACGTCAAGGAAAATTTCAGGACTCTTATTGCATAAATGTTCATTCCATTCCATTTTATTTTTTACTATGAATTTAATCACCACTTCAGAAACATGTCCAGTGAGCATGTACCATTTTTTTCATAGCAACACTGGTGTGCGTCTTAAAGGGCAAGCACACTAGTATGGGTAGAGTAACCACTTGATTTTATATCAAAAGCATAAGTAGAAAGGAAAACTGTGGAAACAACTTTCTGCTTAAGAATAGCTTAAGCAGTGGCTTCAAAGAATCTCTTATGGTAACCTACAGACAATACAAAATCTGTGATATGATATATTTAAATTTTAGTGTTTCACTTTCTGAATTTGATGACTATAACATGCCTATTCTAATGTTTTGGGATGTTAATAAGAGGCACTAATGATAATTGACAGTGGACATCAGCATCCTAATAAGACTAGCACTATTCAGTGATACACAAACACCTCTCTTCACACACTATTTCAGCTCAGCATTCCTAAATTTTAGGAATGTCCATTTTAGTGCATAGTCATTTCAGTAGCACACCTGAAAGAATTTAGTGCATGCAAAATCAACAAATTAACCTACAAATTAACATGCAGAAAACTGATTTGCATGTACTAAAAACATTTTACATGCATTGGAATTTTCTATTATCACAAATGTGTGAAATGAACTGAAAAAAGTCAAAAGGTTAGGAACAAAAGACCAAATAAACTAGACAAATCAAAAATGTTTTCCTTCTAGATATCTACTACTACTACTGAACATTTGTATAGTGCTACAAGGCATACGCAGCGCTGCACAGGCACATGTAAAAGACAGTCCCTGCTCATCGGAGCTTACAATCTAGTCGAGACAGACAACACAGTAGCTGTAGACACAGAATACATCTAAGGGGAATGGTGAGGGAACACAAAGGAGATCAGGTGAGTCAAGATCCGAAAGCGGCAGCAAAGAGGTGAGATTTTAGCCTAGATTTGAAAAAGGCCAGAGAAGGTGTGTGACGTACAGACTCAGGTAGTTTGTTCCAGGCGTAAGGTGCAGCAAGGCGAAAGGAGCGAAGTCTGGAGTTGGCAATAGAAGAGAAGGGCACAGATAGAAGCAATTTGCTAGAAGAGCTGAGTTCCCGAGGAGGGGTGTAGGGAGAGATAAGAGAGGAAAGTTAGTTTGGAGTTGCAGAGTGAATGCACTTATAGGTCATTCCTACTAAATTTTAGTACTCAGGCTTGAGATGACCCATGGACATGAGGTGATACAGTTAAAGTTCAAAACTTTAAAAAGGAGATAAAATAAGAACATCCTTGAATTCTTTGAAGCTGCATTCACGAAGCTTGCAGAAAGAGTGCTATGACGGTAGCTGCTTGTAATTGGAATGCCCACTCTCTGCCCACATATCACTTTTTTGAGCAGCCACCATGGGAAGTACAGCTTCTGTGGAAAAAGACCAGTGGTAGCTGCGTTTCTCCCATGTTAGTTATCTTCGTGGCATGATGAGTCCACGTTAGCGCCGCGACACCTAGTGTGCATTAGCAGACATACCCCTTTGTGTCCAAGCTTTAATGTGATGTAGTGTTATAATCATTGTTTGATAATCCCCCCTCTTATTGCGGTCTGGTAGCATGAATTTATTTATTTTATTTATTTAACATAGTTTTTATACCGTCTTCTTACTAGTCAAGACAATTTGCATATAACTCAGTGCATAGAACAATGAAATTTGAACAGTAGGATATGCATTACAGTAAACACATAGTTTAACAAATAAGCAACAGACAGATTAAGATATAGCTATTTACATTGCGTTATTGGGTTACGGGTGACGCTCAGGGAACCTTTACTAGATCTGAATCTGACCCATAGTTATTCTATGAACAGCAGAGTTTTATTTATTTTATTTACATTCTCTTATATACCATGCTATTCTGCATCAGTGCGGTTTACATTGAACAAACTGAAATTACATTGAACAGGGCATTATAACTTGGAGATAACTATTTTACAGGGAACATGGGCTATGGAGGGTTAAGTGGCTTGCCCAAGACCACAAGGAGCACTGGTCAGCTGAATGGATCTTATGTGATTTTCTTATTATTTGGTTATTTCCTTTTTTTCTTTCCTTGTTTGGATGTAATCCCTACTGGATAACTTTATTTAAAATTTGGTAAAAAAAAACAATTTGCCCCTATGTACATAACCTTCAGTTTACAGCAATTCTACAGATGAGAGAACCTGCCGATGAATTTGCATCTGGCTTTCAATCCTGGCAAACTCATCTCCCACTTCTACTCATTAGCCCTACTTCCTCCCTTCAGACGCGGTGGCCCAGGCCAGCCCTGCTCACAATTTCTCTGCCACTGAGGTTGGCCCATGTGTGAATGCTGCTGGTCTCCTCTCAACGCCTGACCTGCTGGCTGCCGGTTTTCTCCCTTTGGCTGTTTGACGCACAGTAAACAGAGCACTGCAGTTGGGGATGGATAGAGATTGTATGGGATGATGCTGTACACGTCGGCTGAATAAAGAATAGAAATAAAGCTGGAAGGGTAACAGGGTTGGGAGGTTTACTAGAGAGCAGAAGGATGAGAGGCAAGATGAAAAGTGCTCAAGTCGCTTCATTGGCTCTCTATCCATTTTCATATCTAGTTCCAACTTCTCCTACTGACCTATAAGTGCCTTCATTCTGCTGTTCCCCACTACATTTCCTCTCTTATCTCTCCCGACATCCCTCCTCAGAAACTCTGCTCCTCTGGCAGATCACTTCTATCTGTGCCCTTCTCTTCCACTGTCATCTCCAAATTTCGATCCTTCCACCTTGCTGCTCCTTATTTATTTATTTATTCTTATATATGCCATTTCCGAGGATCAGTGCGGTTTACAGGGAACAAAGCTCAACAGTACATGAAACAGGTGTACAAGGAACGGATAACTCTTAAGTCTTATACCTGGAACAAACTATCAGAGCCAGATTTCATCTCTGGCTCTTTTCAAATACAGGTTAAAATCTCAACTCTTCGAGACTGCTTTTGGATCCTGATCTACATTGTCTCCTGCTCTCCAAATATGTGCTTCCTTACTATTCCCCTAGACATATCCTAGTCCTCAGCTGTTGTGTTCTCTCTTGACTAAATTGTAAGCTCTGATGAGCAAGGACCATCTTATACATGTGTCTGTACAGTGCTGTGTATGCCTAGTAGCGCTATACAAATAATCAGTCATAGTAGTAAGCAAGAGTTGCAAAAATATACTGACACACCTATTTCTTATTATCTGGGGGGAGAGAAAGAAACTATTGAAATAAGTATACATTTTGGAACAGCTAAGCAAATGCTAAGTAGAGGGGGGTAATTTTCAAACATTCCCACTGAGACAAAGCGCACAAAGAACCCGATCTTAGAAGGGGCACATCTGGGCGTCTGGATGATCCCGACCAGGACGAGCCAGATAGGACCCAATTCTGCGCCATGGGAGCAAGACAGCCCCGCAGGTGCAGGATCGGGTCCTGGGAGACAGCCCGGAGTGCCCCTGCATTGCTGCGTGACATCCTCCCCTCGACTCAATCTGCCCGTTGCCTCGGAACCTCCTTCCTCCGTTTCCCCACCACCTGAGCCCGACAAGGGCAGCCGGAACCCGGATCGGGCAGCGGCGACTCCCCAGGCTCTCCGATGTTGCCGTTGGACATGCAGGGCCATCACCGGAATCGGCACTGTGCTTCCGGGGGTTGGTCCTGCCCACACTCTGTCCCTGTGCCGCCCCCGTCCCCTGCAGCATGCACAGCGGCTTTGTGTGTGCAGGAGGGCCAGGAGGTGGTATATGGTGAAGGCAGATAGCGGGGCTGCACGTCCCTATTCGCTTTACAGAATCGGGGCCATACTATTTACCAACAGGCTTTCTACTACTGTTCAAAATGGAAATGCTCGTGCACTTTCACTTTGAAACCTGCTGTTGGTCGAAAGTACTGCATTTTCTAAAGGTAGATTTTGCCGTAACGTGCGAAGATCTGAATATTCAATCTAGACATTCTTTTCCTCCCCAAGCTTAAGAAAGCCTTGTGAATGCCTCCTTTCAACATGATTAAAAGTACTTATACCATGGAATGATATTCAGATTTTTGCTATTTTAGTCCAGAATGGACTAAAATCAACTGCAATTTCAGATCTGCAACAGTGGCTGTTCCAGCATGGCATACTGATAACCACGACCTTTCCCATGAAGTTGTGGATTGCCTGGAAAGGGGAAATAATTTCGTTCTCTGAAGTGAGTGAGAAACAAATTTCTATAAATTAATGAACGGAGTGGAACGGGTAAATGTAGATCGATTGTTTACCTTATCAGAATATAGAAAGACTAGGGGACATGCAATGAAGCTACAGGGTAAACTATTTAAGACTAATAAAAGAAAATATTTTTTCACTCAATGTGTAATCAAACTCTGGAATTTGTTACCGGAGGATGTAGTAAAGGCTGTTAGTGTAGCTGGGTTTAAAAAAGGTTTGGACAAGTTCCTGGAGGAAAGGTCCATAAACCATTATTAAGAAGTGATCGAAGATATCAATGCTTGACCCAGTACAAGCTTTGTGGAACTTGTGTCTCTTGGGGAAACTGCTAGGTACATATGACCTAGATTGGCCACTGTTGGAAACAGGATACTGGGCTTGATGGACCTTGGTCTGACCCAGTATGGCATATCTTATGTTCTTATGTTCTGTCTCCACTTTCCTGATGACCTTCCCTTTGACGGCAGCAAAGGATGGCTAGAAGGAGAGGCCCTGGCACAGATGAAGAAACTGAACCTCATCAGTCAAATGATGAGCACTTGTAAAGCTTAAGATCTTGGAGTGGAAGAATAGCCTAATGTTAGAGCCCTGGCTGGAGACCCAAGCAACCAGGGTTCAATTCCCACTACCACTCTTTGTGGTCACTTAGTCCTCCATTGCCTCAGCAAAATCTAGGTTATCAATGTCCCTGTTTAAGTTACAATATGAACTGCTTTGACTTAATGATAAAGCTTTACAGTCTCTCTTTTTTCCTATAAGAGATCCTCTGTGTATATCCCATGTTTTCTTGAATTCAGATACCGTCCTTGTCTCTACTACCTTCACTGTAGATTATTCCATGCATCTACCACTCTCTCCGTAAAGAAATATTTCCGCATATCACTCCTGAGTCTATCCCATCTCGCCTTCATCCTATGCCCCCTTGTTGCAGAGCTGTATTTCAATTTAAAGTGGTTCTCCTCCTGTAGATTTATGCCACAGAGGTATTCTATCATATCTCCCCCCTCCTGCCTTTCTTCCAAAGTATACAAACAGTTCTGACCCCATATGTCTTATGACAAAGACCACTGACCATTTTGGTAGTCAGCGTCTGCACTGAATCCATCCTGTTTATATCTTTTTGAAGGTCTGGTCTCCGGAATTGCACAAAGTATTTCAAATGAGGTATCATCAAAGACTTACACAGAGGGATTATCATCTCCTTCTTTCTGCTGGCCATTCCTCTCTCTATGCACCCATGCATTTTTCTGTTTTTTGCCATCACCTTTTCTACCTGTTTAGCCTCCTTAAGATTATCATAAACAATCACCACCAGCTTTTTTCATGGACAGTAGTACTTCACCCCTTTTAATGTGCTGTTCCCTTTAATTTTTGCTGCCCAACTGCATGACACTGCATTTTTTAGCATTAAATCTCAGCTGCCAAATTCTTCAAGCTTCACAAGATCCCTTCCTGGGTGTCTGCCCTATTGCAGATTTTGTTATCAAGCCACTGGTAACATCCTTCTCCTCAGAGTGAACTCCATTTACCTGTACCCTTTGTCATCTCCCACTCAATCAATTTCTAACCCAAGGGTCTATTCCTAGGGTGCTCAATTTATATGTATGTTGTCTGTGTGGAACAATGTCAAGACTTTACTGAAATTTATGAATCCCACATCTAGTGCACTCCTTCTGTCCAATTCTCTGGTCACTCAGTCAAAGAAATTAATTAGATTTGTCTGACAAAACCTGTCTATAGTAAAGCCTTGATGCCCTGAATCCTGCAATCCATTGGATTCCAGAACCCTCACTATCCTCTGTTTTAGCCTGTAGTTCCTCATCCTCATCCTTTCTTCTGTCGTTGTGTAGAAGGACCACATGCGCCATTTTCTA
Organism: Ichthyophis bannanicus; assembly: GCA_033557465.1. Taxonomy (NCBI): domain Eukaryota; kingdom Metazoa; phylum Chordata; class Amphibia; order Gymnophiona; family Ichthyophiidae; genus Ichthyophis; species Ichthyophis bannanicus. The sequence continues at coordinate 192,453,437 of CM066032.1, forward strand.
GTCCTCTGGGACTATCCCAACTCTAAAGGAACATTTAAAAGATTAGAAAGTGGAGCTGCTAGAACTTTCCCAAGTTCCTTCAATACTGTCTGATGTATCCCATCTGGCCCCATTCTTTGTCTACTTTTAATTTAGCTAGCTCCTCGCGAAGACAGGCTTCTGAAAATTGTTCAAGATGTCCCTCACTTTTTTCCTATTTGTGTGTGTTTTCAGAGATACTGCTCCTGGCCCTTCATCTGTAAACACCGAACAGAAATATTTGTTAAGCAATTCTGCTTTATCTCCATCAGTTTCTACATATTCCTCCTCTTCACTCTTGAGTCTGACAACACTTTTGCACTTCCTTCTCTCACTAACATGTCTGAAAAATGTTTTGTACCCTCCATTTTACAGCATTGGGTATTTTTATCTTTGCTTTCCTGACTACTTTCCTAGTTTCACTTAGTTTTTCCAAATACTGATGCTTGACTTCCTCTCTCTGTTGATCTCTTGGAGTTTATATAGGTTACCCTCTTTTTCTTCACTTTATCAGCTATTTCTTTTGAGAATCATTGTGGCTGCTGTCTTCTTCTATATTTATTTACTTTTCAATCAAAAAGGTTTCTGGTCCATAAAATATCCCCTAAGTCCAACAGAAGCAAACATACTTGCAGGAGAAACACAGACCAAAAGGAGTGAGGTAGGAAACACCAACTATATTTATCAAGATAGACACTAACAGCTCTTAACATCTACCTCAATAAATATAGTTAGCGTTTCCCACCTAGTTCCTTTTGGTCTGTCCATAAAATAACCCCTTTCAGTTTTGCCCACTGCTTTCCCACATTTCCCAGCTGTTCCCATCCCACTAATGACTTCTTAAAGTATTGTCCCATCTTTACAAAGTTAATTTTCCTAAAGTCTAGGGTCCTCGCTTTCAATGACTTATACCAGCCCTTGCCCTAATGCTAACCGCACTATCCACTGATCATGACAGGATCACCACTGTAACATCAGAAAACTCTCCCTATTTGTAAACACCAGGCCCAGTATGACTCCCCTCATTAGTGGGTTCTGGTACCAGTTGCCAGAATAGTTCTCCCTGTAGAGAACCCAAGACCTCCTTACTTCTAGATGGCACCACAGCAGGGATGTCCCAATCAACATCTGGCATAGTAGACTTTGAACCCTAGTTGCTTGGTTTCCAAGCCATTGCTCTAACCAACAGACAACTGCAACATATGCTTTGGTGCTTTGTAGACTGTCTACTTAGCTCTCCCAAACTCCTCTTTTTAACGCCTTTAAAATATTCAAAACATTACCCTCAGACTTATGCATGTGTCTTTGGAAAAGGATAACCTTACCTCACTCTATATTTAACATCACCGGCTATTAATTACATACTGAGTTCAATTCAAACTTTATTTATTTATTTTATTTTATTTAACATTCATTTATATACCGCATCTTCCAGAGATCAGTTGCGGTTTACAATAAAACAACAATCAACAAAGCAAGGTTTGTTTTACATGGAACGTCTTATAATAAACAAACAATGTATTAACTAAACAGCATATGTAAATAAATATAGAACAGAGTAATTAACTAAACAGAATGTATTATAACGTCTTATAATAAACAAACAGGGTATTAACTAAACAGCATATGTAAATATAGAACAGAGTAATAACTAAACAGAATGTATTATCTAAACAGCGTAAGGCAATACAGAACAGAATAAACTATATACATTTGGAAGTATTAGTACATAAGAGATTGGATCATCATATAATTTCAACTATGTATGTTATCCGTTTAAGTGAAAGGGTTTTTATTTGATACAGTCAGGTATCTGTTTAGCCTTTATCTAAATCGAGTGAAGGGTTATCTATGTTGTTGTAGTGTTTGGTAAATAGATAAGTTTTCAATTTTTTACGGAATTCCATGATCTCAGTTAGTGTTCGTAGATCCTCTGGGAGGGAATTCCAAAAAGTTGGAGCTATGTGTGAAAAGGCTCTATTGTTTGTTAATTTATGTGCCTTTATGAAATCTTTCGGAATCTTTAGTTTGTTTAATTGACCTTTTCTGTGAGTGGGCTTAGAAGGTTCTTTGCATATTAGATTACATAGTGTGGTTGGAGCCATGTCATTTAAGGCTTTGAATGAGGTTATTATTGTTTTGTATATTATCCTGCTTTGTATTGGTAACCAGTGAAGGGATGCTAGTATTGGTGTTATGTGTTGGAGTGAGTTTACTTTCAATGTAATTCTAGCTACTGCATTTTGTGCTAGTTGAATTCTTTTAATGTTTTGTTTTGATATACCCATTAGTATTAGGTTGGCAAAATCAAAGTGAGGGGTTATGGTAGCCTGGATTATATTAATAAAATCTTGTAAAAATACTAGAGGGCGTAGTTGTTTAAGGATTTTGAGCTTGAAATAAATTTTCTTTATAGTATTTCTGATGTGGGTTTCCATTGTAAGGTGTGTGTCTAGTATAACACCTAGATATCTTATTTCGTTTTTTATTTTAATTTCTTGGTTTTGTAGTGTTATGTGGGTTGGGGGGATATATGCTTGATTTTTTGTTACGATTAGAACTTCAGTTTTAGCATGATTTATGTGGAGGTTTTGAGCTTTTAGCCAAGTTGTGATTTCATTATAGCAGTCTGATAGGAGTTGTAACGGTAGATTAGGGATTGTAAATGGAATGTACATCATAATATCATCTGCGTAAAGGTGATATTGTACTCCAAATCTTTTAAAGATGTTGCAGACTGGTTTTATGTAAATATTAAAAAGTAGGGCTGATAACGCTGAGCCTTGTGGTAAACCAATTTCTTGTTTATATATAGTGGAAGTTTGATTACCTATTCTTACATTTTGCGTTCTATTATTTAAATAGGAAGTAAACCATTTATGTACTGTAGAGTTTATGCCTATTTGTCTCAGGTTGTTGAGCATTATTGTGTGATGTACGCTATCAAAAGCTGCTGATATATCAATGAATAGGAGGATGAAAGCCTGTTTATGATTGTCAATCCCTCTTAGGAGAGCATCAATTAACACTGTTAGGAGTGTTTCGACTCCATGGAGGGGCCGAAATCCATATTGTTGCTCATCAAGTGGGTAAGATGAGTCTAAATATTCCTGTGTCTGTAATTGTACCACTTTTTCAATTATTTTGGCCAAACATGGTATGCTAGAAATGGGTCTGTATGATACTGGAGATGTTTTATCAAGTTTGCAATTCTTAAGGATTGGGCGTATTTGTGCGTGTTTAAGAGAGGGTGGGAGGTAACCCTGAGTTAGTGAGAGGTTGACTATTGGGAGAATGTAGGATAATAATAATGGAAGTGTGTTTTTTATCCATGATACTGGACATGGATCAAGGTAAGAAGTTGTGGTGTTGAGACTGGAGATGATATTTTTTAATGACACTTTGGATGTTGTTGTTGTTGTTGTTGTTGTTAAGTGCCGTCGAGTCGGAGTCGATTCATGGCGACCCTCTGGATAGCTATCCTAAATTGTGTTCGGTCTTCAGTCAGGCGACTCATTGTTGACAGACTGGTACCCGTAGCTGCTGTTATTGTATCAATCCATCTCATTGCTGACCTTCCTCTTTTGCGTTGACCTTCTATCTTGCCAAGCATGATGTCTTTCTCTAATGATCTCTCTTTCCGCATGATGAGTCCAAAGTATGAAAGTCAAAGTCTTGTCATCTGAGCTTCTAAAGAAAGCTTAGGTTTGATCTCCTCTAGTACAGACTGGTTTGTTCTTCGGGCAGTCCATGGTATACACAGTATTCGCCGCCAGCATCATAATTCAAAGGCATCAATTTTCTTCCTGTCTATCTTTTTCACTGTCCAGCTTTCACATCCATATGATGTTATTGAAAATACCATGGCTTGAACAAGTCGAATCTTTGTATGGAGAGAGACATCTCTGCTCTTGAGAATCTTATCTAGGTCTTTCATAGCCATTCTGCCAAGAGCAATGCGTCGTCTGATTTCTTGACTGCTTGTTGCTTCTTTATTGATAGTTGATCCAAGTAGGTTAAAGTTATTCATGATTTCAATTTCTTCTCCTTCGACGATGAACCTGTTGATTATGCCAGTTGTCATGATCTTTGTCTTCTTTACATTAAGGTGCAGGCCCATTTTGAGACTATGTTCCTTGATTGTGAGAAGCAAATGTTTCAGATCACCTTCACTTTCCGCCAGTAATGTGGTATCATCAGCATAGCGAAGGTTGTTGATGAGTCTTCCACCAATCTTCACACCTCTGTTGTCTTCATACAATCCTGCTTCTCTGATGATGTGTTCTGCATATAAATTAAACAGGTAGGGGGAAAGTATGCAGCCTTGTCTTACACCTTTGCTTATTTTAAACAATTCTGTTTCTCCTTGTTCCGTTCGAACTGTTGCTTCTTGATCAATGTACAGATTGTGCAAGAGAACGATCAGGTGTTCTGGTATACCCATTCTTCTTAATGTGGCCCAGAGTTTCTCATGGTTTACACAGTCAAAAGCTTTGCTATAGTCGATAAAGCACAAATAGATATCCTTTTGGTATTCCTTAGTCTTTTCAAGGATCCATCTCACATCCGCAATGATGTCTCTCGTTCCTCGCCCTTTTCTGAACCCTGCTTGCACTTCAGGTAGTTCTTGTTCCAGGTATGATTGTAGTCTCTTTTGAATAATCTTCAGTAGAATCTTGCTGGCATGTGGGATTAGAGCGATTGTGCAATAATTTCCACAGTCAGTTGGATCACCTTTCTTTAGTATTGGTATAAACACAGATCTTTTCCAGTCAGTTGACCATGATGCTGTCTTCCATATTTCTTGGCAGAGCCTTGTAAGTACGGTAACAGCTGCATCAGATTGCTGTAATACTTCTATGGGAATGCAATCAATGCCTGGTGCTTTGTTCTTTGATAAGGCTTTCAATGCTGCTTCAACTGCTTCTTTCATCACCACTTTGGATATGGGGTGAAAATCTGACCATTCGTCTAAAGGCTGGTGTGGTATGTTAATAGTATCTAGAGACATTGAAGGGTTTTTTGATTTGTTTTGATAGTGATTAGCTAAAGTTTGAACCGTGATGTCGGTGTTTTCTTTGGTAGAAGTATGAGCGTTATTGGTTAGATTTCTGACAATGGCAAATAACTCTCTTGGTCTGTTATATGATTTTGATAGGGTTGCTGCATAGTAGTTTTTCTTTGTGTGGTCTAAGGTTTCCTTGTATTTTGTGAGATGGTTATTGTATATTTCTTTGTGCATAGTTAATTTAGATTTGCGCCAGTTGAGTTCTAGTTTTCTTAGTTCTCTTTTCATTTGTTTTAATGTGTTGTTGAACCATGGTGTACTATTTGTTTTAGGGTAGGTGCTCGTTTTATTTGTTTGGTTGATTTTGGCTGCATTGTTGATAGTTTCATGCCAGTTTTTGACAGCATCGTTTAAATCCGTTACAGATGATAAGAGGTGGGGGATTGTTAAATTGAGGAATTCTGTTTCATTAAATTTTTTAAATTTTGTAGTGGGGTCACATCTTGTGTAATTTTTGGTACTAGTGGTAGGATATGTGAGATTCATTTTGATAATATAATGATCAGACCAAGGTATCTGTATACATTCTACAAAATTTGAATTGATTAGCTTGAAGAGTGTATTAGGAAGAAGAACAAGATCAAGTGTTCCTCCTTTGATATGTGTTGTGGTGTTTATTATTTGATGATAGTCTATGTCTGATATAGTATCTAAAAATAGTTTAGAATCCGATGTTGGTAGTGAGGGGAGGTTAAAATCACCTAGCATGATTATGGGGTTTTGTTCAGTTGATGAACTAAGGAGTTCAATAAGAGAGTCGAGGCAATCTGCCTTTTGGTCTGGGGGTCTGTATATTAAGCAAATTCTCATGAAGCCGATTTTTATTAATAATGTGTCCATGTTGTTAGAGATATTTGATGGAATTGTTTTGGCGTTTAATATCTTTTTCGTCATCATTAGTACTCCTCCGCCTTTTTTGTTAGTTCTATGTTTGTAGAATATATCATAATTTTCTTTATTAAGTTGATTTAGGTAGACTGTATCAGTTTCAGAAAGCCAGGTCTCAGTGACACATAAAATGTCTGGTTTTAAGTCAGTTATCAAATCATTAAATATGGGAAGTTTGTTTTTCATCGATCGTGCATTAATAAGGATGCATGATAGAGATGTTAAGTTATTGGAGCAGATTCCCTTGACTGTTTGATGTGAGTTGTTTTATATGTATTAGTCTATGGTAATTTATTTTTGGATAGTTGTTTGAGTAAGTGTGTCCAATATGGTAGTTTTTTCGGGTATGTGTGTATTATAGGGATTGTCATGTAATTTTTGCTGTTTAAACTTAGTGTTAGGTCAATATTATTGCTAATAATATACAGATGTAGGATATTCTTATTAGCATAATGTTTGTGCGTGGCATTTTTTAATATGTAGGTCAAGCTTGTTACCAAATATATTGTTAGTAGTGTCAAGAAGTGTATGTGAATCCTGCCTGTAGTAATCTACTTAGTTACTCTATTACTGGTAACAATGATTTAACACTAGCGACAGTGATATATCACGGCATATATATCTCTTGATTGTGCACAAAGCCTTTTACACTGGCCATCCTCTACCTTTTTTCTCAGCATACTCCTTCCTCCTCCCAGCCCACTCACTCTCAACATACAAATAAAAATGATGTTCACTATGATATAACTTTTACCATGCATTTAAAATGCATCTGAAGAATTTTGTTTTCAAGCAGGCTTTTGAAGAGCATTTACATGACAGCACTTCCCTTTAATCTTCTATTCCATCCCCTACCTTCCCTTCCATTGTTATCCTTCCCCCCCCCCCCCCCGCTTTTCCACTTTTCTCATTCTTTACCTTGTAAGATTTCCTAATACAGTATCCTATTTTATTGTACCACTCTTTTATTTTTTGTTAAATTGTCCTACAGTGTTTATCTTGTTTTAAATTTAACTTCTATTTTATTTTACTTTGTTCTTAACTAAACATTTTTTTCAAATTGGTTTTATTGTATTGCCCTTTTATCTTTCCTTAAATTGCATTTTATTGAAAAGTGATATAGAAAGCACTGAAATAAATATATAATGATGACTCGGTGGGGCTCTGCCACACCGAAGGACTCCATAGACTTTCTAACTGTGATGTCCTAGCCGAGAAGCCCAATTCAAGATGGGCCCATTTCAACCTGATTCTGAGCCATGGAAACAAAACGTTCCCGCGGTGCACAGAATTGAGCCCATGGATGGCCCGGCATGCCCCTGCCGCCTGCGGGGACATCCTCCCTGCAGGCATCCATGACTCCTGTGGCTTCAGCCCCCAATTCCCCACCGCCCGACCCATGCCTGGCCTTCCGGGCCTGGATTGGGCAGTGGGGATCTCTCTGCACCTGGCCCCAGGAGGATCCCCAGGCCTAATCGCCAGGTCAATGCTGCTTATTCCACCTTTGAGGTGGAATAAGCAGCACATCCCCTTTGCCCTGGCAGGACATACAGAGCCGTGACTTGAATAGGCCCTGTACATCCTGCCGGGCTGGGCTGCCCTACTCCTCCCTGGCCCGCCGGGACATGCAGCCCTGCAACCCGTGTTCCAGAATCAGGCCCTAATTATGCCAAGTGAGTAGATTTGTTAATTTAGTTGTAATAACAAGTTATTGTAAGAGAAAAGCACTCACACACAATGGCAGGAATGTGATCTCACCTGGTAAAGATGTGTTGAGTAACAAAGGGAGATTCCATGCCTGGTGGTGGAAATGATTGTATGGATAAGATTGCTTGGGACTGTGAAATACGGCCAGTGTGAGTGGGATTAGTACTGAAATTAAAATTACTTTGCTAAATATATGGGGTATGCAGATACCTAAAAAAAATGTAAAAGGATTGTACTAGAATTGGACAGATTGAGATCTGAAATATATTTTCTTCAAGAGACCCATCTGACAGTTTGGAATGAGGACCTCATAAAAGCATCTTAGGTTGGAGATAGAGTTCAGTTTCTGCTAGACTTGGGTTTTTAAGAACTGCACGCCAAAGCAGGTAGAAGAACATTCAAAACAGCATATAATAACAAATCCAAGGCATCCACTCAGCAGCAAAGCGGGAGGAGGATGAAGAGTGGCCCAGAAAATGCCAAAGCATACTGGTCGCACAGCCAAGCAGCAAGAAAGGTGACATGAACAACCTGAATCAGCAGGAGAGGGGCAAGGCAGCAACAAGGCAAGCCATGAAAGCAGTATCAATATAGTGATGCAGGCAGCAGCAGCAGAAAGAGGAAAGGGGAAAGGAAGTCTTTATTATTGTTTTATTTCATTTTGTATCTTTCCTTTTTTTTTTTTTAGTTTTTCCATGTGGGTCTAAATAAACCCACTAGAAATGTGATAGCAGGACATGAGCCCTGACCCCTTCGGACCCTTATACCTTAAAGCTCCTTTCCCTAATCTCCTCATTCAACCTACAGTTGTGCTCTACCACCACTACTCACAAGCATGGCCACTGCCTTGACCTCATCTTCTTCTCCAACTGCTCACCTCAAACTGCTTCACCGCAAGTCTTCCCTTATCTGACTATCACCTGCTAATCTTCACACTTAAATGCCTCTCATCCTGATCTTGCCCGATCTCCACCAACATGTTTAGGAATCTTAATACTATTGACCCTTCAGCTTTCTCCACTACTGTCTCATCACCTCTTTCCTCCACTATGTCCTCTGTTGATGAGGCAGTATCTTCCTATAACACTATACTCTCCTCTGCTTTGGATGTACTTTCTCCTCCCATTTCACTCCCTGTGAGGCGTACCGTACCTCAACGCTTGCTGTCCTCAACATCCCGCTACTTACATTCCTTTGCCTGCTCAGCTGAGCACCTTTAGCTTAAATCATGTACTCTTGCTGACTATCTACATTTCAAATTCATACTAACCTCTTTCCAGTCAGGCAGAGCATTCACCAAGCAAGAGTACTAAGTCCATTTGATTAACTCTCTTGCTTCTAACCCTCACCGTGTTTTTGCTACTTTCAATTCTTTCCTTAACGTCCCTTCTCCCCCAAACCCTCCTTCACTTTCTGCCCAGACCATGGCAGAATATTTCCATGACAAAGTCCAAAAGATTAGCCTTGAATTCTCGACAGGTTTATTTCCACCTTCCCCTCTCCCTCTTCAATGCCAAATTCTTCCCTCACCTTCTATCACCCTTTCTTCCTTTTATGAAATAACTGAAGAGAAAACTGCAAATATTCTCTCTTCCTCCAAATTGACTGCATACTCCTCTGATCCCATTCCCTCCTGTCTACTAAGCTCTATCTCTTCCACCATCATCCTTTCCATCTGTCATATCCTTAACCTATCACTTTCCGCTGCAACTGTCCCTATGGCCTTCAAACATGCTCTGGTCACACCTCTCCTCAAAAAGCCCTCATTAGATCCTACCTGTCCTTCTAGCTATTGGCCTATCCCTCTCATCCCCTTTGCTTCAAAACTACTTGAATGAGCAGTTCGCAGCTATTGTCTTGACTTTCTTTCCTCTGAAGTCCTTCTGGGTCCACAGGAGTCTGGCTTTTGTCCTCCACATTCCACAGAAACGGCTCTTGCCAAAGTCTCCAGTGACATGTTCCTCACCAAATCCAAGGGCTTTTACTTGATCCTCATTCTTCTTGACCTTTCTGCTGCCTTTGACATTGTTGATCACCACTTTCTCCTCAATACCCTGTCCTCACTTGGATTCAGAGGCCTTGCTCTGTCCTGGTTTTCTTCTTCTCTCTCCCATTGCACTTTTAGTGTATGTTCTGATGGCTTCTCCTCTACTGCCATCTCACTTTCAGTTGCTGTACCTCAGGGCTCTGTCTTGGGATCTCTACTTTTCTCTCTCTACACTCAGTCCCTTGGTGCCCTTATTTCCTATCATGGTTTTCAGTGCCATCTTTATACTGACGACTCTCAGATCTACTTCTCTACACCTGAAATTTCTCCAGGAATCCAGGCCCGGATCTCTGCCTGATTAACTGACATTTTTTCTTTTTTTTTTAAGTTTTGGTATGGGGGGCTGAAAGGTAGTCACTGGAAGTGGGCAACATCCCAGAGAAACTGCAGTGCAACTGTAAAAACAGCTAGACACTGGTGGCAGTGAGTTTGGGCAACTGCCTTACAGTACAGCTCTACTCACTCACTCCCAGTTGCATGAAAATGAAGGAAACTGAGTGAGGGGAAATTTGTTTTCAGAATCACCAGCTTTTTCACCAACTCCAGGACTAGCCATGAGTGATGAGAAGCTATGATATTCTCAGCCATGGAGAATTGGAGAATATACATTTACTGTGTACACTGGTTGGATGGCAGAACAGAAAATGCTGCAGAATCTTGGTCAGGTCTGGCCAGAGTGCTGATTTGTGTGCCCAGGATCTGTCATGACCTCGATGGCCACAGAAATCCATACAAGAGTCTGACTCATGGAAAGTTGATCTCTATTGCTTAGCATTATTTATTTATTTAGCAAAGGTCAATACAGTTTACATGAAACAATTTAAACATAAACATATTACAAGGAACAGGGTGAATTAACATGGATCTGGTGTTCTAACATAGGTATACATAAAACGTTACGTCATTTAGATGGTTGGTTTTGTAGAAGTAATGAGTGATGAACGTGCAATGTCATTGTAATTACACCCAACTTGGGGTGAGGTGGGTGAGTATGGGATGGTTGGTTGCAGATGTTTGTGGAAGTTTTGTTGTTGAAGACAGTGTTGTGTTTTATTGTCACAGTGTTCTTTGAAGAGGAGTGTTTTGAATTCCTTCCTGAAGTGGGCGATGTCATTTGAGTTCCTTAGTATTGTAGGGAGGTTGTTCCAGAGTTCACGTGCATACAATGAAAAGGCTTTTGAGCATGTTGATTGGTTACTTTTTAGTATCTCAGTGGGCACACATAAGGTGTTTGTAGTGCAAGATCTTCTAGTTCTGTTCTCCAGGATTTTTACCACTAAGTTTTGTAGGTAGTCAACAGAACTGTTTTGTCATATTTTAAAGGTGCTGATTATTACTTTGTGTTTGATTCAGCATAGGAAGGGAAGCCAGTGTATCTTTATCTTTATTGTCATTTGATATAACGCCCTGGTCAGCAAGGCATCAGAGCGGTTTACAAAAATCTAAATTAAAAATAAGGAAAAGGAAATGAACACCAATCATATATAAGACAGAAAAGAAAAGAAAGAGAATAAAGAAGAGAGCAATGGGGGGACGGGGAAGAGAGGAGAAGAACTTAGACTAAGAAGGAAGTGAAGTTTTATTTAGTTGTGGTGTTATGTGATTCCTTCTGGAGGAGCCTTCGAGGATCCTAGCTGCAGTGTGCTGGGTCATTTGTAATGGGTGTAGTACATATTTGGGCAAGTCATGGTAAATGATGTTGCTAAAGTCTAAGTGTGGGGATATCATCATCTCCAGATGACTTAGCCACAATAATTGATCTTGCTTGCAATACCACAAATCCGAATACTTTGAACTGGGTATTAGGCGACTTTAACCTCCCATCCATTCAAGACAGTCACACCAATGCCTTTAATGATGCTCTCAGTGAGCTAGGCTACGTTCAACTGGTTGATACCCCTACCCATATAAAAGGTAACATACTTGATCTGATCTTTGCACCACAGCCAGCCTTCCTTCACGGGTATAAATCTCAACTAAATGTAAGCCCAGTTCCTTGGTCAGATCATCTTCTGATACGTTTCCAGATTCCGACTGGCACCATCTCTGCCAAAACCAATCCTGATGTTAAACCCACCTCAGAACACTTAAAGCGCTTCCATCCTTTCAACAGAGAAGATTTGTTAAAGAGGACACAGAACCTACTTGACCTTCACGATCAAGGCCTCGATGACATGGTCGCCTCCTGGAACTCAAACCTAGATGCTGTTATCCACGCACCTGCTACAAACGAAGCACCACATAAGAAAAAGAATGCTCCATGGTACTCCCAAGAGCTACGCGAATCGCTCCTTCAACTCAGACGTCTTGAGAGGCACTGGAGACGATCAAGAACAACTGAGAGCCACAAAGCATATACATCACAATTAGGAAAACATCGTTTATCCGTGGCATCAAGCATGAAACAATATCATGCAAACAGACTACAACGCTACCTAAACAAACCTCACGAGCTCTTCCAAATTGTAAAATCCCTAACAAAAGAACCATCTCAAGGGAACTCGACTCACCCAGACCCCCAGGAATACGCTTACTACTTGCGAAACAAAAGTAACCAGCTTATTCAACCTACTAAGCCCCTCTTCTCAACTAGTCCACCCTTATCTGCTCCTCAACCCCCACTTGATCATTCCTTAAGTGTGACCCAACACACCATCACATCCTTCTCTACCCCAACCAACAGAGTCATTCAAGACACTATATCAAGTATAAACACCACTACATCACCCTCTGATCCGTGTCCAGCTCCCTGGATAAAATCCCTACGTGCTGAGCTCAGCCCTTTCCTATCCAAGCTTATAGATGTATCATTCTCTACTGGAACATTCCCTCGAAGCCTGAAACAGACCGCCATCAGACCTCTCCTAAAAAACAATAAGTTGGACCCCTCAATGATGGAATCCTACAGACCTATCTCCAGCATACCCCTCCTATCGAAAATCATTGAAAAGATCACTCAACGTCAATTACAGGATCACATAGATACCAACGCGCCACTGCACCCCTGCCAGCACGGATTTCGTGAAGCGCATGGTGTTGAAACGCTATTGACAACCCTATTCAACACTCTATCCATAGGCCTGGATAACATCAGACAAGGCTTTGTTCTAATCTTTATGGACATTGCCGCTGCCTTCGATACAGTAGACCATGAAGTCCTTCTTCGACGCCTCCGAGAGAAGGGAGTCCACGGTTCGGCGCTATCATGGTGCGCGTCATACCTCTCGGATCGTTGGCAGTACGTCCGTTCTGGCCCCTCCACATCCGACCCCTTCCTCCAAATGAAAGGGGTTCCACAAGGCTCCTCCCTATCTGCCTTGCTGTTTAACATTTACATGCAGCCCATCTGTGACCTTATCCACTCATTTAACATCAACTGCCTTGTCTATGCCGATGACGTCTTGATGTACATGCCAATCTCGACTGAACATCTTGACCTCTCCCCTCTAATCAAATGCTTTGACGCAGTCACAGACTGGATAAATGCGCAAAGGCTTAAGTTAAACTTCAAAAAGACAGAAGCCCTCTTTGTCACCAGGAATCCGGCATTTATTCCACCCATATCCATCAAAGTTCGTGACGCAGAGCTCATATGCAAGGCTTCAGTAAGATACCTGGGAGTTACACTTGATCAGCAGCTCAACATGAAGGCTCATATCAACAACATAACAAAACTGGTATATCATAAAATTCGGACCCTTCGCCATCTTCGTCAGCTGTTAGAACCTGAAGACTTTCGAACTGTTTTTCAGGCCCTAATAATGCCCCACCTTGATTACGCCAATGCGATATTACATGGCCTTCCAAAGAGTACGACCAACCCCTTACAACTTGCAATGAACTCAGCCGCAAGATTCCTCCACGGAGCCTCCAGAAGATCCCACATTACTCCAATACTAAAACAGCTGCATTGGCTCCCCATACAAGCCAGGATCTCTTTTAAGATTCTAACTATGACCCACAAGGCCATCAAGAAATACCCAGCCACTGCCATTTCTGAGCTAGTATCAATTACACCTCCTAATCGGGTAAGAAGATCCAATGCCTCAAATACCCTCATTCTCCCTAAGGCAAGCACTAAGTGCTCCCAAGTTACCAGTTCTAGAGCCTTTGCCTTCTTTGCACCATCCTGCTGGAACGCTCTACCCGCAACAATCAGAACTATCAGTGATCTCTGTCAATTCAAGAAGGCACTGAAACATCACCTTTTTCTTCTTCACTATGATGCCTCAGTCTCCACCTCACATCCACCCACTTCCACACCTCAACGCAGCTCCCCAAGCACACGCATCTCACACTCTTGACTGAATACTCGCAATCACACATTTAACCTTCCCCCACTATGAGATGCTTGTACAGTTCATTTAACCCTTTATATAGCTACATAAAGTGGTTTGTATATATTTATCATGTTTTTCCCTGTTAAAATTGTTTTAATGTATACCCAAGTTATGATACCTGTTTTTTGTAAACACAAATCAGCAATCTGAGATGTGTAGTTTAATGTTCACTGTAAACCGCGCTGATGTCAATAGCGCGGTATAAAAGAGACTTTAAATAAATAAATAAATAAAATAAATATCCTGGCTTGAAATACTGTGCAGAAGTCATCCGCTTCTAGTAGTGGACGTACGTGTTATAGGGTTTTTATCTTTTGGTAGATTATTCTAGTGGTTTTATTGATATGGGTCTGTAGGGTGAATCATTGGTTGATTGTTATTCCAAAATATTTGATATCCTTCTTAACATGTGAACTTTTAGAAATGGGGGTGGAGAGAAAGCGTAGTAACTCACCTGTAACAGGTGTTCTCCGGGAACAGCAGGAATCAGTCCTCACATATGGGTGATGTCGGCGCCGATGGAGCCCTCATGGAAGCATCCCCCAGCTTTGAAAGAATGCCTTTGGAAGATGCTACTATGCATGCGTGGTGCCCTTCCCGCCCAAGGATGCCATCTTGCTCAGTCAGATGACATAGCTAAAAGATAGCAAAAATGAAAGGAGCAACTCCAAGAGGAGGAGGGAGGATTGAGAGGACTTATTCCTGCTGTCCCTGGAGAACACCTGTTACAGGTGAGTAACTACGCTTTCTCTGGGAACAAGCAGGAAGTCATGCCTCACATATGGGACTCCCTAGCTACAGGCTACCAAAAGCCCATAGAGAAAAAACCATGGTTGCCCTCAAAAGAAGCCATGAGCAGCAGCAATTGAGTCTGCAGGTGCAGACAACATTAGGACCCATGTGTCTGATGCAAGCGATGCTCTGGTAGCCTGAACACAGAAGGATCGGAGGGTAGGAGTTGCCTAGACCCCAAAAAGATTATGGATCACAGCTGGCCGAAGGCACTGTCCCATTGGGACTCCCTTTCCAGGCAGTAATGAGTTGCGAAGGTATGGACTTAAGACCAGGTAGCGGCCCGGCAGATGTCCACCATCGGGACAGAGCACAGGTTTGCCACAGAGGCTGCCATGACCCTGACACAGTGCGCCGTGACCTGACCTTCCAGCAGGAGCCCCACCTGCTCATAGGCGAAGGTGATACAGTCCACCACCCAGGTAGAGAGTGTACATTTGGTCACTACCACACCCAGCCTACTGGGATCATATGAAAGGAAAAGCTGAGAAGCTTTACGGTGGCCCTGGGTATGTTGAATGTAGAAGGACAGGACCCTCTTACAGTCCAAGGTGTGGAGGACAGTCTCTGCCCTACTGGTGTGAGGCCTTGGGCAGAAAGTGGGCGGCACCACTTCCTGGTTGAGGTGAAAAGGCGATACCACCTTCGGAAGAAATTTGGGCTTTGTGCAGAGCACCGCCCTGTTCTTGTAGAAACTGGTATATGGCGCCTCTGCCACTAAGGCTTGGAGCCTGCTAACCCTGTGTGCGGAGGTGAGCACAAACAGGAGCACCAACTTCCATGAGAGGTATCACAGGTGACAGGTAGCCAGAGGCTCAAAAGGCAGGCGAGTAAGCTGTGCCAATACAACATAGAGGTCCCACTCATTTGCCGGGGGGGGAACCGGAGGTTTTGATAAGAAAAGTCCCCTTAAGAAGTGGGTCACCAGCAGCTGTACAAAGAGGGGTTTGCCATCCACCTTGTGGTGATGTGCCACCAGGGCACCGAGGTGCACTCTGACAGAGTTTGATTTGAGCCCGGATTGCGAGATATGGAGAAGGTACTGCAGCACTAGTTGCAATGGGCAGGAGATGCTCCATGCACCAAAGTGAAAATCTGCGCCATTTGAAGGTGTATGCTTTCCTAGTGGAAGTCTTATGGTAGGCCAGCAGGATCTCCCCCACTTCTCCTGAGAGGTTGAAAGGGGCTAGAGTCACCCTTTCAGCAGTCATGCTGTCAGTGACAGGGACCCTAAGTTGGGGTGCAAGAGAAAGTCCCCCTCCTGAGACAGGAGCCTTGGAGAGCTCCCCAATGGGATGGGAGTCTCCACTAACAGCTGAAGGAGTAGCGGGAACCACAGCTGCCTGGGCCATCAAGGGACTATCAGAATCAGGAAGGCCTTGTCACAGATGGTCCTAAATAACATTTTGGCAATTAGTGGTGTGGGTGGGAAGGTGTACATGAGACCTTCTAATCACGAGATGAGAAACACATCTGCCGCCACCCAGGAGGGGTGGGCTTGCCGGGAGCAAAAGCACTGGTAGTTGTCCAGGATGGCAAACAGGTCTATCCATGGTTTCCCGCAGAGATAAAAAAGTTGGTTGGCCACTCCGGAGTCCAGCTGCCACTCGTGCAGCTGGAGGGCCCTGCTCAATCTGTCAGCCAGTGAGTTGTTCTGGCTTGGCAGGTATACTGCTTGTAGGAGTACACCCTGCTGGACTGCGTGGGAGCAGAGGGCCATCACCTCGCGGCAGCGCAAGACCCCATGCCCCCCTGCTTATACACATAGAACATTGTGACCTGGCTTTCTGTTTGGATCAACACTGGCTGGTGCCATAAGCAGTGGCAAAAAGCTCGGAGGGCTAGATATATTGTCCACAGCTCCAGGAGGTTGATCTGCAGGCTGCTCTTGTCCTGCAACCAGCTGCCCAGGATGCGAAGTTCCTTGCAGTGGGCTCTCTATCCCAGCAGGGAGGCATCTATAGTGAGAACCTTTAAGGGGCTCGGCATTTGGAAGGGCATCCCTGCCTCAAGGTACTGGGGGTTTTGCCACCAGGTCAGAGATTCTGCCAACTGGTGGGTCACTGAGACTGTCCCGGAGACATCCTGTGGCCTGTGTCCACTGATTCTGAAGGCACCACTGTGCGGCCCTCATATGATGGTGAGCATCCAGGGTGACATGGACTGTGGAGGCCATGTGCCTGAGTAGGCGCAGCAGGAGCCAAGCAGTCACTGAGGGATGGTGTTGTATGTCCAGGGCCAGTGCCCTGAGACAGTTGGCTCGGTCCCCAGGAAGGAAGGCCTTTGCCTGGAGGGTGTCTAGTTTTGCCCCTATGAACTCCAGACACTGTGTCGGGAGGAGGTTGGACTTGGGGTAATTTATTACGAATCCCAGATGCTGCAGGAACTGGATGGTATGTGCAGCTGCCTGCTGCACTTCCGAGGCTGTGCCTCCTTTTATGAGCCAATCATCCAAGTAGGGGAAGACAAAGACCCCCTGGAGGCAGAGGAAGGCGGCCATGACTGCCAGACAATTGGTGCAGACCCTTGGGGCAGAAGCCAAGCTGAAGGGTAGCACCCTGTACTGGTAATGGCTGCCCCCTACCATGAACCTCAGGTACTGCCTATGGTTGGGGTGAATGAGGATGTGTGTGTAAGCATTCTTCAGATCCAAGAAGCATAGCCAATCTCCCTTCTGGAGGTAAGGCAACAATGTTCCAAGGGAGGGCATCTTGAATTTCTCCCTCACCAGGAATTTGTTTAGATTGCACAGCTCGAGGATGGGGGCTTAGGCCCCGTTCTTTTTGGTAAGAGGAAGTATCTGGAGTAGAATCTCTTGCCCCTTAGATGGTGGGGAACTGGTTCCACCACTCTGTCCTCAAGAAGACCTGAGAGTTCCTTCAGTTGAAGGTCCCGGTGTAGGGGAGACCTGGGGGGCTCTCCTGGAAAGAATGGAAGAGATGTCTGAGCCAGATGGAGGAGATAACCCTCCTTGACCACCTGGATTGCCCAAGAGTCGGTGGTGATGCCTGTCCACCTTTCAGCATAGTGAATGAGACATCCCCCTGTGGGCTGCTGACATCCTTGGGGTGGAGAGGCTATGCCCAAGGAGTCAAAAACTCCCCCCTGGCTGGGGCATGGGAACCTTCTGCTTATGAGGGACTTGCCAATGTCCCTTGGCCTCCTGACCCTGTTGGGGAGCCGGGAAGGCCTGAAAAGGTGGGTAGTTTCTGTAAGCAGCCCATTTCCTCAGGTACAAAGGCTTTTTACACGAGCCCTTCCATCGGGGAGGGGAAGCAGTCTTCTTAAGAGAGTCTGGTCCTCATCAGGAACTCGATCTCCAGCTCGGCAGCTTTGTCAGTCATGGGTCTGCTAAAGAGGTTCTCTCCTTTGCACAGGACATCAACCAATTTGTCCTGAACCCACTGTTCGAGATCGGACGACTGTAGCCAAGCCTGGCATCAGGCACTGAAGCCGCCGCCACTCCTCAAGCCACCGACTCAAAGCCATCATAGGCTGTCCAAAACATATATATGGATCCTCACGGACAGCCTTGGCCAGGTTCTTGAACCACTGCAGGGGTTCCTTGGAAAGATCAGCTGAGAACCCGGTGATCTCCTTCGCCAGGTCTCTCAGGTACATGCACATATACAGCTGATAGACCTGGATCTGGCCGATGAGCATTGAGCCCTGGTAGCACTTTCTGCCAAGGGCATCCAGGGTGCATGCCTCCCTGCTGGGGGGGCACCAAGGAGTGCATCTTCTGACTCTTCAGCCGACACATGACCAATACCACCACCATGCAGTTGTGTGGCAGCTGTGACTTCTGGGAGACAGGGCTCTGGTGGACCTGATACATCGAGATGAGCCACTTGCTCACTATCATCACCGATGCCAGTGTCTCCCACATACAGAGCATTAGCCGTTCCAGGATGGATGGAATGGGCACCGTAAGCGATTCCCTTGGGGAGACTTCATATTGGAGGATTTCTAGCTCCTCTGCCTGAGGGTACACCTCCAATTCCATTGGGAATGCTAGAACCTTGGACATGTCCCTGACAAAGTCAAGAAATGCCATGTCCTTGAGTGGGAACTGATGCTGGGGCTCCGAAGGGAGTTTGAGGGGACGTTGCTGTGGCAACGGGTGTCCGACGACTCCTCGTCCTCCTTCTGCCACGCAGAATAGTCTGTCGAGGACTTGAGGGAAAGATGGCTAGCAGACTCCAGGCCTGACCCTCGCCCTTGGCCCTTGAAGGCCCCATGGCTGGAGCTGAGCACACTACTTGGGGAAGACCGCGGTCTCATGGAGTGGGAACTGGATCGAGACCTCAGCCGAGGATTGACTCGAGGCCGAAGGGTCTCGAGGATTGGCTCGGCCTCCGGGGATGTCTTTGACGTTGAGGGCCCAATGGTCTGGATGGAGAATCGATGATACCGGACAATAGTGCCCACTGCTGGTCCATGAAGGCAAACAAGCTGCACTCTAGATCCGCCATTTGGCCAGAAGGCTCCGCAGCTATCGGCATGGGCACCGAAGGAATCGGGCCTGACATTGGTTCTCCCAAGGGGGAGACCTCAACGAGGATGGTGTCTGGAGACTGAGGCCAGTCCAAGGTCAAGTCCTTTCGGGTGACCTTCGCAGGCTGCTCCTTCTCCAATCCCTCGGATGAGCGTCTAGGACTATGGGACCTGGCTCGGGACTTACCCAGCCTGTCGGAGCCATCCAGGGATGCCACCTTTGAGGTCTTCTTCTTGAGATCTCTCAAGGGAGACTCCCTTTCTGAGGAGACACAGCACCAATCGGGGTCCATAAGGCTATCCTGAGATTCCGTGGCTTCAGAGGAGGCCCTGGCCTTCGGAGGTACCGGGGACTCCAGGAAAAACTTATCATGCTGCTGCTGGCGGCTCTTGAGGGCCTTAGTGGACATCTTTTTACAGTGGCCACATGCCGTGGGGTCATGGTCTGGCCCCAGGCAGCGAAGGCAGCAGTCGTGTGTGTCGGTCAGGACATTATTTTGGCACATCAATCACACTTTTTAAAGCAACTGGTAGCCATGGGGGAAAAAAAAGTACCCCAGCGAGGTCGAAGACCTGTGGTGCTGCCAGTTGTAAAGACACCAAAGAAGGGAAAAAAGCTAAGAATCTGAGACTCGATGCTGGGGCGGCAATTTCGGGTGGCGGGAAGAGTATCGGTGCCCTACCGGAGGAGAGTATGAAACTCAGGTCGAAAAAATAAACTTTTTCCAGGGAAAGGCCAGACAGATGTCTGCAGGGCTCCGTGGAAAAAAGGAGACCGAGCAAAATGGTATACCCTTGGGCGGGAAGGACACCATGCATGCATGACAGCATCTCCCAAAGGCTTTCTTTGAAAGTTGGGGGGATGCTTCTGTGAGGGCTCCATCGGTTCTGACATCACCCATATGTGAGGACTGACTTCCTGATTGTTCCCGGAGAAATTTTTGTTCCTTGTGATAAATAGTACTTCTGTCTTTTTGAGGTTTATTTCAAGCTGATGCTGCACTAACCAGTCCGGCATTGCATTGAAACAATTGATTATGGGAGTGTAGTTAGCTTTTGCTGTGGAGAATGTGGAGTAAATCGTCATCTGCGCAGATATGGTATAGGATGTTATGAAATTGAATGATTTGGCAAATTGGTTGTAAGTAAATGTTGAATAAGAGGGAGGATAGTGCTGAACCTTGTGGGACTCCCTATGTTACTTTAAATGGGGCTGATCTGGTGGATCCTATTTTGACATGCTGCTGCCATCTAGTTAAGTATGATTGGAACCAAAGTAAAGCAGAGCCTTGTATTCTTATTTCTTGTAATCAGAGTAATATTATGTGTGAAACTGAATCAAAGGCAGCTTTGATGTCGAGAAACATTAATAGGAATCCTTGTTGCTGGTTCTGAATGCCCTTTGTGATTTTAACGAAGAGGAATGTGACTAGCGCTTCAACGACATGAAATTATCTGAGTCCATGTTGTTGTACATCTAATGGGCTGTATTTGTTGATGTACTCTTGTAACTGTGTTAATGCTAATTTTTCAAGTATTTTAGCCAGGAATGGTAGACCGGTAATTGGTCGGTATGAGGCTGGATCTTTAGTGTCTAGGTTGGGGCTTTTTAAGATGGGTCAGACAGGTAGTTACAAAGGCTTGTATGAATGATTGTTGTATTATTTTCTTAAAAAATGGTGCTGTGTCATTGCAGGTGAGCTTAATCCAACTTACTGGGCAGGGGTCCAGTGGCAATGTTTATGTTGAGGTTCTTTATGATGTAATCCAAGTTTTCCAGTGAGGGTGGAGTGTGTTCCTTTAAGGAGCTGCTGGATAATTGGTTAAGTTGAGATAATGTTGGGAAGAGGCATGCTATATCATCTTTAGATTGGAAGTGTTCAGCAAGGTCTTGTGGGTTGGGATGGTTGTGCGCTTCTTGTTGTTGTCATGTTTCAATAGGGACATGACAATGTCAAATAAATAAAAATAATAATAATAAATAGCTAGGGCTTCAGTCACCACAGATTTTCTCTGGCTCAGGCTCATGGGCCACAGCAGGCATGAAAGGTTGGGGGGGGGGGAGTGTAGTGGAAAGTGACAGAGATATGCTCTTGCTGGCATGCCAACTAATTCCCCTGCTGTATCACTATAGCCAGATTTGCCACTGGTCCCTACCTCTGGTGTTTCCTTTCCTCCATCTCCATCACCAACCTTTCCTTCCAGTAAATCAGTGCATTGCCTGCAGAGCGAATGTTCCCTTCACCCATAGGTCACAGAGATCAGCTAGCATATAAGCATCCTGCTTCACAAGAAGTTGCAACCTTTTTTCCACTTGATCCTGCAAGACGTCCTACCACCACTGCTATAAATCCCTGTCTTCACCTGTAAAATACTCACCTGCATAATATTTACCCAATCTCGACAACCCAAGGGCCTGCTGATGCCGATCTATCTCCACTCAAAATACCTAATACCAGGTCAAAAATTCTACTATCAAAAACTAAACCCGGTCTGTGAATACAACCATCAAAACAGAACAATTAAATCTTTTTTGTCGGAATGGCCAACCAAGTGAAGAGGAAGCTTCCTCTCACCACCGTGGCCCGTCCATTTTAATTAAGAAAAAACCTTTATTTTTCAAAACAGCATCAATTACTTAGCTGTATAATGATTTAGTATAGGCTGTTCCAACATTGCCGCAAACAGCGATAATTCAAACGACGTGTCACGTTTCGGGGTCTTCTCAGTAATCCCCCTGCTTCAGGTCAAAACACTGTACGGTGAAAAATCAGCCTTTAAACATGTTTCTGTGGAGAACGGTTTTTATACCCAAGCCTCACCAACATCCACTCAGCTGTTATGTATCTCAACTTCCAGGTGAGTTCAAACCAAAGGAGCCAATCAGAGCCGGGGGAGGAGCCACCAAACAGAGACCTCCCCCCAGCTGAAGGGCTAATAGATACGAGCAATGTTTACAGTATCGTGTACCAGTCCAATTGCATGTTCAGACCCAACGGGTGCACTGTATAGAGGAGAAAAATCCATTTTTGTTCCAAATTCTGCAAAAGCTGAAGCCGATCCCCACCACGAGGATTAGATGGTACAAAATCAAGTGCACGCCATTGTAACACTTCAAAAGTGTGTGACAGTCCCAAACAGTGATCCACCAACGGAGCCGACATCAGCTTGGTACGCAGCCGAGAAGCATGTTCACCCAGCCGTATTTTGAGAGGTCTTGACGTCTGGCCTACGTAATACAAATTACAAGGGCACACAATCAGATATACAACATATGCTGAAATGCAACTTGTGCGCCAACGGGCCGAATATAACTTTTGAGTATGGCCATCAAGCCAAGTCAAGCCTGAAATAGTATTAGCACAATAGGGACAAGACCCACACGGAAAATGCCCCGCGTGATCATGAGAAGTAAGAGGGCGATCAACAGCTGCCGTGGTTTGCACTAGTATGTCACGCAAATTAGCCTTATGGGAATAAGCAATCTGTAGTTGTTTCCTAAAACATGTATGCAACCCCAAAATAGGCCAAAATTTATGTAGTAGTTTTGTAACTTTCGATGTCCCTTTCATATAAGGGAATACTCCCGTGACGTTATCCTGTGGTGGAGCTTGTACCGAAGACTGGATAAGCCATTCCCTATGAGTATAACGAGCCCGCTTGTATGCCCTCCTAATCATCTTTCCAGGGTATCCCCTCAAAAGCAAACGATTAATTAGATCTCTGGCATGTAATTTAAAATCAGACAACCTAGTGCAATTACATCGAAAACGTAGGAACTGGCCAAACGGTAAGCCTCTTTTTAACGCTGGGGGGTGAAAATTATCATAACGTAGTAAGGTGTTTCTTTGAACCGGTTTACAGTATAAAGATGTCACAAAACCTGTCTGGGACAGTTCAATTGTTATGTCCAAAAATTGAACTACCTGAGTCTCCATTTGTGCTGTAAACTGTATGTTTTCTTTAAAAGAATTTAAAGACCGTACAAAAGATTCAAGATTCTCCTTAGTGGCGGTCCACAGAAAGAAATCATCGTCAAGAGACCTCCTCCAAAAAGGAACGAATACATACAACAGATGAGAATAGATGTATAGGTCCTCAAACCAAGCCATATATATGGTGGCTATAGACGATGCCACAGTTGCTCCCATGGCTATGCTGAAAATTTGGAGGTAATAAGAACATAAGATATGCCTTACTGGGTCAGACCAAGGTCCATCAAGCCCAGTATCCTGTTTCCAACAGTGGCCAATCTAGGTCATACGTACCTAGCAGTTTCCCCAAAAGACACAGGTTCCACAATGCTTGTACTGGTTCAAGCATTGATATCCTGGGTCCCTTCTTAATAATGGTTTATGGACCTTTCCTCCAGGAACTTGTCCAAACCTTTTTTAAATCTAGCTACACTAATAGCCTTTACTACATCCTCCGGTAACAAATTCCAGAGTTTGATTACACATTCAGTGAAAAAATATTTTCTTTTATTAGTCTTAAATAGTTTACCCTGTAGCTTCATTGCATGTCCCCTAGACTTTCTATATTCTGATAACGTAAACAGTCGATCTACATTTACCCGTTCCACTCCGTTCATTAATTTATAGACTTCTATCATATCTCCCCTCAGCCGTCTCTTTGCCAGGTTAAATGTTGCTGTTGATATATAAAATAGTTCTTGTTGAGCACCAAATCAAGTAAATGCAGAACAAAACTTCTAGGAATATGCTCAGGTAAATTTAAAGGGTAATGTAACAAACAGGTAAGCACTTCCTTCTGATCAATGTTGGTATATAAGGATTGAACATCCAGAGACACCATATAGGAATAAGTTGACATTGCAGTACACATAGCTAGTTGTTTCAAAAAATCCCCTGTGTCCTTAATGTATGAAGGTGCCTTAGCCGCTGCCGCTTGTAAAAAGAGATCACAAAATTTGGAAAGTGGTTCTAAAACGGAGTCCCTGCAGGACACAATAGGACGACCCGGAGGATTAGATAGTGACTTATGGATCTTTGGCACAAGATAAAAGGTCAGCGTCTTAGGGTGTTTATTAATTAGAAAATCAGATTCATGTTTAGTTATCCAGTATGACAAAAAAGCTTGAGACACCAACCCTTGTATACAACTCATAAGCTCTGTCGTAGGGTCACTTATCAAAACATAATGTTTCCGATTGTCCAAATGTGTCTGCATTTTCCGTTCATACGGCTGGGTGAACATGCTTCTCGGCTGCGTACCAAGCTGATGTCGGCTCCGTTGGTGGATCACTGTTTGGGACTGTCACACACTCACTTGGTTTGCAGCTTGTTGTGCTGTGAGGGCTTGCGTGCATCAGTGATGCTGAGAGCTAAACTATCGGTAGTTTAACTACTGGCAGGGTCTCCCAAGATGGACAGGTCTCAGCTGAGGTGCCAGACGAAGACAAACCACCCATCTGGGCAGCAGCAGAATGGGATAGTGTTGACGGCGGAGGATCACATTTCTGTGACAACGGCAACAACACCAAACTTAAACTGCGCGGAAGGAAGGCCCGGCAATCTACTTCTGTATCTTGCCATGAAAACCCAATGGATAGTTACAACAAAACAAATTGTGCTATGGTGCTGGAAGATGAGACTCCCAGGTCGGAAGGCACTCAACTAGCTACTGGGGAAGAGCTGAAGACTTTTCAGAGTAAAGCCAGCATTTATGATGTGGTTGGATCAAAGCCCTCGGGAAGTCTGACTGCTGATGTAGCTGCACATGAAATGAGAGTCAGAAGCTGTAAAGATGTCTTACACATTGGAACATGGAACGTACGAAGCATGAACCAAGGGAAGTTGGAGGTGGTCAAGAATGAAATGGAACGTGTACAACTTGATCTGTTGGGTGTCAGCGAACTGAAATGGACTGGCATCGGGCACTTTGCATCAGATGATCACATGGTCTACTATGCTGGAAATGAAAGACAAAGAAGAAATGGTGTTGCATTTATAATAAAGAAGAAACTTGCAAGAACTGTAATGAAATACAATGCAGTCAGCGAACGCTTAATCTCTATTCGTCTACGAGGATTGCCTATCAACACAACTATAATTCAAGTATATGCCCCAACAACAGCTGCAGAAGAGAATGAAATTGAAGAGTTCTATGAACAAGTACAAGCTGAAATTGACAGAACATGCAAACAGGATATCCTGATAGTCATGGGTGACTGGAACGCAAAAGTTGGCAACAAAGAAGAAGGCAAAGTAGTTGGAAAATATGGACTTGGCAACAGAAATGAAGCTGGAGAAAGATTGATAGAATTCTGCAAGACCAATGATCTATTCATCTCAAACACCTTCTTCCAGCAACACAAGCGACGACTGTACACATGGACTTCACCCAATGGATTGTATAAAAATCAAATTGACTACATCTGTGGAAGTCAACGATGGAAAAGCTCTGTAACATCAACAAAGACAAAACCTGGAGCTGACTGTGGTACAGATCATCAACTACTAGTATGCAAACTCAAGCTAAAGTTGAAAAAGAGCAAACCACTCATGAATGCACCAAAATATGACCTTGAGAATATACCACTGGAATTTAAAGACTGCCTGCAAAATCGATTTGCTGCTTTAGATACAAATGACAGAGCTCCGGAAGAGTTATGGAATGACATCAAGAAGGTTGTGCTGGAAGAAAGCGAGAAGTCTCTACAAAAGGTGAAAAAGCAAAAACGGCCAAAATGGATGACGGAAGAAACTCTGAAAATTGCCCAGAAACGCAGAGAAGCTAAAGCCAAACGAGAAAGAAAGACAATCGCAGAACTCAACAGAGATTTCCAACGTGCAGCAAGACAGGACAAGGAAAAGTACTACAATGACACTTGCAAGGAAATAGAAGCAGAAACTATTAGAGGAAGAACAAGATCGGCTTTCCTAAAGCTGCGAGAGTTAAAGAAAAAGTTCCAGCCCCGAATTGGAATGTTACAAGATGCTCAAGGTTCTATGTTGAATGATTCTGAGAAGATCAAGAAAAGGTGGAAGGAATATACAGAGTTTTTATATGATAAAGATCAAGTGGACCAACAGCCGTTTCAACCTATACCTTATGATCAGGAACCATTGGTGATGAAAGAAGAAGTTGAAGCAGCATTGAAAGCCTTATCAAAGAACAAAGCACCAGGCATTGATAGCATTCCCATAGAAGTATTGCAGCAATCTGATACAGCTGTTACCGTACTTACAAGGCTCTGCCAAGAAATATGGAAGACAACATCATGGCCAACTGACTGGAAAAGATCTGTGTTTATACCAATACTAAAGAAAGGTGATCCAACTGACTGTGGAAATTATCGCACAATCGCTCTGATCCCACATGCCAGCAAGATTCTACTGAAGATTATTCAAAAGAGACTACAGCCATACCTAGAACAAGAACTACCTGAAGTGCAAGCAGGGTTCAGGAAAGGGCGAGGAACGAGAGACATCATTGCGGATGTGAGATGGATCCTTGAAAAGACTAAAGAATACCAAAAGGATATCTATTTGTGCTTTATCGACTATAGCAAGGCTTTTGACTGTGTAAACCATGAGAAACTCTGGGCCACATTAAGAAGCATGGGTATACCAGAACACCTGATCGTTCTCTTGCGTAATCTGTACATTGATCAAGAAGCAACAGTTCGAACGGAACAAGGAGAAACAGAATGGTTTAAAATAAGCAAAGGTGTAAGACAAGGCTGCATACTTTCCCCCTACCTGTTTAATTTATATGCAGAACAAATCATCAGAGAAGCAGGACTGTATGAAGACAACAGAGGTGTGAAGATTGGTGGAAGACTCATCAACAACCTTCGCTATGCTGATGATACCACATTACTGGCTGAAAGCGAAGATGATCTGAAACATTTGCTTCTCACAATCAAAGAACATAGTCTCAAAATGGGCCTGCACCTTAATGTAAAGAAGACAAAGATCATGACAACTGGCATAATCAACAGGTTCATCGTTGAAGGAGAAGAAATTGAAATTGTGAACAACTTTAACCTACTTGGATCAACTATCAATAAAGAAGCAACAAGCAGTCAAGAAATCAGACGACGCATTGCTCTTGGCAGAATGGCTATGAAAGACCTAGATAAGATTCTCAAGAGCAGAGATGTGTCTCTCCATACAAAGATTCGACTTGTTCAAGCCATGGTATTTTCAATAACATCATATGGATGTGAAAGCTGGACAGTGAAAAAGACAGACAGGAAGAAAATTGATGCCTTTGAATTATGGTGCTGGCGGCGAATACTGTGTATACCATGGACTGCCCGAAGAACAAACCAGTCGGTACTAGAGGAGATCAAACCTAAGCTTTCTTTAGAAGCTCAGATGACAAGACTTCGGCTTTCATACTTCGGACACATCATGCGAAGAGAGAGATCATTAGAGAAAGACATCATGCTTGGCAAGATAGAAGGTCAACGCAAAAGAGGAAGGCCAGCAATGAGATGGATCGCTACAATAACAGCAGCTACGGGTACCAGTCTGTCGTCAATGAGCCGCCTGACTGAAGACCGAACACAATTTAGGAAAGCTATCCAGAGGGTCGCCATGAGTAGACTCCGACTCGACGGCACTTAACAACAACAACAACAATGGCGTGCACTTGATTTTGTGGCCTTACATATGGCCATTTAAGCTGCATTTTCTATCGTATGAATCCCCAATGGTTATATTTTATTCATACAATAGTATACCATGTTGGTGATGTTGTTTTATTTTATTTGATTTATTTCTATTTATTTCCTTTTCTGATTAGTTTATCATTAGTAGTTTTTGCATGCAACACTAGCAATGTACTCAATCTCATCTTCCCCTTTTACAGAATAATTATTTTAGCACTCATTTGTGTTATTCACAATGTGCATGCTTTTATGTGTTATTATATATATTGGTTATTTTATTCTATTAGATATACAGGGTTTATATATTGCTCCCTCTTTTTAGTTATTTATTACTATTATTATTATCATTAATGTTCATGTCATATCCTTTTAATTATGTTTACAACCAATGTACATACTAGTATGTCTGTGTCTCTTTTTCAGCCCTACGTTTGTCCGTGTTTTACATTTTAGTTATGATTTTATGTTTAATATATGTGGTTTTTGAGTTGAAGTGATTTATACATGATATTTGCTGTTATACACTTCACATCATGCCAATTGGTTTTAATTGTTTTTAGATATTTGTAATATTAATTTCGTTTTTGTTTTTATTGTTTGTTTAAGTGACAATTCCCCTGTGGAAGGCGTTGCCGAAACGCGTTGGGGTCCTTATCAATAAAAGACTCATTAGTTCATCCAACGTCTCCTGCTCCTTGTGTCTTTTGGTATTGCTCGCAGGAGGCCTGCTCCTCCTTGTGTTTCCGTGCACTTGATTTTGTACCATCTAATTCTCGTGGTGGGGATCGGCTTCAGCTTTTGCAGAATTTGCAACAAAAATGGATTTTTCTCCTCTATACAGTGCACCCGTTGGGTTTGAACATGCAATTGGACTGGCACACGATACTGTAAACATTGCTCGTATCTATTAGCCCTTCAGCTGGGGGGAGGTCTCTGTTTGGTGGCTCCTCCCCGGCTCTGATTGGCTCGTTTGGTTTGAACTCACCTGGAAGTTGAGATACATAACAGCTGAGCAGATGTTGGTGAGGCTTGGGTATGAAAAACGTTCTCCTCAGAAACATGTTTAAAGGCTGATTTTTCACAGTACAGTGTTTTGACCTGAAGCAGGGGGATTACTGAGAAGACCCCGAAACGTGACACATCGTTTGAATTATCGCTGTTTGTGGCAATGTTGGAACAGCCTATACTAAATCATTATACAGCTAAGTAATTGATGCTGTTTTGAAAAATGAAGGTTTTTTCTTAATTAAAATGAACGGGCCACGGTGGTGAGAGGAAGCTTCCTCTTCACTTGGTTGGCCATTCCGACAAAAAAAGATTTAATTGTTCTGTTTTGATGGTTGTATTCACAGACCGGGTTTAGTTTTTGATAGATCTATCTCCACTGACATCTGATGCAGAGTTGCCCTATTATACCACTAACCTCTCCAGCATGTCATAAGTGGAATTCCACATCCTGCTTGAGCTGGTGTGTAGGTGACCTTATTATTTCCTGCTTTGCATGCATCTCATTCCCTCTCTTCACATTCCAGTGAAAATACTCTACTATTTTTTGAAATTTTCATTCAGTTGCCTCAAGACAGAACTTCCACTTTCCTTGCTCTCCACCCTAGGGAGTCTCTAACAACCAGGTGCTGCAAGTGTGCAAAGCATCTGATCCTCTGAAAGCTCTCCTCCTTCACTGCCTTGACCATGTTCATCCACCATTTGTTACAATGAAACCTGGATGCACAATGCACTATATTCCATCCCTGAAGCATTGCCTTAGGTTTGCTAAGATATGGGTCCAAGTTTGGCTGCCATGCATTGTCTAGCTGTGTAGCCCAGCCCACTGGCACCCCCTTCTATTGCTCCTCTTTTATACTTACAACCTGGTCCTGCCTCATCTGTCTGCCACCAGAGTGTTGTCCAGGAGAGATAGCCATATATAGTATTCTAATTAGTCCAAGCATCAGTGATGAAATGGATGCTGCTACTGGGATCTGGTTTTACCATCTCTGCCTGCAATTGCAGGGTTGTTGCAAGGAGATGAGGGGCCCTAGGTGAACCTCATCCCTTGCGCCTCCCCAGCCAGCCAGCCAGCCGCCCATCCCTCACTGCCTCCGCTGTCATCTCTCACTGGGACTTACAGTAGCGACAATGGATTGAAACAGCCCAATGGAGATTACCTGCAAACAACAGCGCTTTGGGACTGTCTGATTCTGTTCCCTCTGATGGCTGACTTCCTGTTTGAATGGAGGCAGTTCCGCAGTTCTGCCTCACTGTAAACAGGAAGTTACCACTGGAGGGGCAGAAGTAGATAGCTCCGTGTGCCAAAGTTTGCAGATAAATGCCACTGGGTTGTTTCAAACCATTGTCACCACCATAGGTCTCAGTGAGGGAGGACAATAGTGGCAATGGGTGCCCCCAGAGGGATGGCACTCTAGGCAGCTGCCTAGTTCACCTAATGGTAGCACCAGCTCTGTGCAACTGATCACACAAGTGATTATAAAAGCTGGGGATCTCCTTGTCTACTACATGTTGTCTTGCAGGGCATTCAGTAATCTGGTGTTAAGAGATGCAGCTATTACCACCCTCGAAACTGAGTGATGACTGCCCCATAACGTGCTGCTAAACACACCCCATCTCTTCCATGGTGGCTTGCCTGATGCATGCTGGGACTGTTGTCATGATATCTGAATGGCAGAAGAGGCTAGGGGCTCTGCTTGGGAAAGGGATTTTTGTTTCTGTACCTTTTCTACCACTGCTATTTCCACTCCTGTATCGAGTACCCTGCCTAGGATCAGCGCCCTTTTTTGAACTGAGCTGGAAAGGGTGCTGCTTTGCTAGAGGACGCAACATGACACTATTCGTAAGATGACCCATTAGCTTACATTTACTAATCTTCTTCCTACAGAAATTGAATGTTGCATTTCTGTGGGTCATGAAACACTCGAAAATGCCTCCACATGTGTGATGTTTTTCGAGACTTCCCCTTCCTTGTGGGGGGTGGGCTGCTGCTGTACCTGTGGCTGGATACAGAGAAGATAATGAAACGCCAAGGGCATCATTCTCACTCTTTATTGTCCCCTCTCCCTCCATAATGCACTTGGCTTTGGCACTGCCAGTATCACTTTCTACCACCTCACTTGTTAACCTGCTAAGAAAATCCTCTTTCATACTCTCTTCACTTACAATATCTGATGATTCAGATATAAATCCCACCCAGGCCGATGCCTCAGATTTATTTATATGCATTTATTAATAATCGTCCCGAGTCTTTTCACAGGCTTGCCCAAAGTGATGGACAAGGTTAAAACACATAAAACAACAATGTAAAAAATATAATAAAAGAAGACAGAAAAATAAACGTACCCTGGGATCAACCTATCTTTTGCCCACTTATGTCAGTATTGCTCTCGTCTTTCCTCTCCTCTTTCCTTCTACAATCATTTAATGTTCAAGATTTGCCCTTCCCAGGCATTATGATGTGCATGGAGTTGGCCCTGCATTGCCCAGTTAGCCATCTTGACTGCTGACATGTCTTCCAAGGACTGGGGAGGAAGGGATGTGTTTGTTGTGCTAATGCTCCCAAGGGACTGGATTCCCAACTCTACTGCCTGACCTTCAGCACCCTGCCACATCCAAAAGGCCTGTGCTGCTTCAGATACTGTGCTCAGGGTCACCCACCTGTCCTGGATGAAGTCCTGTAGTGTCTAGTTATGTCGCCTGCCTGCCGGATTCTCAGGGGGCAATTTCTGCAAATGGGTTAATTTTGCACATACCATGACAGTCATGAACCTCACTTCTAAGCCAGGGTATGCAAAGTATGATCTCAGTCTCTCAAATTGACTGCTAATGCTTGCCGTAATACTTGCATCGTGCCAAAGAGAGCTGCCTTCTGGAGTTCATAAGATGTAACATGTATGGGCAGTTTGTCAAAATGTGCTTGGAAATTCTTCTTTATCAAGCCTATGGCGCCCACTACGATGGGAAATATTTTCGTATCTTTCTGCCACATTTTCTTGGTCTCTGACTGCATTCCTTGGTACTTCAGGATCATCTGCCTCTCCACACGATTCACAGAATAATCACTTGAAACAGACACCTCTATTATCAGTGCCATTCTGCATTCTGAGCTGCCTCTTTTAGCTTTTATTTAACTTTTTATTTATCTTTTAGCTTTATTTATCTGTATTCCGTGAACATGGAATGGAATAGATACAGTATGATGTAGTAGTAAGGTGCCCTGCCCTCCCATTTCCACAGCTGCTGTCACAGACACTAGGTAAACAAGGCTTATTGTTTTAAGGAAGTGGTGGGGCTAAGGGGGAACACTTCCATATTTAAAGGGGGAACTGGAGATTTACTATTTTATTATACCAGGGAAGTTGGTGACTGGAGGCTATAGGGGGCATCATTTTCAAATTACTGGACCGTTTAAAAGACAGTGGGCTGTTGAATGCTGCTGTAGCCAGGCTAGATTTACTAAAATGTGCTACTGATTTAGTATGTACTAGGCCGTTAACGTGCATTTTTAGTAAACAGACCCCATTGCATAAAATTGACCTAGGGGTTTGTTTACTAAACAGCGGTAGCGGACTTCGTGCGATATCGGAGCCACGGCCCCACTGATTTCAATGGGGCCGCAGCTCCGATACTGCACTGAGTCCGCTACCGCCATTTAGTAAACAGACCCCCTAGAGTAAATAATGTATATTAATATGTGCTAACACAGATGTGTGCTTTATTAAATCTTAATGAGAACCATGGTAAGATTAACTTAACTTCATCTAGGCAGGGGTACAGGAAGACCCCTGAGCATGTCAAGTAATAAACCCAGGGACCAACCATGTGCGTAACAGACAAAACAAAATTGAGAGAAATTTTCATTGAAACCAGACGATAAGAAAACATGCAAATACTATATGCACATACTGTATTTCAAAACAGATATATGTAGACAGACTAAGTCCATAAGGCAAAGATAAATGGTGGACATTAAAACACTGAAAGCAGCAAGAATTGAAAAGTTAATAATACAAACATGTAAGCAAACTACAGACTGACAAGACATGAAATATTTTATTTTATTTAGCTTTTTTGCTGCAAAAAATCAGAATGAAAGCCTGGGAATTTTGATCTTGCTCCAGGTGGATTCTGTCACGTTAAAGGATCAAAGCTGGGCCAGAAAATACAAATTATTTAACTCAAGGGGTTACAGTAAAACAGCTGCAAACTCCAAAAGCTTATATTCATACTCTCAAAGTTAAGGCATGAATCAAGATTAAAACTCTCACTCTCTGGAGTGTTGAGAGGAAACTACAGCAGACCGTCGGAAGCCTTAAATAAAAAAAGAAACTAAAAAAAGTCTCTGTGCCTTCTCCACTATATATTAAAGAGAAAGAGCACTGGTCACAAAGTGCAGATAGATTGAAAAGTATCCATTTTGCATATTAAAATTCAGCAGCAAAAGGTTTCTGAAACATAGGCAGGACGTACTAAGTAACAGGTATGTCAAGGAGGGAAAGTTTATTTTCCTGAAGTTTAGAACTTGCGCCCTTTCTTATTTAGCCTAGTATTTCCTTCTTCTTGGGATTTCAGCTTAATTAGAACTAGTTTCTATCGAGCTATGGTGCTGTAAGCCTGTATTCACAATTACAAGAGCTTTCTCCGTTTTATAAGCACGCCTTCCTTCTTCCTCTCAGTTAAGTCCAGACACCACAGAGAGAGTTATTAGCTGGAGTCACAAAATACCAGTTCTTCCGGAATTTATGCCTGCACCCTGTGTGTCTTCCCTCTAGGTATCACCACTGCATGACATCTAGGACTCCCTCTCGCGACCAAGGGGCTGTAAATGCTACCACCTTAAGGAACTGAGAAAAACAGACCTGCATTAGTTAATAACACTGAGATGCAATGAAGGAGCTACAGTCAGAGGGAAAAAGGATTTAGATATGAGAAAAAACTGATCTGAGAAAAACATAGAAACATAGGGCCTGATATTCAAAGCAATTAAAGCGGTTAGGAGAGTTGCGGACCACGTTAATGGATATCCAGTGGCATTAACACGGTTAGTGCTGTTGAATATCTGTGGCGGCCGGCTCTACACACCCTGATGCTAAGCATGTCGGGGGTATTCTGGGGTGGAGCAGAAGGGGCACTGATCACTAACTGGGTAGCAGCGATACTGAGCCGCTAACCAGTTGGTGATATGAGGTAAAATCCAGGTGCAAGAAACCTGGCCTAACTTTTGCTGCATATTGCTTAAATACGGCATAGAATATCTGTGTTTACTGTTCAGCGCCAAAGGCACCGTCAGCGCTGAATACTGAGCCCACAGAAAATGACAGCAGATAAAGAGCATACAGCCTATCGAGTCTGCCCATCCATAACACCTAGTAAGTTCTTCCTCTAACTCAGAAATCTTCTGCACTTAACCCAAGCTGTTTTGAATTCAGATGCAGTTCTCGTTTCCACCACCTCCACCGGAAGGCTGTTCCACACATCTATCACTCTTTCCATAAAGAAATATTTCTTTAGATTACTCCTGAGTCTATCCCCTTTCGCCTTCCTTTTATCTGGAAGAGAGCCAGTTCCTGTGCATTTATACCACAGAGGTACTTAAATGTCTCTATCGTGTCTCCCCTCACCCACCTTTCGTCCAAAGTATGCACATTGAGATCTTTAAATATATCCCCAAATGTCTTATGACTGAGACCACTGGCAATTTTAGTAGCTGCCCTCTGTATGATTCCATCCTGTTCATATTATTTTGCCTCCAGAATTTTACACTGTACTTCAAATGTCTTCTCATTAGAGGCCAGGGCTGACCCAACTATTAGGCAAACTAGGTGAACGCCTAGGATGGCAATGTCAGAGGAGTGGCAAAGAACAGGGCATTCAAAGCTAAACAGTTTTGACAGCCAAGGGGAATGTCAAGCTTAAGGTTTACCTAGGCTGCCAACAACTTGGGCTGGCTCTGCTAGAGGCTTATACAAAGAGGGTCATTTTAAAAGCCTTAGTCATGATTTGGATATCTGAAGACCTGCATGTGCACATCCAAATCACAGAGATAGCTCTGGAGCCATTATGCAAATGATTTTAAAGACATCTCCTGTTTGGGGACATACAAGTAGGGAGTGGATGCACTCAGTTTATGCATCCCTGTTGGATTTCGGGGGCATCTGCAGGTGCATCTACTTTTAGACCTGCTCCTGGCATGAATAGGCATCACGAAAGTGCTTGTTTTAGCCTTGAAACATCCAGAGAGTGCAGAGAAGATGGAGAGTTAAATGATTAGCCTAAGACTGCAAAGGCCCACACTTGGATTTGAACCCTGGTTACCCTGTTTCTAGCCTACTACTCCAACCACTATGCTATTAAGAGATCCCCCATCTGAAGTGCTATTCTGGGGACATCTATGTAGATGTGTCCATAGACGTCCATTTCGGACACATCCACATTTGTGAAATCATGCCTGAACTTGCAAGTGCCTTTTTTTTTTTTCAGACATTCTGGCTTTGACATCCTAGATTGCAGTTGGATGCCCTTTGTAAAATGTGCCTTTTTCCTGCTGCCCATTCTTCTCCCTATGCACTCAAGCATCCTTCTGGCTGTTGCCATCACCTTTTACTATCTGTATGGCCACTTTAAGATCATCTGATGCAATCAACCCCAGGCCTTGCTCTTTTTTTCATGCATTGAAGCACTTCACCTTAGGTTTTTGCAGACCAAATGCATGATCTTGCATTTTTTAGTAGTCAATCTTAGTTCCAAATTCCTGACCATTCTTCAAGCTTTGCTAAATCCCTCCTCATGTTATCCATACCTTCTAGAGTGTCTACCCAGTAGCAGATTTTGGTATCATCTGCAAAGAAGCATACTTTTCCCAATAGGCCTCCCACAATATCATTTACAAAAATGATAAGAAAAGCAGAAGAGGGGGTATTCAAAAGGGTTTAGCTGATATCCTGATATATGGTAGCAGTATCCGGATAGATATCCCCAGGGACTGCATGAACGATGCCCGGTTATAACCTGGGCAGTCCCTCGGAGGAGTGGGGATGGTCCTGACAGCTATCCAATTAGTGGCGACATTCAGCTACTAACCGGATAAGTAGACTGCATAAAGTTAGGACAGGTCAATGATTTTCCTAACTTCATGCGATTTTCACTATCCATTTAGCGGCTGAATATCGCAGCTCATCGGATAGTAATCACTCTGTCTGGGAAAGCCAGATATTCTGCACCGGATGCTAGATAAGCTCCTGTGCTGACTATCCAGTTTAAATTAAGGTAGCAGTGAGCAAATGCTTTAAAATTGGTGACCCCCACCACTGAATATTGGCCTCAACAGAACCAAGGATTGATCCCTGCGGCACACCATTGGTAACATCCCTATCTTCAGAGTCAACTCCATTTACTTCTACATTTTGTTGCCTCCCATTCAGCCAGTTTCTTACCCAGTCACTTTAGCATCCATCTCAAGTGCACTCGGTTTTTTATAAGTCACCAATATGGAATGGTATCATAGGTCTTGCTGAAATCTAAGTATACCACATCTAGCACTCGCCCCCGATCCAGTTCTATGGTCACCCAATCAAAGAAATCCATCAAATTCATCTTATAAGACCTACCACTACTAAAGCCTTCATTTCTCAGATCCTGTAATCCCTTGGATTCCAGAAACTACACCATCCTCTGATTTAACAGTGTTTCCATTAATGCTCACCACAGAAGTCAGACTAGCAGGTCTGTAGTTTCTAATCTTTTTCTTACTTCCACTTTTGTGGATAGGACTCGCATCCTCCCATCTCCAGTCCTCTGGGATCACTCCTGACTCTAAAGAAGCATTGAAAATGTCAGCCAGTGGAGCTGCTATTGCTTCACCAAGTACCTTCAATACCTTCAGAGGAATGGTATCTGTCCCTATCATTTTGTCTACTTTTATTTTACCTGACTCCTCATGAACACAGTCTTCTAAAAATAGTTTGAGTTCTATCTTACTTCCATTTCTATTGTGTTTGTCTTCTGAGGTCCCATTCCCAGAACAGAAATATTTAAGCAATTCTGCTTTAACCTCATCATCTTCTATGTATTCCTCCTCTTTACTCTTGGATCTCACATTGCCATCTTTTTCACTTCCTCCTGTCTAAAAAAAAGTCTTGTTCCCATGTTTTAGTGTACTGAATATTTTGCTTCCATTTGTATCTTTGCTTTCCTGCTGCTTTACCTACTTCCCTTCGTTTATGCAGATATTGTTGTTTGTCTTTCTCTTTCAGAGATATCTTATATATGAAGGCTAACCTTTTTTTCCTTATCTTTTTAGCTACTTCCTTTAAAGGCTCATTGCCCTTAAAATATCCTATTTCAGTTTTGCCCACTGTTGTTCTACTTCCCCCAGATGTTCCCATCCAGCTAACGACCGCTTGATGCATTCTATCTTTGCAAAATTAGTTTTCCTGATGTCTACGGCTCTCGCTTTTGAATGAACAATTTCCACCTGCGCCCTTATGTTCAAGCTCACCATCCAGTGATCACTGCACACCCACTACAACATCAAAAATACTCTTCTGCAATTTCTAATACATAATTACTGTTTTTTGCTGATTTTAACATATTGAAATAATAAAAAAGTGGATATGACAGGTACAAAAGTACTCGTATGAATACTCTTCCATTTGATTCATTCCCTAAAGAAGCCCAAAACGTTGATTGTGTCGTTAGGCTTCCAATTACTCCAG
The DNA here is from genome assembly GCA_033557465.1 of Ichthyophis bannanicus. Taxonomy (NCBI): domain Eukaryota; kingdom Metazoa; phylum Chordata; class Amphibia; order Gymnophiona; family Ichthyophiidae; genus Ichthyophis; species Ichthyophis bannanicus. The sequence continues at coordinate 192,491,160 of CM066032.1, forward strand.
TGAAGACAATTCCATGGTAGAACAAATGCTCTGGCCCTTCTAACCTCTCAAGCAGTGATTGTTGTTCTATTTTCTGCAGGCACAGGTTCCTCTAACAACTCTGAGCATTTGAAAACAAAGATAATTCATTCTCATAAAGCAAAGTTTCCAGGTAGCAACTGTCAGAAACAATGTTAAGCAATGAAAATTACATGGAATTGTTAAAGCCAAAGCAAGGTTTGGATGACCAAGAAAAATATTTGATAGAACTACCCCAAAACTGTTCATATTTATAAAACAAAACCCATAGATTACTGCAAATGAACTAGTGAGAGGTTTAGCTGACACTTGAGCTTACACAATAATGATCCGCATGGGAGAGCTGTCAGAACGAACTTTTTCAACAATCTCATCCCAAAGACCATCATCTAAAATATTCAGAAGAAAACCTAGATAAGCCTGAAAGGTTTTTGAACAAAGTGCTTTGGACTGATGAAATGGAAATTGAATGGTTCAGCCACAGCCACACAAGATAAAGTTGAAGAAAAAAGGGTGAAGCCAATTATGAACCATGGGGTGGATCTATGATGCTTGTGGTTGTCTGGCAGCCAGCAATGCAGTAAAAACTGCACTGATGGAAGGAGCAATAAATTTAACTGAATGTCAACATATCCTAGGAGCTAAAGTCTCAGATTCAGTGAAGAAACAGAAGCTGAATAGAGTCTAGAGATTTCAGCAAGACAGCAATCCAAAATATACCTAAAAATTAACCATGAAATACAGAAAAGAAGAATTTAGGTTCTGCAGTAGCCTTTACAGTATCCAGACTTGCCTATTATTGAAAAATCTCTGAAGATTTCAAGCATGCAGTGAATAAAAGGAGATCTGCAAGGAAGAGTGGGGGAAAACTGCAAAAGCAAAAACAGACTCTTAGCTAGTTACAGGAAACATTTGAAAGCTGTTATTTTTGAACCTCTCCTCACCTCACAGACTGCCTAGCAACTGCCCTGCTCACCGGCATTTAAACCGCCGCTCCATAGGCGCGCCCGTGCCTTGCGGGCCCGCGCCTGAGGACCTCGCCAGAGGGCCCTTTGGCGTGGCCCTTAGGCGGGGTCCATGGCGAAGGATTAAAATCATACAGAAATTGTGAATCTATTTGTCATGACTGTAGTTTGTGAAGGTAGTCTGCTGTTCTGTTTTCTCCTATCTTAGCTATCTCTTTGTCTATCTGTGTCTCCTACTCTGTCCTATCTTATTAATGGCGTTCTTTTCTTATTTTCCATAACATAAATGTAGGATTGTAAACCGCTCTGATGCTTCTTGGCCTGAGCGGTATATCAAATGTAATAAACATAAACATAAACTGAAAGGGTGCCAAAACTTTTATCAAATATTTTTCCTATTGTGGGCCCTCAAGTCAATGCTGACTCCTGGCAACCTAGCAGCCCTTGGGTTCATTTGGCAAGGTGTGACTGGAAGTAGATTGCCAGACCTTTCTTCCAAGGTAATGGAGGGTAAAATGATTTAACCAAGCTGTGCCAATGGGAATCAAACCCTGGTTTCTCAGTTACCAGGCCACTGCTCTAACCAACTTCGACCTCGGCCACATGACTGGCTCATTACCATGGTCCTCCTGGATAAAAAGATGACCACTGTGACATGCCACAGGTCCTGCTCCTTGGGTGAGCTCATTGGGGTGACTCCAGCGACCCTCACTGGTCTTATTTCTCCCCCTGCTACCGTGCATCTCTTCAGTAAGTGTTCACTGTGCCTCTTTTGATTTTTCTCTTTATTTCTTCTTTACTTTATTCCCTCTGGTTTGTCTATGTCTCGCATCCCAGTTCACTGGGGCTGGCGCCTGCCTAAAGTCTCCCACCTTTGTTTCACTCCTGCTTCTCAGACTCTCAGCGATCTGTGCCCTTGTCTTGATGCCCCTATTCCTCACTCTCCCCTTCTCTCAGCTTCCGATGCATCTTGTTCTCCTAAACTGTTGATCTCTCAGATCTAAGCCCCTCCTCATTCAGGATTTTATCATCCAGTACCATCTTGATGGCCTCTTTCTTACCAAGACCTGGCTGAGGGAAGGAAAGGACCCATTCTCAACTGCTGCCTCCCCAAAGGCTTCTTTGCATTTTCTACATCTAGAGCCGGGGTCTCAAACATGCGGCCCGCGAGAGAACTTTGTGCGGCCCGCGACGGAGGGAAACAAAAAAACCCAAAAAACCCTGGCTTCTGCTGCTGCCGTGGCAGCGGCCGAATCAACTGTCAAATTTAAAAAAAAAAACTGGCTTCTGCTGCTCAAGCAGCAAAATCAGCTGTCTTGCGGCCCCTTCCCCTCTGCCCGGAGATCCCTGAGTCTGCTCCATCAGCGGCGTGCTTTTCAAGCCACGAAGAGAGTATTTCCCTCTCGCGCGGCTTGAAAAGTGAATAGGCTTAAGCCGCGCGAGAGGGAAATGCTCTCTTCGCGGCTTAAAAAGCCCGCTGCTGATGAAGCAGACTCAGGGCTCTCCGGGCAGAGGGGAAGGGGCCGCGGGACAGCTGATTTTCTGCTGCAGCAGCAGAAGCCAGTTTTTTTTAAATTTGACAGTTGATTCTGCAGCTGCCACGGCAGCAACGGCAGCAGCAGAAGCCAGGGTTTTTGGGGTTTTTTTTGTTTCCCTCCATCGCGGGCCGCATGTATGAGACCCCGGTTCTATATGATGTGGCTCGGTAGCACTTCACTTCACTTGTCAGCAGCAGAAGCCAGGTTTTTTTTTTTTTATTTACCTGGGCTGATGGGAGGGAGGGAGGGGGGGTGTGGGACTGGAAATGGGATGATGTGGGTAAGTAAGGACTGGAGGTGGGCTGATGGGGGGAGTTAGGACTGGTAATGAGCTATGGAGGGGCTGACTGAAATGGGGTAATGGGGGTTAGGACTGGAAGTGGGCTAATGGCAGGGGGGGTTATGACTGGTAATGGGCTATAGTGGGGGCTAGGACTGGAAATGGGCAGATGGGGGTTAGGACTGGAGGTGGGCTGATTGGGGGGTTAGGACTGGAGGTGGGCTGATTGGGGGGTTAGGACTGGTAATGGCCTATGAGGGGAGGTAAGACTGAAAATGGGGTGATGGGGGATAAGACTGCAAGTGGGCTATGGGGGGGACTAGGACTGGTAATGGGCTATGGGGGGTGGGGGAAGACTGAAAATGGGGTGATGGGGGGGTAAGACTGGAAGTGCGCTATGGGGAGGTTAGGACTGGTAATGGGCTATGGGGGGTCTAGGATTGGTAATGGGCTGGGGGGTTGCTAGGACTGGAAATGGGCTGAGTGGAAGGGGGGCTTGAACTGCAAATGGCTGATGGGGAGGGGGGCTTGGAATGGAAATGGGCTGTGAGGGGAGGGAGCTAGCACTGGAAATGGGCTGAGTGGGGGGGGAGCTAGGATTGGAAATGGGCTGATGGGGGGCTAGGATTGGAAATGGGCTGATGGTGAGGCTAGGATAGGACTGGAAATGGACTGATGCAGGGACTAGAAAGGAGCAGATGCTGGGTGGGGCTGGAACTAGAAGGGAGCTGATGTTGAGGGAGGATTAGAATGGGATGGAGCTGGGAAAGTGAAATGGAGAGGGGAAAAATATTTTGTCTGGGAGAGAAGACAAATCTACAATTGGCCAGGTATTGGGAGAGTAAGTGGGGATTGAGGATGGAGGGGTAAAATTTGAGTGGATGAAATAGGAATGAGGAAAGAGCAAAAGGAGAAAGATTAGTATGTTAAAGCAGATGTAGAGAGAGAATGGAAAAAAAACTAGGAGAGAGAAGAAAGGACAAATGGACAGCAGACGATGGAGAGTTAGCAGAAGACATGAAGAAACCAGAAGAAAGTGGCTGGAACAATTGCAACTGAAAAAAAATGCACAAAAGGTAGGAAAATATCTCTTTATTTTGAATTTATTAACTGGAATATGTCAGCTCTGGGAAATGTGCATCATTAATGTTTGCGCTTTGTTTAGTACAAGAGGAAATTAATTTATAGTTTTATTTCTACAGTGTTGTACATTGCAAGTTTGGCTTTTGGGGTTCCCAGTTTAATTATTGTCTTCCTGTTTCTAAATCTTTTAGTCTTTCTTTATCCATACTCATTAAGAGGCATGTTTACTAAAAGTTAGTGTATGGTAACATTATGCAAATATTTATGTAAATGAGGCCCCTTATGCAAATGAGGTCCCGCATCTTATGCGGCCCCCGGGTTACTTTACAAGTCCTCATTTGGCCCTCAAAGCAATTTGAGTTTGAGACCCCTGATCTAGAGGGAGTCACAGTGGTGGAGGATCTGCAGCTCTTCTCCGATCCTCCCTGCCATCACTGAACTCTAATCTCCTGCTCTTCATTACCCAGAATCTCTTCATTTCCGCATCAATTTGTCTCCCCCTCTCCACTTCCTCCTCATCAGGAGAGAGAAATAAGCATTGGGGGATTAAGGAGAATGTCCCCATTATGCCTTCCGATAGAGGGCAGGCCAAAATTATCACCTTCTAAAAAATCAAAACATGACGATGAGCAGGTATAAATACATAAATAAAATATATGAAATGGGAGTGAGTGTCTTCTCATTGGGCTATTTTACATGAACATAAAACAGGTGGGTGATTTATACCTATGCATTGACAGCGGGTTATTTTGGAAGCAGGTTAAGTAATGGGTAGTAAATCTATGTATTTGTTCCTGTTTTCTTGCCAGCTTCTATTTTTGGCTGTGAAGAAGCTGCTGAGTGCGGCGAAACCGACAGCATTGGTTGCTTGTTCTAAGTTGCTAATGCTGGTACTGGTAGCCTGAGAGCACATCTTCGAGGTAGCATTATTGCAATGGTGGTTGTGAGCATAGTACTACTACTGTGACTGTTTTCTTTGGGCATTAACATTGTTATATCTGTGCATTATCCAGCCTGTTTGTAACATGAAGCGATTAATACTACCTTGCATGCTTTCCTGTAAGTTTTGAATGCTGGAATTAGGGGCGATGATGAAGGTAGAAAAGTCTGTTAGTTAAGCCCCTACAGCATTTGTAAATTTAATAGTATCTGCAACAAAAGAATGTGTCTATAGTGGGATTACCTACATTGAAGCCTTGTCGGTGGGTCCATTTCATATATTCCATTGACTAGATTAATGGTCCCGTATGAGGTGTTTTGAGACATCAGGTATAAATACAGACATAGATCATTTTTTGTCATCCATGAGCAAACCCTATATGAGAATGGAGATACAGGTGTATTTTGTTGATCCGTTCAAAGTACACTACTGACCCCCCCCCCACCACCCCTCCCTAACTCACTGCCATGTGTCTTAGATGTGATTAGGGCAGACACATAGAAAATCGGACCTTTCTAAAATCACTGTTTGGATGTGGCTGTGATTTGAATTTACCTGTATTTATAAAACAGCGTCTAAGTAAGCTCCTACTTGCTCACTTAAACTAGGCACCCCTTTATAAAATTATTCTTACAGTGCCCACAAATATTTGAACCTACTATTTCTGCAGGTGGTGTACTGGGGTAATCGGAGGCATTGGAAAGGGGTGGATCACATGAGCCCTGACCCCACCAAAACCACACTGCCACGATAGTCAGCCTTCTCCTCCTGTCTGCCCTCGGGGATCTGATCTCCCATGAGCAGACAGGAGGGGAAGGCCATGATCACAGGCCATCAGGCAGCACGCTGTCCGTGGGGATCCCATCCACTGCAGGCAGAAAAACACCACGATCGCAGAAAAGATCCCTCCTGTCTGCCTGCAGGCGATCGGATCTCCACAGGCAGACAGGAGGGAAGGCCGGCAATCACGATAGCACAGTGTAGCTGGTCAAGGGGCGGAGTTTACCCCCAAAAGGAACCGTGCTCTGCTGCCTCTAGGGGTAATACATTAGGAGTGCAAGCTATTTTCCTCCCTGATTTAAACATAAATCCTAGGAACATTTCTTTTTAAAAGTCTCCCCACTTCTAAGCTTAAAACAACTTGGTTTAGAGCGTTATGGGGCCGATTTTATAAGAAGCCACATAAAAATACATTCCATTTATGCAAATAAGTTACCTTTTCCAAGGACGAATGTGTGTGAATGGGCACTATGTGTGCACTTAGGCAGTCAATACTCATGTGTAAGTCCTATCATATGGAGTTTTGGCATGGGTATGCACAGGTATGGAGAATGGGCAGAGCATGGGGGACGCAAATTTACACATGTAAGTTATAAAAAACTAGAACTTAATGCACATTTTTGAAAAATCTAGACACAGACATGTCTGCCTGCCATAAAGCAGGGATAAGGAGATCCAAGATGGCTGCCGGCAGGTTTTCAGCTTCAGCAGCATTTTCCTTTTTGGGGTGGAAGAGAAAGGGAAGCAGGGCGTGCTGCCCAGGCTGTCTTGAGGACTTCTACCCCCCTTACCTCGGGTCCGTTGGATGCTTTTGTTCTGTGACCAGAGTGGCAGCCAGTTGGAGAGGACTGAGAGGCGGGTCGAGCCAGGTGGCTCGGCATGTCTATCGAGCAGCGATCTTACGTCTTCTGAAGTGCAGCAGCCTCAGAAATTACTGTGCCCTGACCCAGTCCTTACAGCTAGTGGGGCAAGTGAGTCTCCGTTTGCTAGTTTCTCGACGACGCCGCTGGGGCTGACTGCAGGATTGGTAGCAAGTGGTGGTGGATGCTTGCTGGGATGCCTATTGCCAGGGCAAAGTTCTGAGGGTGGAGTTCCTTCTCTGAGGGTGAGTGTGTGCAGATGTAGGGCTGATATAACATCACACCTCAAAATGAACATTTGAAATCCTAAAAGGACGTGTAGGACGTCCACATGCAATGGGAGGCATCATTTTACTAATATGTATGTGGGAAGAATCAGCAGAGGAAATTCAGTAACATACATTTGTAAGTGCTGGAATTTCATATGTGTAAATGTCAGCACTTACTCATGTAGCTCTGCCATTTTGCAAACTTGGATGTGCAGTTACCCTTAAGCAATCACAGGCTTATAAAATAACCCCCCATAAGGTTTGAGCATAAATGTTAGATCTAATAGGGAATAACTTCATGCCTAAAGTGTGCTTTACAAGTGGAAAAGCGCATGGCCAAATATACATATGTACAAGTACGTGCGCTATTGATCACATGTACTTATGCACGCATCATGCATAGGCAATCTTGGGGACATAGGGACTGATAGCTATAAACCATATACAAATGCCCCTAAGCGGGACATTCAACAGCACTAACACGATTAGTGATGCTGAATATCCTTGAGTAATGCAGTGAAAGTTGTCCTAACTTTTGCCGCCAAAGCTAACCGAGCAGTGGTAAATACTGCCACTGCAAGGTTAGCTTCTGCATGTGTGCAGCAAACTCAGATATTCAATGTTGGTGGCCAGATATGGCCCCGGTATTGAATATCTGGGTTGTCTTCAGCAGTGACAGCTATGCACTGAACTCGCACTACCTGCCGTTGCTGAGTATCGGGCCAATAGTTTTATTGGAGGGGGTGTAAATATCAGAGAGAACATTTGTGTGTAATTAGGAATAGTCCTCATTTTATAAAGGCACATAGGTGCCAATGTTGGCTTTATTTGGATATTTCAAAGACAAATTTTCATAGGACATCTAGACGGTAAAATGGACTTTTAGTCCATGCATCTTAAAACCGCTAATATTTTAGAAATGACTTGGCCATTGAGGAAGTTCTTTTAAAAAATGTATAGCACAATTAGAACAGCATATATATTTGATGGCATGCACATTAAACAAAGTCATTTTATTTATTTATTTGAGAACATTTTTATACCGCTCCTTCCAGTGGTCAGCAGCGGTTTACATTTAACAAGTAACTCTACAGTTTAGCAGTTACATAAAACAATGAGAAGATAACTTAGAACATTGGAAGGTAACATTGATTTAAGATAACTCAATAATTCAAAACTATTTACATAATAGAAGGGAAACATGTTAACTTACATGTTATAAGTTTAACTATATACAGTATTTGAATAGTACATGCAAGAAGATTTTATATTTTATAAAATGTTCAAAAAAAGAGTAGCATCACTCAAAGCCTTACATATGTAAGCACCAGTACTTAAAACAATTTTATGAGTTCCATATGAAAGTGCTGCTACTTAACAGGCAGATTTTTCAAAGCTGCACATCAGCAGGGAACTGATTAAAGAGCCAAGCTCTGAAACTCAAACTTTTAGCATTTTCAGGTGGTTCTGAACAACTAAAAGGTAAGCACAATTCTCCCCTCATCCTCTCCTCAAAAAGCCCAGGTCCAAATAAGAAGCTAGATGATAGCTATGCATGACCTAAAGCAGATGGAAATGCCAGGGATAATTTTCCTGGATAAACATATAATGCCACTCTAAAATATGGAATGCAGGTATATATTAAAGGGCCTTAAACACTATGTCCCACATTCTGTCCCGCGAATAGCAGGGTGGGCTGTCCGGATTGGACGTCCAACCCATGCTCAGCCCCAGAACGCAATTTCATTCCCAGCGCTCCCCACATTTACACAGCATTTATGTGGGAAGCGCTGGATGTGGGCAGGAGGGGGCAAAGCCTCTGTAAGTACCCTGCCATTGAGTTACACGCCTCTCTTATTCCATCCTGATAATGGAATTAGTCCCAGGCACTGCACCATTCGCAGGAAGCAGTCCCCTGTACCCCAGGCTGACGCCGCACGGTGGCACTCGCCCCGCGATCCAGGCCTTGGGAGCCCTCACAGAGGGTCAGGTGGCAGTGTGTCAGAGCCCGCTCTAGGACAGGCCATTCTGCAATACCGACTGGACATGCCAATGCCTTGTCAATGGGACGCCAATGCATTGGCACACCAGCCAAGGCGTCGTGCGGGCTGGACGGGCAGATTGGAATCAGTTGTATGCCGGGCTGTGGGGTGCAGTGTTTTGTGCTAATTGTAGTGGATGACGTGCATATTTTGGCAGTCCTTGGAGGAGGATGTCGCAATAGCCCATATGAAAGGACACCAAGGATTGAAAGACTGTACGGAAGTCACTTGAGTCTAGTAATGGTCGAAGGTGCTGTAGTGTTTTCATCTTGTGGTAAACAATTTTTTTTAAACATTCTTTATTTATGAAAGCAAGGATATCAATACAAACCTGAAACATATACACTATATCCACACCAACATCCTACAGCATAAAACAAACAAACATTCAACATTCAATATTTTCTTTTTACAGATTTTATAAGCAACCTTGACTCTCTTACTAAATAAAGACCTTCATGGTGTGCTATTGCATTTCGTTTTCATTCTCAGGCTTACCTCCGTACAAGGGCATAGATAGTGTGAGAAAGATGGCCCCCCACCAAAAGGGTGAGTTAGACCCGGATTCTCCCTGTTCTCCTCCTCAGGATCCATTGCTCATGGACAGGGCCCTCCCCTCTAATCTCCTTTTTTTCGTTGTCTGTGAGAGCTGGGGGGCAGACCTACACATCTGCAATCAGAATCTTTAAACTGGTCTTATAAGGGCAATGTGCAACCAAGGTATATCTATATACTGCCACATGCTGGAGACTCCTCAACATTTAAAATATCCCATCATTACTCACTATTGGGGGATATGTCCCCAAAATCCTCCCCCAGGGGTTACATCAAAGCTTGTTCTTCGGGAGCAAAGAAGGTCCGCCTAATCTGTGTCAATACTTTTCCTGGCAATCCCTCTTTGCGAGGCATACCATAACTGATATGGTTTCCATAACAAGGTATGGGAGTCTAATTGTCCTTTAACTAGGGAGGCCAGCTTATCCATACTCATGAGGTCCTTCTATTCTAGAAGTCCAGTCCCTGAAGGTCAGAACCATTTGGTTTTTCCAATAACATGCTACTACTATACGAGCACCTAACAAAAGCAGCTCAGTTAGGCATTGTGAGCGCCGCTGAACACCCAGAGTCTCATTAAGTAGTCCTAGCAGCCCAACAGATTCCCTCCTGTAATTTCATTAATGGAAGAGACCACCTCATTCTAAACGTTAAGAATTTGTGGACACTCCCACCACATGTGCAGAAAGCTACCCTCCCGACCACAACCCCTCCAGCAATTGATCCCCTCCCCCAGTCCACATCTCCTCAACCTAGAGGGCATCAGATAGGCCTGTTGCAAAAGCTGGAATAGCGTTTGATGACAACTAGTGTTCCAGACACACCTATACCCCCTTCTGTGAATATTGCGCCACTACTCCATGGTCAAAGGTTTGCCCAAAAGCCAGTGCCATGCGTCTATGTCAGTGACAGACTCCGAATTATAGAGGTCCATTAGGGCCCGATATATACAAAAGAGTGGTTCCCTCCAATGAGTGACTCTATGAAATAAACCACTTTCTAGGTAAGTGGATTGTCTTCTAACCTGGGTGCTGTGCTACTTGTGCATGACAAAGTACCGCAATTGAAAGTACTGGTAAAATGAGAGCCGGGTTTCTCATTTTCATTTAGCTGTGCTATGCTCATACACGTTCCTCTATCCAGCAAATCAGCAAAACAACACATGCCCTTATCCTGCCAGACCTGACGCAGTGTCGCAAACGAGGGGCCACTGAAGGGGGGAAAATCTGCCAAGCGCGCTTTCAGAAATATTTGACTATGAGTCCCCTCCCTCCTACGAATCTGTGCCCACAGCCAGAGCAGAGGGTCAAGAAACACATGCCCATCTGCTCCTTTCTGCTACTCCACCCGGTCTTCAAAAACTGAGTAAGGCGCCAGCCAGGCCCATTCCAGTGTCACCCAATGGGCATCCTAGGGTCGTATATAGTGATAGTACAGTCCTTTCAAGATCGCCACTTTGTAATATAGAGAGAGATACGGATAACCTATCACCCCGTCATCCACATTCGGTGTCAATTTTTTCCAGGCAATCTTCGCCTTACGTTTCTGCCATATGAACTTATTAAATTGCTTCTTCAACTTACGGAAGAATTCAGCAGGCACTGCGATTGGCAATTGTGAGAAGAGATATAATAGCTTGGCTACAATTGCCATTTTTAACGCTGCCACCCAACTAATCTACCCACAGTGAGTCCACCCCATCTATCCATCTCTTCCGCAATCTGGGAAGCCAAAGTCACATAGTTCAACTTAAAACAGGTCAGTGACATTTGCTGATACTAGCACCCCCAAGTACTTAACAGAGGAGGCTGCAAGTCTAAAAGGGCAATCTAATGGCAGTTCACTACCTGCCCCCCCCAGCAGCAACATCTCAGTTTTTCAAGATTTGCTTTGAAACCAGAAACACACAAAAAAGCCTGTAGTATCTGCAGTAATCCATGCATGGAAAGGGTTGGATTTTCTGGAAAGATAAGTGTGTCATATGCATATAACGATAAATGGTGTGGAGTCCCCTCCATGATTATGGGCTGTATGTCTACAGCTGATTTAATTGCTGCTGCTAAGGGCTCAATGGCCAAGGCAAATAGCAAGGGAGACAGTGGGCACCCCTGCTGCGTGCCCCTGTTAAGGCGGAATGACGCCAAACGAGTGTTGTTCATCACAATGCGGGCAGTGGGGGCCGCATTGTGAGCTTGAACCCAACCCACAAACTGGCCCCAGCCCAAAACGGCACGGAATCTCAAAGAGATAGCTCCATTCTACTCTATCAAATGCTTTTTCCGCGTCAAGGGCGACAAACCATACTGCTTTCCTTTCCTGAGCCGCATGCATCACCATGTTTAGGAGATGATGGACATTATCATATATTTGCCTGCCTCGTATAAATCCGCTCCGATCCGGATGTACCAAGAATGCTATGACCTGGTCTAGACGATTGGCCAACACTCGAGCAAAAAGTTTTGCATCGCTACTGAGACGTGAAATGGGATGATAGCTACCACAGTCCAACAAGGAACGTCCCTCCATAGGCATAAGAGAGATCTGTGATAAGGAAGCTTATCATAGTTCAGGAAGGAGCTATAATAGAGGTGAAGTGACTCTGAACAAGCAACCTGTCTGTTCTGGTGGAAATAATAAAACAGAATGTTTCCATAAAAGACTACCATTCCCAGAATGCACCAGGTTTCCAACAGCCATTAGAAGAGCTGAAGTGGGGAAACGTGTGTTCAATTAGGAGGGCTATGAGGTAATCCCCAAGCACTCATCTCCAAGGGTAGGGCTTGATTCAGCACAGCTGCGCTGTGCTAGGGTGGAGCATTCATCTAAGCAGGATAAAAGAAAAGCTTATTCTACAGAGAATCATCAGAAGCATCATCTTGATCAGAGGCATCTTGATCAGAAGCACCTTGATCATCCTGACCATCATCATCAGCAGAAGCCAGAGCTGACGGACAGAGAGAGAAAGAAACACTTTGGAAGAAAGAAGAGAAAAGCATTTTGGGAGGTCTAAAGGAGTCCATAGCAGTACGTATACTGGGAGGCATTCCAGAGGCAAGCATACACCATTGGACTGGGGAAAGCCAGAGGAGTGGAGTTGCAGAGCCAGGAATCTCCGGACGGCACCTGTGAGGGAGACGGCTGCACTTGGAAGGGACCCTAAGACCAGTGCAAGAAGGTATGTGAAGAGAGATCCAGTGTCCAGGGATCTTGATTGGAAGGCTGGACATAAGAACTGGACTACATACTGGCCAGGATATTTAAAGAGGAACTCTAACAGCAATGGAAGCTCAGGTATGAACACTGATCTATGCCCTAGCTCTTCAATGGGAAGACAGCAGGGAAGCAAGTATTGTCCTGAGAGTGTTCCATTGAGAAATTCCTCTATGCCAATCCATGATATTGAACCTATGATAGTAGAAGAAGGGGAAGATGAGGTAAATGAGGTCTTTGAATACATGGATTGCTCTCTGTCTAAACCTCTGTGGTAATATGCTGTCACAAAATACAACAACCATCACAGAGAAATATAAACTTGTACTTTAATCTACTCAGAAAAGCTTCTGAGTAGGATTTGAGCCACGTAATAGAAAGTAAACCAGCCAAGAGGGTTTCAGCTGGTAATGGTTAGCAATTGAGCCTTGCCTAATTGCCTGTGAGCTCTGGAGGGACACTTCTGAGTGTGTGTGAAGATACAGGAAGATATCCCTGAAAAAGAACAGTTTTTTTTCCTACTTTGTGGGTTTTGTTTGTTCTTTGAAGCACTGCTAAGGAGAATTAGCAGGAGCTTACAGAAAAGACCTTTCTGTTCCCATCAAGGTCTTTATTCTTTGATTTGATTACTTAACAAGTTCAGCTGTTGTTTTTCCTTATTTGTTTTTCTAAGTATAATACTGAAAGCAAGTATTCCTTTTTATGTGCTACCAAGTATATCTGTGTTGAGAGAAATAACCCCATAAATAAAATATCTTCTTTGCTTTACATTCGAGCAAGCACAACTAATTTATTGTGAACGGCTGAGTCTGGTATGAATGGACTACATTTCCCACAATCCTTTGCAAGTCATATTAATATTTGCCTTTGCCAAGACTGTGGACATTCTCACCCAGCGCCCCCGTTTACAGATCTCAGCTTCATACAGACTGCGGAAGCTCCTTTGAGGCAAGAGCCTCATTGAACACCCGAATTAAAACAGGTGTCAGGCAGTCCGAAATCTCCTTATACCACTCTATGGGAATGCCATCTGGGCCCATTGCCTTCCCAGGGGCCAGAGATCTAATAGCTAGTTCTATTTCTGCCCCAGTAATATCTCGCTCAAAGTACTCTTGCTGCTACACAGGCAAAGTAGGTAACTGAATATCTTCTAAAAAGGAGGATAATGCCTCCAAAGATGCCATGTACTCGGATGCATAAGGGAGAATAGTAATCCCGGAAGAATAGTAATGCCGAAAACCCGAGCTCTCCCTTCTGAATCGCAATGTAGTTGTTTTTCTGGATCTAGTATGGCCCCCACCAACTGACTCGCTCGCTTCCTCTGCAATTGCCAAACAAGCAGTTTCCCAGCTCTACTACTGCACTCTAGGAAATTGGGGTGAGTGAGCCTAAGCAGAAATGCAATACGTTCCAACTCTATAGCGTTTATTTGTCGCCGTATCTCTACAAGCTGCCCATAGTCTGCTTATAGTTTCCCTGTAAGGCTTCTAGCTGTGCTTTCAATGCTGATAGCTTGGGCTCCCTTTCTCTCTTACATTGTGATGCCAGCTGTAATAACCACCCATGCATATATGCCTTGCCTGCATCCCATAACAACGCTGCAGACACTTTGCCTGTATCATTAGTATACTTTATGGTCCTTAAGTAAGTAGACATTGGCTCTCCATGGCCACAGATCTATATGATGCACTCCTCGCTCCATATCTAGGGTCAGACTCACCATAGCATGGTTGCTGACCAGAGGGACCACAATCCTGCACTCATCCACTCGCCCAAGCTCAGTTTCTAAACCACAGATAATATCCAACAGTGAATAACTTTGAGTTTTTGCAGAGCAATGTGTATAGTCCCTTTCCTCTGGATGGACTGCTCTCCATACATCGACCCCTTTCATGTCTCCCATGGCCTTACACAAAGCTGAGCACTCTGGCAGCTGCCTTACCAGCCGGAGGGCCCTGATCTGTCTAGGGACGTAAGGGCACAGTTCATGTCTCCAGTCACCCAAACAGAGCCCTAGCTTTTTTCCCAAGAGAACGACTGCTGGAAGAATGATCATTTCGGACCATTGGGGCATACACTGACATAAAGGACACCTCCTAATTTTTAATACTTCCAATTGCCCAGAAAGTGCGGCCCTGATCATCTCCTCTTGATTCTGTGAGAATAAAGGGGACATGCTTATTAATCAGAATTGCTACCCCCCATTTTTTGGAGTTGTACGCAGAATAGTAATCCTGCTCCCAAAACCCACTTTTGAGTACTATACCTGCTCCCAACACCCATTGTAAGAGCGCCATATCCACTCTCTTGTTCTGAAGGTAGCTTAGCACCCTTTTCTTTTTATGGGACTGTTGAGGCCTCCAACATTAAGTGTGGCAAGTTTAAGAATCATGGGACATCTCTACAGCTCTCCAGTATATCATCCAGCCATAAGCTATAAGAAAAGAACAAGGAAAATTCTCCTCCACGCTTGGTCACAACTTTGCTCAGTGACTCCCCCTCCACCCCTGTTTCTTTGTGACTTCCCCCAAGCTCCCTAACCCAATCCCTTGCCCCTATACATACACTTTCTCTGCCCCATGCTTCAGATCTTATCCCGTAGCCATATAACAATAGCAATAGACACACTCCTTTTTCCAGAATCCTTGGGTTTTGGGCTCCGGGCTCCAATTACCATTATGAGCAGGGCCACTGGGACTATGTGGCCACCGGACCAAACTCGGGACCACAGCTCTCCCAGTTCCATTCCCTTACCTCTCCCTTCATCGGGATCTGATTTACCTATCCCCCCACCACCCAGTACTATGGGCGAGAGCAGCTACATCCATTTACAGGCCTCGTGACCCCGGAGACAACAGTTTACTTTGTAACTTCAGAATCCATTATCTTACATCTCCCAAATAGTCAGCATTCTCCACCATGCTCAGTTTTTCCTTCCAGCAATCTTGGGCAAGTGGGGGAAGAATGCTCTTCACTGGTGTGAGAATCTTTCTCCGGCGATGCCTGTAAACCATCCGGGGTACTCGTCCCAGACACTGGTGAAACCAGGGAATGGGCGGGCTCCAGTAACTGTCCTGGTGGAGATTTCCCCTGCTGTGACTCATTCTGGTGCTTTCTCAGCTTGGAATTAGGCTCCTCTTGCACCAACAACTACCCCACGGCCTCTGATGATCGCAAAAAAAAATCTCTTCCCTAGGACTATTGTAGTGAGACATGCAGGGAACCAGATTGCTGCGTTAATTCCTGCTTTAACAAATGTGTCTCAATACAACAGTAGTGTTTTCTTCCTTCTGGCCATCACCACACTGACATCCGGATAAATCAAAACTGTCCAGTTTTTGTACTGCACTGTTTTTGTCTTCCTTGCCTCCAAGATCACATGCTCCTTCTCTTGGTAACAAAGCAGCCGCACGATCATGGCCCAGGGTTTCTGCTCTACAGCAGCTTTGACCTGGTCTCTCTGTGTACCCGGTCGATTTCATAAGATGGCATTGCTATCTGGGTGGGAAAACAGGACCGCAGGAGTTTTTGTATAAAGTTGCGTGCATCCGGCAGCTTAGCTACTTCGGGTATTTATTTATTTTATTTAGCATACATTTGTATACCGCTACTTCCAGCGATCAGTAGCGGTTTGATTAACGAAATACGGAGTTGTACAATCATGTCAAAATTTAGAAATATACACACATTGATTTGGAGGAGAAAGCACAGCACACGTGGGGAGGACATATGGGGATGATCCAGACATTACATATTTACATATTTACTTATTTACATAAACTGCCACCATGTTTCATTGGGTGGTATCATTTCAATCCCTGGGATTATAACAGACTGTATTGGCACTGGAAAAGATGTGTCTTGAGCTTCTTTCTGAATTCCATAAGGTCTTTGACAGCTCGTAGCTCCGGTGGTAGTTGGTTCCAGATGGACGGGGCCGAGTAGGAGAATGCTTGTTGGCTAGTAGTGGTATTTACAGATCTGATATCCGGGGGAACATGGAGTGTATTTGAGTGGACTATTCGCCTGCTTCTGTTGGGTGGTTGCGTGCTGATAAGGGTGGAAAGAAAGGATGGTGCTATGTTATGAATCAGTTTGAAGGTGGTTACTAGTATTTTATATTTTACCCGGGCTGCAATGGGGAGCCAGTGAAGCTCGATTAGTACAGGGGTAATGTGCTCAGTGAGGTTCTTTTTCATGATGACCCTAGCCGCAACATTTTGGGCCATTTGGAGAATGTTGAGGGTTTTTATTGGAAGACCCTGTAGGATGGCATTGCAGTAGTCGAGGTGTGGCATGATTAGAGCTTGCGCAACAGTCCTGAAATCTTGAGGATCAATGATGCTCCGTAGGGGTTGTAGGACTTTAAGTTTGTGGAAAACGGCCTTGTTGGTTTTGCGGAGGTGCTTTTCCATCTTTAGATTACTGTCCAGTATTACACCCAGATATTTTATTTCATTCTTCGTGTGATATGTATTGTTACATAGGGTGACTGAGGCAGGCGGGTTAAAGTTTGGTTTTCTTGAGATGTACATGACCTCAGTTTTCTTATGATTGATCGCCATGTTATTTTGCTGTATCCAATTTAACATCTCGGCTAGGCATGCCTCAAGCTGAGTATAATTCGGGTTCTCGGAATCCAACTGTGTGTAGAGCATAATATCATCCACCAAAAATACGTAGGTTTTGTTGGTGGTCCTGGTTTTGTGGTCTTCCATCTTGTCCTCCAGCCACCACACTGCCTTCCCCAGCCTCTCCAGCTCTTTGTCTCATGGCGGTTCCCAATCTTACAGTTGCCCTATTCTCTCCTCCATCTGAGCGACCCAGTCCACCAGCACATCAAAACGTTCATCCAAGCGCACTGAGACTGCAGTAGTGATTTCTAACTAAATTTGAGAGACTAAGATAATACTCCACATACCCTAGTTTATGCGTGAGGTTCATTGCTGTCATAGTATGCACAAAAGGAACCCATTTGGAGAGGTAATATTATGAAGTCATTCCCATGTTTATGTGGCACATACATACATAATGAATGGCCTTGTATAAACTACAGACCAGCATAAAAGTATGTGGTTTGGCATGAGGAAGCATACTTTGCCAGAGGCATGGTTTATGCAGAGCATAGGTGAAATCTGCATATATGTGCATAAATTATTAAATATCTTAATCTGCGCGTGTACGTGAGTAAGACGTGTGAATACATTTACACCTGGTCATAAAGATGTGTAAGTGATCACGCCTACATTAAAGGTGGGTTTTATGCCACATATGAAAGTATTCTATAAAGATGTGTAGCTACCTATTTGTCTTTATACCACAGTGCCTACCTAGGTGCCTCTGTAGGCACTACCCATGGTACTCTTTCTAATATATACTTATCTATTAAAATCTGAAGAAAAATGATGGGTGAAAAAATTCACAAGCCAATGATCAAACACTTCTAATGACTTCTGGAAAATGTCATGCTCCTTGTTTTTGCCTCTCCTCCCAATCCAACCATGTTACTTCAGCGTGGGGAGCAGATTTTGGAATGCATTTGTTATTATAACTAGGAAATGTATCATTATGTGGAACCTTCGATTTAATGTCAGATTATCTGTGACTCAAACATGTATGTATCTTAGTTTACATGAAATCTGCCATGCACTGAGAGAAGGAATGGCTGTGTCCTTTCTAAACACAGCAGTTTTTATTTTCTCAAAGGTCTTCTACAAGACACATCCTGAATGCTGTGCTTCTAAGGACTGAATCCTACAGGCCTTTTTGCCTAGGCCATTTCAAGTTTTGTTGTCTAGAATCTGTTTTTAATAGATAGTGCAAATACAACATAATTCTGTTGCA
This sequence comes from Ichthyophis bannanicus, assembly GCA_033557465.1. Classification (NCBI taxonomy): domain Eukaryota; kingdom Metazoa; phylum Chordata; class Amphibia; order Gymnophiona; family Ichthyophiidae; genus Ichthyophis; species Ichthyophis bannanicus. The sequence continues at coordinate 192,509,544 of CM066032.1, forward strand.
ACCAAATATTCACAAGTCTGGAGTCACAACTCCAGATGACAAAAGTGACTTTTGTAAATTTATATATTTGGATTTCGCTCACATCTTTTCAGTATCAGCTCAAGAGGACTTACATTCAGGTTCATTAAATATTTCCATGTCCCCAGAGAGCTTACCATCTATGGGGCTGATGTAATAAAGTATGCTAAGTTTTGTGCCCAGGTTAGCTCAGCTTTACAACACAAATCTGTGTTCTATCATGGGTGCCCAATCTAACAAGTTTTGCGCGCAAGCCAGCTGTGCGCAAAGCCTTAGGTATACATCAGTGCACAACACATTTAAATCCATAGTAATGAAGCAATTAGCTATTCTGTGTGAATGCAGTCGAGTAGGCAGAAAACCATTTGGATGAGCACAACACTGGGGTTTTAGCACAAGGTTTGAGGAGGAATAGCTCATTGTTCTGAAGTCAGCACTAGTTGGGAATTTATGCCTGTTTCTTTTCTCTACCTCAAGCATACAGGACCCACATCCTTCTCTGGCTTTCTTGAAGAGGAGGCGTTGAGGGGGAGGTATGCTGGAACAAAGAAAAGCTGGACTGTTGACAAAACTAGTATTTGCAAAAACTGTGTATCAGCACTTCAGAGTTGTATGCAAATACATCTGTGTGTGTGCTGAAATGCCGTTCTGTACATAAATAATAATTGTGCAAAGCTTTCATGTTCAGAATAGCATTCCAACACATGCATGGATGTATGCACATGCAACTCTGGGTGTTGAAGCAACTTTTATGTTCATACCCGTGTGTGCATGCACCTGGGATGCTCTCCCGTATTAGTGCATGCTTTTTGCACATTATCCATTTGCATTCTCTTTTCATACTGTATCAGGGAAAATGTTTTTCTTTTACTCGTGCATTAGGAATCTCTGTGTTGAGCTTTAGTGCAGGGCCCTAACATATGCTTTCTGCATCAGCCTCCAATGAAGGGTTAAGTGACTTGCCCAAGGTCACAAAGAGTACCAGCAGGATTTCAATCCTGGCTTTCTTGATTCTCAG